>CM040125.1:348854264-349362909 GCA_022559845.1 Amorphophallus konjac
GCATTGAGTCTCTCTATCCACTCCATCATTTTCAGTACATGAGCCTGTACTGAAGAACCCTCAGACATCTGTGTCCTGAAAAACTTTTTGGAGATGTCATACCTCTCAATCCTACCCTGCTCCCCGAAGAGCTGGCGTAGATTGAGAAGTATACTTCTACAATCAGTCTTTTCAAATTGCCTCTGTAGCTCGGGAGCCATAGAGGCCAACATGTAACATTGGGCAAGGGAGGAGTCCTCAGACCATTTGGCATAAGTCAGTAACTCGCCCTCGTCGACATCAGGAGCTGGCTCAGAATGAACCGTGTCCAACACATACGCAATTTTTTTGGCGGTAAGGACTATGCGTAGATTACGCAACCAATCCGAGTAGTTCGGTCCAGTTAATCTATTTGCATCCAAGATGCCGCGGAGGGGGTTGGACGACATTGTAATCTGGATAAGAAATAAAAGACAACTAAGCATGTGTTCAAATTCTAACTTAGATGTGGTTTCTTATCTTAGTTAGTCCCACTATTTTTCGATCGAACTATATAACTCTCAGTATATAGAACGGGAGATCAACGAGATCAACCTAGTGGGTCGGAATCCCAACGAGACTGATGTACGACCTTGTGGAAAGCACAACAAGCCATACACCATCTCAAGGGCAGTCAACAAGCACTTGCATCTAATGCAATATCCGATATTCGGCCCCCGAGAAATCATCCCCTTGTGGAAAGCACAACAAAGGATATTCTCGGTTAGATCTAACCATCATTACAACATAGCAATGAGTTCATGACCCGACCCTTGTGGAAAGCACAACAAAGTCGAGTTCAATTCCTCACCCCATTGAGGCCGAGCCTTGGAGTTTAATCCCGTCCCCAAACTCATGGACCTTGTGGAAAGCACAACAAATCCATGAAATGAAGATGTTCATTCACTCCACAATGATAGAGGGCCACGACGACTCCTAGAGCCACGCTTACCAGATCTAAAATTTAATCGCGAGGGAATTTAATTTTATCTTGATCTCACCCTAGGTGGTAATATAAATATATCCAATATATTTACCGTACCTAGTAGTTTGCACAAAATAAATGCATCCAATGCAAAATAAACGCAAGTGATCATGGACTTTAACCCTAATGTAACTAAGACATCCGGCCCGCTTCCGAAGCAGCTGGATCGTCCTCATCTGGTGTGCTCCGCACTTTCAAACTCCGACGCCGCATCAATTACAACTTTTACACGGCGCGCAGGCCGGAAAAATAAATTACATGTGACACAAATTCCAGCAGCCCTTAGGGCGAGTACAACAACGGAGGAAGATAGAAATACATTGGAATTTTAACAGAGAGAGAAAGGAGGTTCGCAGATCCCAATTAATTACATTAATCTAAGTCCATGATCACTTGCCAACCCATTCAAATAAAATCAATCAAGGGTTATTTTCTGAAAATAATCCTTAGTTTTGAATTTAAAAATAGGATGTGCAAACAAAAACAGGCTAGCTTTGTTTAATTTTAAAAAATCAAAGCATGATTAACTAAAATTAAACACACAAGCAGGCCAATACAAGATAATTAAAGTAAAGCACGTAAAGAACCATCATTTTCTACAGGGGCATATAATTGAGATAATTAATTAAATTTAAATTTAAATTTAATTATCCAATAATCAAATTTAAATTCAAAATTTAAACATGCCAATAATTTAAATTTAAATTCAAACTAATTATCCAATAATTTTTGTTTGAAAATAAATTTAAAATAATGCAATTATCCTCAATTAGTAATTTTCTAAAATTCAAAATTTGAATTTAACAATTATCTAATAATTAAAAATCCAAATAATTAAAATTTTCACATTTATCTTCAATAAAATTTAAAATTTGAATTTTTTTAATTATCTAATAATTAAAAATTCAAAAACTTAAATTTTACTGAAGTAACTTCAACTTCAATTATTACCATTTTATCTCAAGGTAAATAGTAATTATCTCAACTCGATAAATTCAACACGGTTAAATAAAAATTAACTTTTGACATTTACCATCGAGATAACACAATTAACCTACTAGATAAAATTCTATTTAATTTACTGTGCATTTTCATATATATTGTTACTAGAGCACAGTAAATTAAAAGGGTTAAAAATAATTTTAAAAGAAAATAAAAAAAATTTAATATGCGCGGGTCAACTTCGCGCGCGCGGGCGTTGACCGCCCGCGGCGGGCGTTACCAACGCGGGCGACCCGCGTTGCGGCCGCCCGCGGGCGGGCGCCAACTGCGGGCGCCCGCCATGCGGACGCCCCGCGTGGGCGGCGCCCGCCCACGCGGGTGCGCCCGCCGACGCACTGCGCCCAGCGGGTTCAAAAAATATATTTTTTTTAATTTTTTTTTAAAAAAATTACTGTTTGGATGCCCAGCATCCAGGAAGAATAGAGATGTCCAAATCTCTTTCTACAAATAATAATTGAAGTATTTAAACCCCTTTCAAATATGGTTCTAAACGGCGATAAAAATACCGACCAGAGCGCGAACCTGGCTCTGATACCACTGTAAGGTTTCGCACAGCACCTATGGGCGACGCAGCGGATAACAAAAATTTAATTTACCTGATTCCGGTGTTATGGAAAGCTTAATCTGTGCTCTAATCGGTGTTTCTAATACCCTAATTACGGGTTGCGTGTTTCACCTTGCGCGGAACGACGCTGTCCGCGATGCCCGATGCAGAATAACGAGCCACACAGCTGTACGGCCTCTAGAGCAGATCCACACGGACCCTTGCGCAGCGACGGTACCTCCCCGGCATAACTTTCCCCGGCTCTAACACCTTCTGGAGAGAGAGAGAGTAAGGGGGAGAAAGGGGGGAGGCTAATCCTCTCCGTAATGCTTAATGCTTGATTAGCATTAAGGGGGGGTTGGAAGGAGAAGCCAAGAGTTCGAATGAACTCACGTAGATGGCTATATATAGAGTTTAGGCTTATTAGAAAAGGGCTCCAAAAGACCGAAACTGTATATATATCCTATCTCATATTATACATATGTATTAAACTCCATTTACACTCCTTTCCAAAAGGAATTAAAAGGAAATAATACATACATTTGTATAATAATTATCCGTCACCCAAGAATCCATTGTGTGTGATCCTCTAGGCCCATAGTCACTCTAGTTTAAGGCCCATTAACTTCTAATTCCTAATTAGAAGTAAATTAAACGTATTATTCGCTTCTACAAGAGCCGAATAATGGTTTAATTCATTCCGAACCTACAATCACGTTGGGTCAAGCAAATCCGCGTGATCCTAGAGGACGCCAGGTTTAAACCAGCCTGTCTGGTACCTGTAAGTCCACAGTTACCGCATCGATATAATCCCTCGCTCCTCCTATGAGTCTGGTACGATCGAGGGTACGGTATCTGTCAAACCCCATGATCGTGCCATTTGACTATGACCTCCTTAAAGTGTATGACGTCCGTTCTAAACGAACTCATACGACCCTGGCCAGGGATTTAACGGAGCGTCAATGTCATGACCCATTAACTGTCTGATATATACCCGACAGTGAGCGATCCCCTCTTGACCATTGATGATCTTCACACGTATCCTGGAGTGATTAATGACTCGGCAACTCATGACTTGTGGTTAAAGTCACTTAGCCAAGCAATTAAACCAATCCAGTCATCGTGTAAGATCCGATCAATGTCTCAAGTCAAAGGACCAACGATACTACTGAGACCGTTGGATCTTCAGTTGACATTAGGTATAATCAACCATCTGAAGATCCAATAGCGGATCAGTTCAGTGCACATCCTCCAAGGTTATACACCTACACATATGTGTTGGTGCCCCGCACCAATGACCATGAGACTGGTCACTGACACATCATGTGTACTGGTTTAATAGGTAATCAAAGTCCCCGAGTGATTACCCTCCAACCAGGAACAGTTTAAGGTATGTGTACATGTAAAGTCAATCTCATGTTCGAGATCCCATCTCGAGCTGACTTTACAACCACATATCCTAGGGACAACGTAAAGTAACACAATCGCATATTTACGCTCAATCACCACTTTATTAATAATGAACAAGATCGTACAACTATTGGGCCTACCCGACCCGAAATTGGCCTGTAGCACACCAACACTAACACTCCCCCTGCTTCCTTTCTCTTATGTTTATACGTTTCTCTATCGCTATTTTCTGCAGGTGAGCTCTGTAATGCAATGGCCTCTTGAGGCTTCCTTCTATATGTATCCTGGCTACGCTTGATTTTATATGAATGAAAGATATATATTGATGCATCTGTTTATGATAAGAATTCCTTTTTTATATATATAAATGTGTTGCTGTAACCAAATCCCTTCGATGCTCGCCCGTGTGCTCCCATCGTTCTATCTTGAAATTCTGTAGCTCCGGTTTACGTTTCTTTCGTTTAACCCCGGGCGACGGCCTTATGGCTACTACGACTTCGCAGAGACAGTGGGAGTATTATCCCATCTGTCAATGATATTCGCGAAGGCATTGCTGCACTCTGGGGATATTGGGTTCTGACGCTTACTCCTTGAGTTATACTATGAGTAGCTGAAGTTATTTCCCTCTGATAGGGTGGGAGCCCGAGACAGCCCATCTCGTGGCTTTCCCATCTCCCAAATCATGAGGAAAATCAATTTTGTTCGGTTCTGATCTGGTGTTTGTGTTCTCCGAATAGTTTTCTGTTCACTCGGAAGAGCCTAAGCCCAGCAGCCCCCATGAAATCTCAAACCCCAAAATCTCCTTTCAGCTAGTCTTGGCGCCAACCGCTCTCGGAGCCAAACCGGCGCTGATTACCTCCCGTGCTGGGACTCCTCTCCGTTTTCGGGCCGAGTGCACGAGCCCGCCGAGAACGTGAATCCCTGCCCAGATCCCTTTCTTTTATTTCCACGCCGAATATGTGAACGGCGCCGAACGCATGCACCTATCGTTTACTTTCTCCTGTGCGTTATTTGCATGCACAAGATGGCTTTGGCATGTAGTGGCCCACGTGCTGCATTGCCTTTACGAGAAGCCTTTTGTGTAGATTAAACCCATTCAATGCATGGCCCCCCCACTCACAGGTATGCTTGTACGTGAATAGTGATTAGCCACTTTCTAATCCAACTAGCACATGCCTGTTGCGTTACTTTCTAAAATCTTCACTCATTCCACTGCACCCCACGTTGGTGCTTGTTGTGATATAAATCAACTCTATCATCATATGCATGTGTGTATACAAGAGCCATTACGTAAAACCCCTTTGTCCACCCATGTTTAAAACATGTGCAGTGAATGAATGCACTAATAAATTCCTAATGGGCCTTCTGATCATCATTCTTTATTTGGGCCATGTATATGGTCATATATATATATATATATATATATATATATATATATATATATATATCTGTGTGTGTGTACACATCAGTGTAAGAATAAATGCATGCTTATATTGTTTATGGATTAATCCTGTTGGGCCATTTATATCCAATTCTGTGGGAAGCGGAGGAGCTACACTAATGGGGTTTCACCCTTACATTTACTTCAGTTTGGGTTTCGGATTTCCCTCTTTCACCCCGTCGGGCCAAGGAGTTCTGCCACTGCATGTTCTCCGTTGGTCCCTTTAGGGGAATATTAATGAGGTACCATGATGAGTGGACACCGTACCGCTGTATTCTGATCCTCTCGGATCTCGGACTACGCCCAGCTTTCTTTTGGCATCCATCTCGGCACTCCGTGGATGGATGTCCTATACTCCCCTTTTGGCATAATCCAAAATAAGGGGAGATGCTGCGGAAATTCATTCACGATCCTCGCTCTGTCATATCGTGCGATATTTTTTCGTTAAACCGATGAATTAACACCCTACTGTGTTGTAGAGGCCTGAGACAGACTATCTCATGGCCCTTTGTTCGCTATAAAGGGGAATATAATCATTATGAGATTTTTCGTTGATTGTCACATGGTCTCCCTATACCTTCTGTGGATGAATTTCTCCTCCCCTTCCAGTTTGCCTAAACATCATCGTCAGAGCCCGTGAAGCCTTGATTAAACACAAGAGATCTCCTAAAACCCCAGCCTTAAAGGCACAAATCCTCAAATCTCCCCTATCGGCGCCCAGAGCTGGTCTCCCGACGCGGTGCTCTCCTGGCGTCGGTTCCGCGCCGAGTGGCAAGCGCGCCGGTGACAGCCCGCGCCGGTTTGCTTCTGCGCCGACCACCCCTCTCAGCCAGCCGGTGCCTCGTCGCGCCGAGCTCCTTCCGCGCCGATTTCATGCCCGCCGACTCCCTCCAAGGTCGATTCCTATGCCCATCATTTCCCTCAAGCTACTGAGGCATCCGATCATCTAGCAACCGTTGATGAGCCTTGAAGCCCAGCACTCCGAGCCTTATCATCCCTTGCTTGGAACCCATACTATCCCAGGGAGGAGTGATAGCCTTTCACTCAAGTCCAGGGGAGCTACATTAATGGGGTTAACCCCCCCTACATTCTACCGAGTATGATGTTTATTTTGCAACCCCACCGGCCTATGGAGTTCTGTCGCTGCATGTTCTCCTATGGTCTCTTCAAGGGGATATCAATATATGCTACGATGAGTGGACATCGTCCCGCTGCATTCCGATCCTCTTGGATCTCGGGCTACGCCCATCTTTCTTTTGGCTTCCATCTCGGCACTCCGTAGATGGATGTCCTATATTCCCCTTTTGGCACAGTCCAAGACAAGGGGATATGCTGCCGGATTTACTCCGTGTATTAATATATCATATCTTGCATCGCATGATCATCTGCATGCATCTCCTATCCTGCAAATGAATGAGCTTACCTATCACATTGGTTTTGCCCCTGTGATTTTTCTACTTTGGCGATTAATCAAGGGTTGTCCTTCCTTGGAAGGACGTAATTAACGTCATAGCCTTTATGGTATGACGGACTTTCGGTCCCGACTCGGACTTCATAATCGACTGACTGGGTCAGATCGAGCGCACAATAAATCATCACTCCGGTGACTGGCACGTCTAATAAACCAACCAATAAATCAAATAAATAAAATAAATAAATAAATAAAATCTATTTTCCACAAGCTGGCACGCCCGGTGGGACCGAGTCTCCCTTCATCTCTTCGCCAAAGTAGAAGGCCTGGAGGCCTTCCCTAAAATACTGATTGTTTGCTCATTCTGATTTGCAATGATCTCAATGGTTGGCGGATTTGCCGCGCTTGCATTCGGCCCTCAAGTGGTCGCTACCCACATGGAGCACAGGTACCTGGCAGTGCCCACTGCTTTTGGAACTCTGCCACCAGTGGTGGGGTTCCCTAAATTTCTCGGAGTCGCCTTCATCGGCCTGCTAAGGATCGAGGAAGAGGAAGCTAACAAGACTGTTGCAGCCAGGGCCGTAGCCCCTGCAATGGCGAGCTGTCCACGGGGAACCACTCCGTCTTGCCATACTATCTCATGCTTTGTCCACCATGTGGACTACCACGTTGTCCCCGCCAGTGACAAGGCGTCCGGGGGGAAGAAGAGGAAGAATCAAAGAAGAAGTGATGTTGCTGTTTCCCGAGGCCGACTCTCGACTTCTGAGAAATCTAATTGGTGGCATTCGTGTTTATCTGAACGGCCGCCATGCTGAAGCTTTGCCGGATCATATCATCCTGGCGGTTCCCGTTCACAACCCCTTTCAGGTGCTAGCAAGCCAGAAGGCCGATTTAGACATGGATGTCCGGGGGAAGCTAGCTCCCAAGCTACCAAGTTTCAAGCAAGTGTGGGTTCCCAAGAGGACCCAGGGTTCTGCTTCGACCACACAAGATTCAACATCAACTATCAAGGACCCCAGGTGTGGGGGCAATAAAGCTGCATTAAAGGAAGAAGAGGTCATGCCAGTAGCCTCTCTGCCCGCTCATAGGGTCTGTGCCAGGCAGACCAATGTTCTTCGACGTTCGACAAGATTGAACGGAGCTACTAGACTATCGTGGCCCTCCTACATGCCGTCGATGCAAGACCAACCATTAATTCCTACCCTCTCTCCAGGGCACAGTCAAGGAGAAATGACCAAGGTGGTCAAGGATTACTTCTATGGCTTAGAAAGTTCTTTCCTAAGTCGACAAAGGCTACTCCGCGCCATTAGCGCCGAAAGAAAAGAAGAAGGCAAAGAAAGAAGAAGAATAGTGTCATTCATGCACGTCAATGAATATGCAGATTGTTTGCAAGCCAAGTACTCTGAAGCTTCTCCACAGCATGAAGAGAATAAAAGGATATCAATGTTTGAAAAGTCAACCTTCCCCAGTCAAGTCAAGAAGATAGTCTGGGGGCAAAGAAAAAGAATCCAAGTCTTTACTTGTAACATGGCAGGGGTGGCTAGCAGATATGGGGCCCTACCTGAAGAACCAGAAGAGTTGGCCAAGTTAGCTGAAAGGCCCGGGCTAATGACAAGAAGAGGCAAAGCTGCAAGAGAAATGCTCGAAGTAGCCAAAGAGAAGCAAACTATCACTACTTCAACTGCCAACATGGTGACTTCTGAAGAAGAAGAGATTACTCTGCCAGCCTCGTTTGAAGATGTTTCGGGCGAAGCATTCAAGGGTACTTCCGCTATGGCAGTGCAAGACCCAACCATCTTAATGATGTTACAAAATTACTAGCAAGAGATCGAAGCCTTGAAGAGGCAACTGAATGAAAGAAATGAACGAGCCCCTTTTCCCTGGCAACAGGACGTGCATGTTGAATCATCCCGGGAAGTTCCTAACCCGGTCAATGCTACACCCCAAACTACTTCTCAAGAAACAGGCTATGGAAAGGCCGCTCTCCAGCCACATTCCCTACAGTCATCCTTGGTGCAACTAGCTCTTCCACCAGTGCAGCAGTTGCCACCAACGGAGCCGTCAACACCTCATGTCGAAGCACTACTCACTCCCTCTATAAAGCATTCTGCACATTGCCACTCGGTGCCGGTGGACCCAACCGTGGTAAATAGATCGATGGTGGAACAACTAATTGAAATGAAGCTGGCCGAGAGGGAAGATGGTGATATCAGCACTTTTGATGATTACAAGGTGCCATATCCGCCACAGTATGCCGCAAAGAGGCTCTCGCCTGGCATCAACAAACCGCCCAAATTTGAAAAGTTTGGCGGGCAGGGCTCTCCTAAAGAGCATATTGCTTACTATATGACAGTAATGGGCGATCTGGCAACAGATAAAGCCTACATGCTAAAGTTCTTCGGGTCCTCACTGACAGGCCTGGCTTTTGAATGGTATTCCAACCTACCGACCGGCTCTATAAGCGACTGTGCAGCTATGCAACGGAAGTTCCGGGAGCGGTTCTATGTTGCTGAAAGAAAGGTCACACTGGCCGAGCTGTATGCATCCAGGCAAAGACATGATGAGTCAGCCCTAGAGTACATCAAAAGATGGCGGAATCTCAGTATGAGATGCAAGCGGCCGCCACATCCAGAGGACGCGGTGCAAATATGCAAGCAGAATCTGAGCCGAGAAATCCTCGGCAAGATGATCGGAATTGAAATACGATCTTTCGACCAGCTAAATAATGTGGTCACAGAGATTGAAGCCTTCATCTCCAGCTCTCCTTCTACTCCAACCGCTACAAGCCAAAAGGGCAAGTCTATTGACAAATGGTCATCGCCAAAGGAAGTTCACACAATTGATTTCAAAGTGTTCGCTCAACAAAAAGAAAAGGAGGAAGGAATTGCCAACCCGCCTCCTGCTAAGCCAGCTGAGTAGCAAGAAGTCTCATCCTTGCGGGCCAAGATGAAAAAGCTCTACTCTTTCCCCAAGGAGAGGACTCGGATCTTCTTCGAATGGGCTGTCGCAAACAACAAGGTTACTCTACCAGAGCTGAAGAGACCGGAAGATGCTAGAAAGAAAGATCATCCTCGCTTCTGCCCATATCACCAGATGGTTGGGCAGCATATTGAAGATTGTTACGTCTTTAAAGACGCTATTGAAAAGCTAATCAGAAGAGGGGAGCTACAACTGGGCGACTATAAGGTTGATCCTCCTCGCCCGCATGAGCTACCTGCTATGGAAAGAGTAATCAATACAGTGTCTCTATGCGAGCTGTCGTCTCAAGAGACAACCAGAGTTCGCATCACACACCAGGTGCCAACTACAAAAATGCAAGAGAAGAATAAGCCAAGAGGTAGAGGGAGCGGCGTTATCCTCTCCTGCAATACCCTATCGACCTTGCCCAGTGCGAGCCGAGCTGCTGAAGAAGACGATGAAGAGATATGCTATACACCAGTAAGGGCAGGTCAAGCTGCAACATTTATTTCTCTCCGTCAACCCCCGGAAGGGTGGGGGCATCCTCCACCACCTACTGAAGAAGCATGCTATTATACCCCCCCTCAACATGAGGGCATGAGGGCAAGAACATCTATTCATGCAGGACCGTACGTGTCCCGCACCGATAAGAAAATGCTGCTAGTCCCACTTGGAATTAGCACGAGAAACAACACTCCCAGCTCCTACCAAGCTAACTCCGCTCTGATGATGGAGCTCTATCAGAAAATACAGAAAGTGGAGACACTAAGAAAAAGATTGACTGAGATGGGCTTACTCCCAGTCACACTCGGGCAGGCAAGACCTTCATCCAAAGCCCTACAAGGTGGCGCTAAATCATTTGAAGCCTCACTGCAACCAGCTATGCCCCAGTCAACACAAGGCCACGATGGGAACACCCTCCCGCGGTAGCTATACCACGCGGCCCACGCGTACCCCTCAGCTCTCCATGCACGTCAGGGGGCAGCTTTCACACCTCATGCAATGCCACCTCTATAATCAGCTGGCTTGCGCTGGAATCTAGCGGCGACAGCCATAATAAACAAGCCAGTAATAGAACAAGCAATTGAGATAAAATCTGCTAAGGAAGAAGTCACCGAGGCAGAATTATATATGATCAAACAGAGAGATGATGAGTCTGCTTCAAACTACATTCAACGTTGGAAGAACCTCCACTCCGGATGCAAACATCCGCCAAGCTGCAAGGACGCTGTCCAGCTATGCAAGTGCAATCTGAGGAAAGAAATCCTGCAAAGGGTAATTGGCCTCAAAGTCAAATCCTTGGACCAATTAGAAGATGTGGCAATTGAAATTGAAGCCTTTCTGGCCAAATATTGCCCGGATTTTACTCCTCCAATTCAAGAGCACAAGCTAATTAAAGAACAGCCGTCACCAGAAGGAATAGAAGCAGTTAACTTTGTAGCCTTCGAGCGTCAGTGGAGGAAAGCACAAGAGGCAACTAGCTCCTCCTCTACCAAGGTTGCTGAACAAAAACCCCCTTCACGTAGGGCAAGAATGAAAAGACCATACTCCTTTCCGCAAGACAATGTTGTGCCCATGCATGTGGTTTTGGTTTTGATGATGGTTTTAATGATGGCTTTGATGATTGGTTGTTGATGTGAGTTAATCAAATGTTCAGTCATCTTGCTGCTCAGTTTAGATTAACATATTTGATGTTCAGTCTTGTTACATGTTAAACTGATGCATAAAGCATTCTTTGCTGTGGTTTTGATGATTGATATTGTATTTTAATGATAGCAATGATATAGTGTTTTCATGACATTGTGCCTTGATGATTGCATCATGACTGTGACTGGTACAACTGATATATTGTTTATGTTAGACTTATGTTATGTGCACAGTCTATACAGTGCATCGTGGGGTTTATGCCCTAAGTCTATTCACTGCACATGCATCATTCGTCCAAGTCCATACATTGGACTGTAGTGTGCATTTGGCGAAGCAAAAGGCTGTATAGACTTGGGGACCCAAAGCCATTGTATAGACTTTGTCTAAGACAAGGCATGAGCTGACGTTGTATTACATGCTATAATTTCTCAAATTATTTTTCTTTTTGATGAAGTCAAAGGGGGAGAATAATTTGAGTCTTCAAATTACCTCAGAATGCCTCACATCATCAGAATGACTCAATGTATTGAAAGTGTTGCCATCATCAAAAAGGGGGAGATTGTTGTGCCCATGCATGTGGTTTTGGTTTTGATGATGGTTTTAATGATGGCTTTGATGATTGGTTGTTGATGTGAGTTAATCAAATGTTCAGTCATCTTGCTGCTCAGTTTAGATTAACATATTTGATGTTCAGTCTTGTTACATGTTAAACTGATGCATAAAGCATTCTTTGCTGTGGTTTTGATGATTGATATTGTATTTTAATGATAGCAATGATATAGTGTTTTCATGACATTGTGCCTTGATGATTGCATCATGACTGTGACTGGTACAACTGATATATTGTTTATGTTAGACTTATGTTATGTGCACAGTCTATACAGTGCATCGTGGGGTTTATGCCCTAAGTCTATTCACTGCACATGCATCATTCGTCCAAGTCCATACATTGGACTGTAGTGTGCATTTGGCGAACACATCGCAAGTCTAGACATTGCACTGTAGCATGCATTTCCTTAAAGTCTATACATCGGACTGGTTTGCATTGGCTAAGTATATACAACGTCAGCTCATGCCTTGTCTTAGACAAAGTCTATACAATGGCTTTGGGTCCCCAAGTCTATACAGCCTTTTGCTTCGCCAAAGTCTGTACATTGGTCTGCATAGGCTAAGTGTTTACATTGTCAAGTACAATCATGCACTGGTCATATAGTCTGTACAGCGTGAAGTCTATACTTTGGCACTGTAGCTTACTCGTGCAAGTCTATACCTTGGACTGTTCTTCATGTCTGTACATCAGATTGTACATCATCTTCGTGCTGTTTCTGTACTTGAGTTTTCGTGTTGTTTCCCCTCAGACATACAACTCTTATGCATCCACCATACTTATGCAGGTCCAAGACATCATTGGAAGTCAATCAGTTGGAACCAATTGATAGAACTGAGTGCAAATGAAGTAGTCAGTTTAGTCTGACCGACTGGAGTCCAATGTGAGAGAGTAAAAAGGAATTCAGAAAGAATGTGAAAGATTTTCAATGAAATATCAATTTCATAAATCTGATTTAAACAAATGATTACAGACCTTTCCATCATAGAAACCTATGAATGAACCTATGTTGACAAACCAGTTCAGAATTTTATGTATGCGAGGTTTGAACATGAGCTATTTCTACTCATATCTGAAATCAATTTTCTTAATAACAAGTGAACCAAGTTTTCATATTGAGAAACCTTTTTAACCTTCTTCATTCTTCCTCGCTTAATTTCAAGGATTTCCTCAAGAAATGCAATCGATAGTATTGAGGATAAACAAACAAGAAACCATTTATTTCTGTCAAAATTTCTATTGAAAGAACATTCTTTTCCAAACAATCTCAGATGATCTGCTAGATAGGCAACGAATTTTTTTTTTTTTTAACAGCAATAGTCAAGAGCAATTAGGTTAAGTACATCCTTACAACTGGAGGATACACGTTGTTTAGACGCCAGTATCCCTAAGCGCTTGGAAGGACTAACTGTCATGCTTCTTAAGAACAGAGATAGCATTTATACCTCATGACACACTGAAACTCATTTCTTTGATGAGAGACATGTATTTCTCAGTGTGCCTGCCATTGCTCTGCCAGATTTTTAATCAACATATTTAAACAGAGTTAACTATGGCACTTCATGACATATCTCAATTCATTTCTTTGATGAATGAGATGTGTTTCTCAGTGACCAAGGACATTGCTCTGACAAGATTTGGTATTTGACAATCCATATTCCATGATGTTTAAAAACAATACATATTTTCATGCAAATCAGTCAAGGAAAATCATGATTTCAGAATTTCAGATTTCAGAAGAGTTTAAAAGACACAACATGAAAGGATTGGTTAAAATTTATTAAGACTAACTCAGATATTTCCAAGAAGAATTCATAAACAAACACAAGAAGTACATGAAACTTCAACCGGCTGAAATCTTCAGACATTCATAGTCCTATATGATAGAAATTTCCTTAAAAACAATGTTTTTCGGATTTATGATCAAGATATGAGCAGAGAAATCTTTCTGGGACTTCAAGGAAGGCAAGAGCAATTTTCAGGTACAGCCACGTCAACAAATGCCAATGAATACCAATTGATAGTATGAGTGACAATGGCTGACAAGAATTGAAGCAAGAGGCTGAAATACAATGCATTTCACAATCACCAAGGAGTTTATCCAGATTGCAGTTCAAACAGGAAGGTGAGTATTAGTCATCAGACATGAGCTTTGATGAGAGGTCTGATGGTCACATGCACTTACATGAATGAATAATGAGAGATGCTCCCCCTCACTGAGTGCATAAACTGTAACCCTCCCTTTTCTTTTGAAAAATTTCATGATTAAATGATGCCACTCTGAGATGCAATTAGATGTATTAACTACCCATGAAAGGCATGAAGACCCTGAAGGGTATTAGACTGGTCAAATGTGCATGATATGCAGTGCAGCTCCCCCTGACGGTGTGCATTCAGAACATTTGAAAATCATTCATGAGTCATGAATTCTAGATGTATGCAGTCACAGAATGAGCATATTCAGAAGCAACAACTATTGCATGGAAATGCAAACATACATGTTTAAACCACTAATTAACAAATCTATCTATATACCTAATGCCATCTAAGCAAACTCATTGAAAAGTCAAGAGACTTACCTGAGAGGTGCATGAGTGGGGTTTACCCTTTTAGGGTGTCTTGGTTTATTTGCCCCTTTTATTTCTCATTCCCAAGACACACCTGCAAAAAGTTTCTCACTTGGCACATTTTGGTTCCCAAGTTTCCTTGGGTCCTGCAGGGTTAGTGGCATTTTGATGGGATGTTTTCCAAAGCTTCTGAGCCATCATAACATCATGCTTTTTCATATAGCAGCTAGGCATAGAATGTCCAGACCGACCACAATAATCACATGAACCACTCGGTCTGAATTTATTACTATGCATGTAAGCAGGTGTACTAAATTCATGAGCATGAATGTTTCTGTTTTTACCACCACTTTGTTTCAGATGGTCAGAAAACCAGCAATCAGTCACCTTGTGACCTTGCTTACCACACTCAAAACATGTGAGGGATTTTCTTGTTTGAGCAGATTTGTTTCTACCAAACACACTTTGTTTAACAAATTTAGAGTTGACCTTCTTTCTCTGAGAATACCAGCAGTCTTTGACTGTATGGCCAACTTTCTCACAGTGATAGCAGAAGATGGAATTTCTTCTACCAACATTAAGCCAGCAGTCAACCGCCCTATGGCCTGACTTGCTGCAGGTGAAACACACCATGTGTTGGCCCCTGGACCCATTTTTGTTCCTTTTAAAGACATGCTGATTTTCATACAAATTGTCATCATTAGAATTTAAAGAATATTTGCCTTTACCTTTGGCAAACCAACATTGTTCACTAACATGACCTGTTTTTCCACAATGATAACAATGACTTTTTCTTTTCTGTTCAACAGGACTGTTTTTGTTATTGTACTTCCTGGCATGCATTCTATCATCCTGTTCCATCAATTTACATTCATGCATCAAGTGACCAAACCTATGACAGTAATGGCATGAAATTTTCTTTTTATTTGCATGAATGTGTTTGTTCAATTTAGGCACAGCATTCTCAGGTTTATCATGAGAGTTCCTTGAATCTTTGTTCTGAACATGAATAGTCTTTTTCTGTTTTTGAACTTGTTTCTCAGCCTTAGGGCTGTCAGTGGAATTTTGATTCTTCTTAGCACTAAATTCAAAAATAGGCACATTCGATGTGCTGCCTGACTTAGAGCTACTCACGAATGAAGTTTGAAGCTTACTTTCAAAGCTCTTTTTATCTATTGGTTTGTAGCCCAAACCCTCTCTTCGGAGATTCACTTTAGATCCAAGAATTTTATCAAGATTTTCTTTTCCACTAACAAATTTCTCAAGAGATTTCCTCAATTCTGTAACTTCTGATCCAAGCTTTGATACATGGATTTCATATTCATCAGCTTTCTTTTTATAGCAAATAACATCTTCTTTCAGCATTTGATTAACAGTCCTAAGACTTTCAATTTCCTGTTCAGCTTTCATTAGCTCATCAGAGCTATCCAGGCTAACACTCTTCCCCTTTTCAAGAGTGATAAGTCTCTCAGACATAGCTGTATTTAACTGTTTTAGCTCGCAGATCTCCTGTCTCATTTTACCATTGTGTTCCAGGATTTCATCATCAAATTTCAAAACACTTAAGGTGGTCTGACATTCACTAAACACTTCTTGTTCATCTTCAGATTGAAGTTTTTCAAGCCTTTTCTGAAGTTCTGAATTTTCTATTATGACAGTCTCCAAGGTTTCAGAAATCAATCTATTTTCATTTTCAAGGCTCACTGATTTAGATCCAGATTCCTCAGTTTGGTTTTTGAGTCTAGCATTTTCAGATCTCAGATATTCTAGATCTGAAGTAATAGAATCAAGATCAGTCAGCTGTCTTCTAAATATTTGATTTTCAGTTTTCAGAGTATCACTGTCCTCACCAATAAGTTTAGAATTCTCAAACATATCTAGCTGTTTTTTCATAGATCTATTTTTCTTGCTCAATTTATTGCTAGATCTTAACAGCTTGGAATAAGCATCTACCCAATCATCTAAGGTATAGTCCGCAAAGGGATTTACCTGAACTTCGTTCTCTTCTTCATCACTGTGGCTGCTGCTATGGTCGCTCCCATCAGCCATCATGCAGTTTTCCTTCTCTGTTCTGCAAGTTAATTTCATCTTGTCCAGAATATCCCTAGCAGACCTGCAATCATGAAGGCAAAAGTGTAAAGCCTTGTTGATGGATGCTTTTATCAGTTTTATAGCTTTCTGATTTTCTCTATGCATTGATCTATGACGATCAGTCCATTTGGACTCTTTTCGTGGTAATCTATGAGGACCATGAGTAATTAACTTCCACAAATTGGGATTATCTAGATTGACGTAGTTACGCAAACTACTGAACCATGACTCAAAGTTAGACCCATTGAAAACCAGTGGAAGTCCGGGCAGATTTCCCTGCCTTTTAGTAACATACCATTTGATATACCAGGGTTTAGTTTTCATGAAGAACAGTGTACTGCATCATTTGTTAAAAAAAAAAAAATCTGAAAATTTAAAAGGAAGATGATGCATTTGATAAATTCTCTCTCTGATTGAACAAAGCATGAATTCTTCTTGAGCATATTCTAAAATTATGAGCAGTTCATTAATTCTATTTCATGCACTTTGTCAGGGGGAGTTTGACTAATGTTACATAGTCTGCATGTAGAACAGTCTAATGCATAGCATATTTTTGCATCATGGTGTCAGGGGGAGCTGAGAGTTCTATTCAATTCATTGAATCCTTGGTATTTCTCTTTGTCCCCTTTCAACTCATTCATATTCACTGTCATCAGATGCTATGGATCATAATGCTTATTGCTATCCTTTCCCCACTTTTTCACTAAACAACAGCTCTGTATCTGGTTTAGTACATTGAGTGGTGATTATTGCCATTGTTCACTTATAAGAATCACATCTACAAATTGAAAAGAACTATAAGGTTTAACATTTTTAAATTGGAGAGTTAAGTGTCTGCACTTCAGAATTTGAGATAAAAGAAAACTTTTATAGCTCTCAATCTTTGTCTCATGGCTAAAATAGAAAAAGTTTTTTTTAATGCCTAAATGTGTTAATCTGGAAATGTCTAGAACAGGTGAACAAGAGTGTGTAATGTCTTTCAATCAATCACTCTAAAAGAATTAAGGGCAGCAGTATATAAGATCATTAATGTTAAGAACTGAACATAGTGACAGAGCAATGGCTGATTGCACTGAGAAACTGTGAACTCCTCCAAAGAGACAGGAGAACTCACATGTCATGAAGTGCCTTAGACTATCTCTGTTCATAGGGTCAAATCTATAAGGGGAGTCCTCACCAAGTAACTGAGGGTACTGGCCTCTAATCAAGGTGTACCCTTAATGTCAAAAGTGAAGACTATTCCTCGTGGGTCTTGATCTGAAATAGATCATATAGTTTATGCCTAGTAACTGGGGGTACCTGCCTCTTATCAAGGTGTACACCTAATGTCAACAGCATAAATGCCATAGGTCTATTCACTTAGTTCAGTTTCAGAAATTAAAAAAAAAAATGAAAATCAAACTGCTGTAACCCTTCGAAAAATCAAAAGTCAATGAGTGAAAATTATTTTTATCAATACATATTCAAGTTGCCTCTCTTGAATTTCCTTGTTTAAACACAAAAGGGTATTATTTCAGACTTATCTATCAATACCATGTGCCCTAGATTCATTGCTATAAATGGAATCTAAAACTCTTTCTCAGGGGTCAGGTGTTTTACTCTAGATTTATCACTGATTAAACCTGAATTTTTGAAAATTGTATGAGTGGTGATTCTTATACTCTAAACAGTTGGTTATAATCATGCTTCCTTTCTGAACCTATGATTCAGCTGTTATCAAGTGATCCTCCTACCTTTTCTACCTGTGTTATCTGTTCATATTCCTTCTCAAAGGGGGAGCTTTTATTTAGGGGGAGAAATTGACTGAACTTTTATACATGCTATAATTTCTCAAATTATTTTTCTTTTTGATGAAGTCAAAGGGGGAGAATAATTTGAGTCTTCAAATTACCTCAGAATGCCTCACATCATCAGAATGACTCAATGTATTGAAAGTGTTGCCATCATCAAAAAGGGGGAGATTGTTGTGCCCATGCATGTGGTTTTGGTTTTGATGATGGTTTTAATGATGGCTTTGATGATTGGTTGTTGATGTGAGTTAATCAAATGTTCAGTCATCTTGCTGCTCAGTTTAGATTAACATATTTGATGTTCAGTCTTGTTACATGTTAAACTGATGCATAAAGCATTCTTTGCTGTGGTTTTGATGATTGATATTGTATTTTAATGATAGCAATGATATAGTGTTTTCATGACATTGTGCCTTGATGATTGCATCATGACTGTGACTGGTACAACTGATATATTGTTTATGTTAGACTTATGTTATGTGCACAGTCTATACAGTGCATCGTGGGGTTTATGCCCTAAGTCTATTCACTGCACATGCATCATTCGTCCAAGTCCATACATTGGACTGTAGTGTGCATTTGGCGAACACATCGCAAGTCTAGACATTGCACTGTAGCATGCATTTCCTTAAAGTCTATACATCGGACTGGTTTGCATTGGCTAAGTATATACAACGTCAGCTCATGCCTTGTCTTAGACAAAGTCTATACAATGGCTTTGGGTCCCCAAGTCTATACAGCCTTTTGCTTCGCCAAAGTCTGTACATTGGTCTGCATAGGCTAAGTGTTTACATTGTCAAGTATAATCATGCACTGGTCATATAGTCTGTACAGCGTGAAGTCTATACTTTGGCACTGTAGCTTACTCGTGCAAGTCTATACCTTGGACTGTTCTTCATGTCTGTACATCAGATTGTACATCATCTTCGTGCTGTTTCTGTACTTGAGTTTTCGTGTTGTTTCCCCTCACTAACACGAAAAGATCTCGTGTTGTATGAGCATACAACACTTCGTGTTGATTTCCATGCGTGACAGGAAAGCTTGTATGAGGTTAGACTTCGTGTCGTTTCCCTTGTCTTCATCTTCGTGTTGTTTTAGTGTCTACGTCTCCGTGTTGTTTTTATGTTTCTGTCTGAGTGTTGGTCTTTCGTTTTTGACTTAGTGTCTTTCTCGCCTTGACCACACTTCGTGTCGATTCTTGGTTTTCTACACCCCGTGTCATTTCACCTCGTGCTGTTCTCACTGTCGTCGTGTTGTTTTCACCGCATGTCGATTATTGTTTTTCACTTAGTGTTGTTTTCACTTCGTGTCAACTTCACTTTGTGTCGTCTCTTTGTATTTCGTCTTCATGTTGTTTTCAACCCGTGTCGATTACTGTTTCGACTTCGTGTTGTTTTCATAACTTCGTGTCGTGTTTGTTACACCTCGTGTCGTTTTCCATTTTGTGTCTTCGTGTCGTTTTTGTTCTTCCTAGACCTTGTGTCTTTCTTGTGTTGAAACCACACTTCGTGTTGGTTTCTGTTTTGTCTCCATGTATCTCGTGTCGTTCTTCTTTTTACCTCGTGTTGTTTTATAACTTCACTTCGTGTCGTTCTCGCTTTAACCACACTTCGTGTTGCTTTACGTAGACCTTGTGTCTTACTTTGTTTGCAAACACTTCGTGTCGGTTTCTGCTGTCACCCCGTGTTGTTCTCGTGTTATCGTTTATGTCTGTGTGGTCTTACTTCATGTTACTTACTGTTGTACATCGAGTCCTTACTGACTTCGTGTCGTTTTCCCTATTGTGTCCTCGCGTTGTCTCCGTGTCGTTGCTATTTGTCACTTCGTGTTGTTTCGTTTTAACCTCGTTCAAGTTTCTTCTAAAGTACTGTTCTTCTGATAATCTATACAGAGGTGTTCCTTAAATTGATTACTTATCCGATACTCTGTTTTACAGGTGCTCTAATCGTGAAGCAGTACGTGATACAAGGCTGCATATGGCACGTGATCCAAGATGCAGAGGAGCCTCCACGTGGTCCGAAATATTAGGGCAGGAAACGTGGGAGGCACATGCGTTTTGTGCCCTATCCACCTACTGCTGCTGCTATATATAGGAGCCTTCGTCCACAGATGGAGTGTGATCGAGTTGGCGAGAAGAAAAGCGTATACAGAGAGCCACGATCCAGATAGAAGAAGAAAAGAGAAAGAAGAAGAGCAGAAGGAGAAGAAGAGAGGTAGAGAGCTCGAGAAGAGTGTGAAGAGAAGAAGAAGCAGAGAGTGAGAGGAGAGCAGAAGAAAGAGAAAGAAAGATAGAGAGTGAGCGAGAGAGCTCGTGGAGAAGAAGGAAGATCTTACCTGAAGATCCGTCTACTGGACCGTGGATCAAATCCAGGCCAGTCAGCTCCGTTGAGAGCCACATTGTGCACTTCATCTTTCAGCCTTCTGTTGCTGGTTTCGTTTATGTTTTTATCCATTTACTGTATTTCCGATCCTCTGTAGAGAGGTCGGGGTTCCTCCTGTGGGTTCAGGAGAAGGGAGACTTTGTGTCTTCGGTTTGCAAGTAGCTGGGTGCTACTTGTGGTTGGTACCCTCCGGTGTGGAGGAAGAGAGACTTGCGTCTCTGGTTGCCTTTGATAGGGTGTCATCGGTTGTTTCCCTCCGGGTTGGAGGAAGGGAGATTTATCTCCGGTTGTGCTTCCCTCTGGGGTTCAGAGGAAGAGAGACTTGGGTCTCTAGGTTCCCCTCCGGGTTGGAGGAAGGGAGGCTTGTTCCTCCGGCTCTGGGCTTGTGAGTAGCAAGTCCGGTGGTTCCCTCCGTGTGTGGAGGAAGAGAGACCGTGTGTCTCTGGTTTCCAAGTGGCTGGAGTCACTTGTGGGTTCCTCCTGTTTGTTCAGGAGAAGGGAGATTGCTATCTCCGGTTGCAAGTAGCTGGGTGCTACTTGTGGGTTCCCTCCGGTTTGGAGGAAGGGAGACTTGTCTCCGGTTCTGGGCTTGTGGATTCAAGTCCAGGGGTTCCCTCCAGGTCTGGAGGAAGAGAGACCTTGTGTCTCTGGTTTGCTAGTGACTAGTGTCACTAGTGGTTCCCTCCGGTTGGGAGGAAGAGGGGAGGTTGTTCCCCTGGTCAAGCTGTTTGGCAGCGTTTGTTGCAGACTGAGTCTGCTGTTTCTAGCGTGAGCTAGTGGAAACCACACTCGGTTTGAGTATGGGGTGGATGTAGGTCTGGAGGACCGAACCACCTAAAAACCCCTTGTGCATTGTGGTTTGATTTGTTCATTTGTGCTTCCGCTAGATGAATGCATAGGGGCGCTCTAAGCGTTTGGCTTTTGGCTGAGCAGAAGTGTTGATTAGTTTTCTTAAAATATTTTAATCTGTCAAGAGAGCGAAATTCCAGTTGAGCTTCAGATTGTTGAATCTGTCTTGTTATTTTTTCTAGTTTTAATTGGGTGAAGTTTTTAACGGGTTATATTCATTCACCCCCCCCTCTGAATACTGCACCGAAACCTAACAGACAAGACCCAGTGGCTGTTTGAGTGGGCCCTTGAGTACAAAAAGGTCATCCTCCTGGAGCTCAAGAGACCAAATGACATCGAAAGAAAAGATGACCCTCGGTTTTGCCCCTACCATCAGAAGAGGGGACATCTCATCGAGGACTGCTATATGTTCAAAGACATCATGGAAGACTTAGTCCAAAGTGGTGAATTACAACTTAGAGAATATAGGGTGGATCCACCTCGCCCTCACCTGATGCCCATTTTCAAGATGACGGCTAACACAGTTTCCGTACATCAATCGGGACGGTACACCTTCTAAGATGCATCCTGAGGTCCCTCCGTTGTGGCGAGAGGCCGAACAAATGCAATTGTTGCACCGTCTCTGGGACAACTGCTGAAGACCAAAACAGAAATAAACCCAAGAATAAAAGAAAAGATGATACTTTACCGCTCGATGTGCTGCCCTCTTTATTCAAGCCATCAGCTCAAGAATGGAGTCCACTCATCTCAGGGCCAACTGTAAAATGATAAAGATGCAAGGAAGAATCTCCTTCCAAATGAAATGACCCGGCATAACGTAGCCGCTGCTCTACATGCTCCAGCACACAATAATGGAGGCTCAACTCTCTCCGAGCAAGGGGGGGCAAGAATGAAAATATGCTCAGCCGCAATCAAGCTCTGAGGTGCCGCTGGGCACATCAAGACTCTATTCCCCACTCGGGGGCTGCCAACAAAAGAGAAGAGGGTGGAGTCCAATGGCCGGATTTCCCTGCTATTGTCTGCCTACACAGCTGCTCGTGAAGCGAACATGCTACCCAATGGAAAGACGTGCTTTGAACAACTCGTCTTCAGCTATCCACCCTAGCTTGGGGGCATTAAAAGGAGAATGAACTCTCCGACTATCCACCCCAGCATGGGGGCATCCAAAGCTAAAAGAAGAGAGAACGGGATTATTCAGGACACACCAACATCCCACCGTGAACTGGACAACCCACTGCAGATGCTAACTATTCGACAAGCTCGACTGCTAAAGATTTCGAGCTCCTCGCTTAGAGGACCCATCTGCTGCATTTCATTCAATGTTAGAACGGGATTCCTCCTTATCCTACGAAATGCTTCCCATTAGTCCCACCAGGATTGACTCTCTACCCCCAGTGTGGAACCCACATTCATAACTAATACATCCTTGCCATCCTTCGGCATTCCACCGCAAACAGCTACACAAACACGCTAAGAGATACCAAACAGGTCCCACTGGGCTCATAAAACCTGTCCCTTGGCCTGTGGCACTCCGCCCTCGCCAAGCTCTAGACGTTGCCCATCAGTCCCATTGGACCGGGCCCATAAAACCTCTCCCTTGGCTTGTGGTATTCCGCCCTCGTCGAGCTCTCATCGCCCATCAGTTCCATTGGACCAGGCCCATTAAATCTTTCCCTTGGTCTAGTGGCATTCCGCCCTGACCGAGCTCTACCTACCTTAGTCTAGTGGCACTCTGCCCTAGCTAAGTTTTACCTGCCTTAGTCTAGTGGCACTCTGCCCTAGCTAAGTTCTACCTGCCTTAGTCTAGTAGCGTTCCGCCCTAGCTAAGTCCCACCTACCTTGGTCTAGTGGCATTCCGCCCTGACCGAGCTCTATATGCCTTAGTCTAGTGGCACCCTGCCCTAGTTAAGTTTTACCTACCTTGGTCTAGTGGCATTCCACCCTGGCCGAGCTCTACCCACCTTGATCTAGTGGCATTCCGCCCTAACCAAGCTTTATCTGCCTTAGTCTAGTGACGTTCCGCCCTAGCTAAGTTTTACCCACCTTAGTCTAGTGGCACTCTGCCCTAGCTAAGTTTTACCTACCTTGGTCTAGTGGCATTCCACCCTGGCCGAGCTCTACCCACCTTGGTCTAGTGGCATTTCGCCCTAACCGAACTTTATCTGCCTTAGTCTAGTGACGTTCTGCCCTAGCTAAGTTTTACCTACCTTAGTCTAGTGGCACTCTTCCCTAGCTAAGTTTTACCTACCTTGGTCTAGTGGCATTCTGCCCTGGCCTAGCTCTACCCACCTTGGTTTAGTGGCATTCCGCCCTAACCGAGCTCTGTCTGCCTTAGACTAGTGGCACTCCGCCCTAGCTAAGTCCCACCTACCTTGGTCTAGTGGCATTCCTCCCTGACCGAGCTCTACCCACCTTGGTCTAGTGGCATTCCGCCCTGACTGAGCTCTATATGCCTTAGTCTAGTGGCACTCTGCCCTAGCTAAGTTTTACCTACCTTGGTCTAGTGGCATTCCGCCCTGGCCGAGCTCTACCCACCTTGGTCTAGTGGCATTCCGCCCTAACCGAGCTCTATCTGCCTTAGACTAGTGGCACTCTGCCCTACCTAAGTCCCACCTACCTTGGTCTAGTGGCATTCCGCCCTGACCGAGCTCTATATGCCTTAGTCTAGTGGCACTCTGCCCTAGCTAAGTTTTACCTACCTTGGTCTAGTGGCATTCCGCCCTGGCCGAGCTCTACCCACCTTGGTCTAGTGGCATTCCGCCCTAACTGAGGTTTATCTGCCTTAGTCTAGTGGCGCTCTGCCCTAGCTAGGTTTCACCCACCTTAGTTTAGTGGCACTCCGCCCTAGCTGAGTTATACCTACCCTTGGTCTATTGGCATTCCACCCTAACCGAGCTTTACCTACCTTGGTCTAGTGGCATTCCGCCCTAGCCTAGCTCTACCCACCTTGGTCTAGTGGCATTCCTCCCTAACCGAGCTCTATCTACCTTAGTCTAGTGGCACTCCGCCCTAGCTAAGTTTTACCTATCTTAGTCTAGTGGCACTCCGCCCTAGCTAAGTTCCACCTACCTTAGTCTAGTGGCACGCTGCCCTAGCTAAGTTTTATCTGCCTTAGTCTAGTGGCACTCCGTCCTAGCTAAGTTCTACCTACCTTGGTTTAGTGGCATTCCGCCCTGGCCGAGCTCTACCTACCCTGGTCTGGTGGCATTCCGCCCTGGCCGAGCTCTACCTACCTTGGTCTGGTGGCATTCCGCCCTGGCCGAGCTCTACCTACCTTGGTCTGGTGGCATTCCGCCCTGACCGAGTTCTGCCTGCCTTGGTCTAGTGGCACTCCGACCTCGCCGAGCTCTTAGACTTTCCCATCAAGCCCCGCCGAGCTGAGTCCATAAGCTTTTTCCTCGGCGCAAGGTACTCCGTCCGCGTCGAGCTCTTAAGTATTGCCACTAGGATAGGCCCATAAACCTTTTCCCTCTGGCTCAAGGCACCCCACCTTGGCCGAGCTCTCAGATGTTAATCCCTAGCCCCATCGGTGCTATAACAACACAGTCAAATCCATTAATAGTCCCACCGGACAACATAGCCCGCACTGTGGACTGGTATGTACCAAGAGTACTTTTGGAAGGTACCATTCTTAGCCCTAGTCAGCCGGCTAGGTTTTACCCTTGGCCTAGACCCCACGTCTTCGCTGAGTTGTTTGATTTCGACGTTCTGTCAAGTCAATGCCCATTTATATACCCTGCCCTTGTTTCAGACCTCCCGTCTGAGCAAGGTTTGTTGATTCTGACATCTCGTCGGGTCGAGGTCTGTATTCTGCCCTTGTCCCAGACACGCCGTCCGAGCAAGGTTTGTTGATTCCGACATCTCATCGGGTCGACGTCTATATTCTGCCCTTGCCCTAGACACGCCGTCCGAGCAAGGTTTGTTGATTCCGATATCTCGTCAGGTCGATGTCTACATTCTACCCTTGTCCCGGACCTACCGTCTGAGCAAGGTTTGTCAGCTCCGACATATTGTCAAGTTGGCATCTAGATTCTACCTTTGACACAGATCTCCCGTCTGGGTCAAGATGCATGGGTTGTCTTCGACAGTCCGTCAAGGCAACATCAATTCTAGATTGCTTCCAAGTCCGACATCCTACCAGGATCCACTATCCTATCTTCTGGCCTTTGACATCCAGTCGAAGCCAGCTATCCTTGTTGGCGAGCCCAACACCCTATCATGTATTTCAAGTATCTCATTTTTTTGGCTCATCCACCTCGGCTGAAGCCCACTACCATATATCTCACAACTTCCAGCTATTTTATTCCCCGACTCAGCCATGACAGCCGAAGTCGCTATTATACATTTTCAGCCATTCCATCATCCGGCTAAAACCGCTATCACAATTTGTTAATTGTCTCGCCCTCCGGCTCAGCCATCCCGGCCAAAGCCGCTATTACAATTCTTCAACTATCTCCTCTTTCGGTTTAGCCATTCTGGCCAAAGCCGCTATCACAATTTGTTGATTGTCTCATCCTCCGGCTCAGCCATCCCGATCGAAGCCGCTACCACAAATTTTCATCTATCTCCTCTTTCGGTTTAGCCATTCTGGCCAAAGCCGCTATCACAATTTGTTGGTTATCTCGTCCCCCGGCTCAGCCATTCCGACCGAAGGCGCTCTCATGATTTTCAACTACTCTATCTATCGGCTTAGCCATTCTGGCCGAAGCTTCTATCATAATTTTCGACCATTCTATCTTTCGGCTTAGCCATTCCAGCCAAAGCTGCTATCATAATTTTCAGCTATTCTAGCTTTCGGCTTAGCCATTCCAGCCAAAGCTGCTATCATGATTTTCAACTACTCTATCTGTCGGCTTAGCCATTCCGGCCAAAGCTGCTATCGTAATTTTTGACCATTCTATCTTTCGGCTTAGCCATTCCAGCCAAAGCTGCTATTACAATTTCCAACTACTTCATCCGTCGGCTTAGCCATTTTTGGCCAAAGCTTGCTATCAGGACTCATCCACCCGTCCCATTGCAATAATCAATGCAATGCAACGGCCTAGACTTGTCGTCGAAGCCCACTTCCCTTGATTATGACTATTTAGTCCCTCTCTCCTCAATTTCAACTCACATTCCATCCTCCTGGATGTCGTCTTGGAAGCCCGCTTCCCCACAGCATGTGACCACTATCCTATCTTTCGGCTTAGCCAATCCGGCCAAAAGCTGCTACCTTACACCTCAGCTATCTTATCTCTCGGCTTAGCCAAAGCCCGCTATCATGACTCTCAGCTATCTCGTCCTTTAGCTTAGTCATTTCGGTTGAAGCTCGCTATCCCACGTTTCAGCTATCTTACATTCTGGCTTAGCCTCTTCGGCTAAGACCCGGAACCATATAATTCGACTAAACTACCTTTCGGCTTTCACAAGCCCAATTCCTTACTGCTCTCTGGCTTTCGCAGCCTGCTATCTCTGCTACTTTTTGGCTCTCGTAGCCTTCTATATCTAGCTCTCGCAGCTCGCTATCTCTGGCTCTCATGGCCTGCTATATCTAGTTCTCGCAGAACGCTATCTCTGGCTCTTGTAGCCTGTTGTCTCTAGCTCTTGTAGCCTGCTATTCTTGGCTTCTGCAGCCTGCTATCCTGGTGTAGACACGTCAAAATTGACGTTACTATGAGTGCATCTCATATTACCTTGTAATGTCCCAATTTGACCCTCAAATTAACTTTGTTTAAGTGATTTTTCTCACTTTTCTTGGATTTCTCCATTTTTTTCTCCCTTTTATTATTTTTCCCTATTTTTCTGAGAATTTTTCTCTATTTTTATGAATTTTTCAGAATTAACGACTTGACATGGGGCGTCTTTTAAATAACGGCTTAGCCTTGGGCGTTTCTAAAAAAATGGACGGCTATCAATAGAGGCGTCAATTCCATTCATTTTCTAAATTTTTTGAATTTTCCTGAGATTTTTTTGATTTTTTTTGGAATTAACAACACACGAAGGGGTGTGTGTTTGATTTAAATAAATTAAAAATAGAAAAAATTGAATTAACGACCTGCAGGGTGTCGTCAATTTCAAATTTGATTTTTTAAATATTATTTTTAACTCTCTTCCAAATGTGATTTGGTGGCCTTCCGGGTGACAGAAAATAACGGAAAAATAGTCATTGGAATCAGCACAATGAGATGCACCTCCACCTAAAAAATGGGAAAATAATATTGAGAAATGAAAAATAACCCTGTTTTGAATATTTTGAAATAACGACATTGAATCAGACGTCAATTTAATTGACGCATGAATTCACGGTCATCCATTCTTTTTGACTTTTTATCATTTTGATTAACGCCCCTGTGCAAGGCGTTATTTTCAATTAACGCCCCTATGTCGGTCGTCATTTTCATTGCTATATTTTGAGAGTTTGGATCCGACCGAAATTCGTGTTAAATTATAAATAATGCCCCTTTGCGAGTCGTCAATTCTGAAATTGACGTTTCCTCTGCGGGCGTCATTTTAAGAAACGACCGTCTCCAAGGCGTTAATTCGTGTTGAATTCCAACTTTTCCAGAAACCTCTTCTTTCCTCATTTTGAGCCCATTTTCACTTCGGAATGGACCCCAAGGCTTTCCATGATTGAGAGGACCCCTTCCAATATTTGACTCTTGCTAAAACCAAGCTATCCTAATTGTTGTTGGACTTAAACTCCATTTTCCCCTATAAATAGAGCCCCTGCGACTCAGGCTGAGAGAAGCCGATTTTCAATTTTTACAGGGAGGTGCTGCCCAACTGGTTGCTCAGAGAGAAGAGCTCCCTGCGTCCAAGGCTTCATCTTTTAGAGGCTCTTCCTGAACCCCATCAAGAGCAACTGCACGCACATGAGAATATCTCCCAGAGGCTTTCTTTACTCCTTCTTTGTGTCTTTCTGCACTTGTTAGCTCTGCATGCATCATTTTCCTCTCTTTTATTCCTCTTTCTCAACCACGTTGAGACTTCTTCCATCGGTGCAACACTACCACTTTATCTCATTCATAGCATTTTTATCCTTCCCTTTTGCATAAGGGGTTAAACGGCTGGCGCCCGAAAGGTGTGTTCACTCGCATGATCTTCACGTTATATTTATATTCAAGATTTTGGTGCTACACCGTGTATCTAATTCCATACTTTTGTTGGTGTTTATCTCTATTTGCAAGGGTAATCAAAGAGACTCTCTCCATCGGCCGGTCGATCGGACGAGAAGGAAGTCACCCACTATCTCCCGCATTCATTGAGGTAACTCCTCTGGCGATCACCCTCCTATTTGCATCCATACGCATGCTCCCCATCCCTTTTCCCCATTCTTAGCATATGTTTTTTTATTTTATTATTCTTAGTAGATTTTTTAATTAGATCTACAAATTGGCGATCATGGTGGGACTTCCTACCGTTTTCTTGTGATTACCCTCACCATCGGGCACCCACGAGTGCCATCTCCCTCTTGCACCCACGGTGCATCACCCATTAGCACCCACAGTAACATACGCGAATTCTCTGTTCGCATGTTTGCATATTTATATCTGGTGCTTTCTCTGCCCATTTAGTCCATTTATTTAGTGCATGCGTGATACACCACACTGTTGCATTCACCATCTTGCATATTGAGCCCCACATTTCTGTCACTTGCATTGCAAATTAACATTCATAATTGTCATGTGCTGCATCCTCTAATTCATTCCCATCATCCCATTGTCTCTGTTCATACGTTTGTTTAGTCTTCATCTCTCTGTTGCATGCCATTTGAGTCCACATCAATGGGCCTTCTCATTTACACTATTATGCATTTACACATCTGTAAAGTTGAGATCATTCTGGTAAGAACAAAATCTGTTGCATCATTCACATCATTCTGTTGACATTTTATTCACCACCAATCATTTACATTTTGGCATCATTCTTTCGACACTTTGTTTATCTGTTGCATTATCATTGGTTTCTAGAGCCCACCATTCTGTTGCCTATTTGCTTTCATTTGTGCATCACTATTCATTTTTTTATTAGTGCATCAGCATACATTTTTTTTATCCTGTGCATTAACACCCATTTTGTCACCCCCTTGGCATTAGCATTCGGTTCTGTTATCCCCTATTGGCTTCACATCACTGTTCATCTGGGTCATTCATTTTGTTGTCTCTGTGCCTTAGCATTCATCCTGTCACCCTTCCTTCGAGTTGTCACATATTTGTTTTTTATGTGAATTCTTATTTATCGTTTACACACTATTGTTTGCATCATTCTGTGTGTTCTTTTTTTTCTTCTTTTGCATTAGCATTGACATCGGTTCGGGAGATCTCCTCTCCCCACACTTTCTAGGAGCCATACCCCTCTCTTGGTTAAGGAAGGATCCTCCATTGAGCATTCCGTCTCTTTGGACCGTGAATTCCTAAACCAAGGCCTCCATAAGTCCCCGCACCCGTGGATTCCCTCACGGACGCTTGGGCAGGTTGTACCTTTGAAGTCTCCGGATTTTAGTTGGCCCATTCGTGGTGAGAATCAACCTAGTTGGCACTGGAGAAAAGAGCATTTGAAATTAGGTCCAAGACCTTGAGTGATCACATCAACTTTGTTAAAAATCACTTTAACTCACCAAGGATCAAACAAAAGAAATCAAGGGTAACCATTCCAACTTGTTTGCTATCTTGGTAAATTGTTTTGATTGCACATTAAATTGCTTGCAAAATGGCTTACCATGATAAGAAGACTAACATGTTTAATTCAATTAATATTCACGAGGGTGATCAACCTAGCGCATCTTATTCCCCTCAACTTCATAATTCACACCACAATTCTTTCAAGGGACCACGTACTCATTCCTATGGTCATGCCCGGCCCATGGGCAATGACCAATCTCATGGCCCCTCGATTCAATTGCGAGTCACTACTCCTACGGGACCGTCTCCTCCCGATGATGAGAAGGTCTCCCAGATCTTACATGCATTAGATCATCTCACCCCTCAACAAATCCAAGCCCTTAAGGCCGTTGTTGAGGGTGCATCTCATTCCTCTCATCCTCCTTCCAATCCTACGCAGGTGGCCCATCACCCACTTCCCTTTTCTATTCACATTTCTACTCGGGTAGCCCATCACCCATCTCCTCCTATTCACCCTTCTCCTCGGGTGGTCCAATACCCACCTCCTTCTATTTCTCCTCCACCACGGCCCCAAGGCCCATTTATTCCTTGCAACCCGGCCCATCCGGGTTCTTCTATGGGTCATCCCATTAATCTCCTTCCACGGCCTTTTTATGCGGCCCCTCCTTCAAGGCCCTGCCAACCCTCTGTTACTCAGGTCACCCCCCTCCAACAAACGCTTCTTGACAAAGTCACTTCGTTGGAGGAACAATTTAAGAGGGTTACGAGCCCACGGCCCGCTCCTCCTACTCCAGTCAATCCCCTTTATACTGTTCTAAACGACATTACAAAGATGGAGAAAGATTGGAAGGATAGGAGAGACGGCTACGGCGTCGACAGTTCAAGCGAGCAAGAGCCGGCAGATTTCAACGTTCAAGTTGACGATGTCCATCCTCCACCCATTCACCCCGTTCATTCATATGGCCCTCCGCCTCTACCTACGCATTCACACTTGCATTCACCACATACACAATACCATTACATTCCACCACCCACATACACGCCTTCACTACGGTGTCCACTTGAACCTGCTAATGAAGAACCGGCGATTGAAGAATTTGAGGCGGCATACGACGAAGCTCTGTAGGCATCCCTTCCGAGTTTCCTTCGCCGTCCTCTTCCTCCACTACCAAAAGACCCCTATGCTCAGGACTATGCCACAGTCCCCGATCCAATCCCCATTTATGAGACCTCTTGGTGTTACGATGATGGGTCGATATTCCAATCACTCATACCGCCGCATCATGAGTCTCATCCTATACATGACACCTCTTGCCCCATCCGGCATTTTCAATGCACTAAACCTTCACCTCCGTAACCACAACAGTAGCCTCCATCCCATCGGCCTCCGTCGAGCCTCCATCACCCTCCACTACGCCGGCCTCCGCCAAGCCTTCCATTACACCTCCTCTTTGTTCGCCACCTCAGCCGTCCACTATGCCTATAACCCCTACTCCATTACTTAACCCTTCACCCTTACCCGTGGCTAGTCCTGAGCAAGGTCCACCCCTTTTTGCACTCGAGCCAACCCCGACTACTTCCAAGCAAATGGAGAAGCTCGACATGTTTGAACCTTCGCTTCCACTCACCCTTTCTCCAACACCTTCCATTATACCTCCACCATCCATGGAACCTTCCGCCTCCGCTTCACCCCCCCTTTACTACTCGGAACGGGCGTCCTTCTGTAAGTACTTGTGCCAAAGATAATCAAGAGCCGGGCAAGAAGGATTTGGCCACGGCCGTGCTATTCAAGATGCAAGAGTTTATATGTCGGATGCCGATCCGGGTTGTTGTGCCAAGCATGGTCGAAGAGGCCAAGTTCCCGCCACTGCTCACTAAGAGAGAATGTCAAACTTTGATGCCGTGTAAGTTTGTGCCCAAGGGCCGGGCAGGGCACCCCTTGTTCCACCTTTCAAAGCTCGAACCTTTTCTTCCATACAAGGGGCGAATGCCTATTCTATTCAACATTCTTTATATGCCACGACCCCTGGGCAACACAATGCTTCTTATCCCGACTTTCCAACTCTCTCACACTATTACTTTTCACTCGTCAAGGGAGTTGTCATTTACCATTGAAGCTTCGTCATGGGCTCTTGCTTTATCCATTGGGCCAATTGGCTATACACTTTCATTGCCATGGAGGGGCGATTATCTTGGTGCTAAGGGGCCTTCCACTATTTCATCCACCTTCTATTCAATGTCATCCACATTCTTGTCTATCACATTTTCTTCATGGGCCACTCCAAGGGTAAGGAGGGGATCTCATCCTCTCGCCCTTCATGTTCTTCATATTCTTCGCATCTCATGCATTCTGTTGCATCCATGCATTCATCGCATCTGTTGCATTGCATTCGCATACATTTGCACTTCTTCTTTCCCAGGTTTCCGGACCCGTATCTTCCCCGCCTTCCAGAACCTCCGGATCTTCCGCATTTCCCATCTTATTCATCTTCATCCTCTTCTAATCCACTCTCCCCGGGGCATCGCGTCCCCTTTCCTGCTATTTCCCTGGAACCTCCAGGTGTTTTATCCCTCCTCTTAGGGCATGACGCCCCTTCTGATTCCACTCTTCCGGAACCTCCGGATCTTTCTCTTCTCCCCGGGCATCACGTCCCATGGTATCTTCCCCCTCCGGAACCTCCGGATTCTCCATCTTATTCTTTCTATCTTCTTTCGAGGCATCCTGACCCTTCTAATTCCATTCCTCCGGAACCCCCGGATCTTTCTCTTCTCCTTGGGCATCGCGTCCCATGGTATCTTCCTCCTCCGGAACCCCCGGATTCTCCATCTTATTCTCTCTATCTTCCTTCAGGGTATCGTGCCCCTTTCTATCTTCTCCCTCTGGAACCTCCGGACCCTCCATCTTTCTTCCGATTCATCTTTCTGCTCCTCCGGGATATCACATCCTTCATTTTTTTCTTCCTTTTCCATCATCTTTTTCCCTATTTCTTCCTAGGGCATCGCGTCCCTCGAGATTCTCCTTCTCCAGATTCTGATTCCTCCTATCATGATTCTACTCCACTGCCTCTGGACCCTCCGGATCCGCCTCTTTCCATCTATCAATTTATTCTTCTGATTCCTCCTGATCTCGGGTCCGACCCAACTTCTTCCACATCCACTGCCTTGGGTATCTGCCCTTTCTCCCAGTGCTTCCAAGGCTTTAGTCCTCACTCCTCCTTCTAATTCTTTGCTTCTTCTGTAGACTGTTCCATGTGATCAGGGTCTCCGCGCCTTAGTGAGGGAGTTCTAGCCCTCGCCTCTCTTCATTTTCTCCTTATTCGTCTAAGTCTGGTCTGAACACCACTCCTTCTTGTTAAGCCACTTTCAAATCTTTTGCTTCCATTCCTTTTCTTCGCCAAAAGAGGACTATCCCATGTTGATCAACCTCACCCTTGGCAGCTGCTTCCACAAAGATCGCAAGGTAACATATTGGCGTAAGTACGCATTTTATGATATCATTACCTTATTGCTTCACGCATGATTTTCAAAATAAAGTGCTTCTTAACAAGATCAAAAGTGGTGTTTTAAACCTTTATCTTAATTAAATCATTCTCAAAAAAGTCTTTAGGCTTGCTTCTGCAGCACCTTTGGTTAATAAAAATCCCGCGCTGGGAATTCAACGCTCTCTCCCCGCTTGTTAAGAGCAACCCTTAGCTGGGCATCGCACACACTTCACGGTGTCCTTAGCCGGCTCCTTTAGTTAAACACCGTTGCTACTTTGGCCATGCCATGAGTATATCTGAAAGTCTTTTCTCCTCTTTACTCGGCCGAATGCAAGGGCAAGAGGTTGGCGGACGAGATGACTAACCTAGGTAATCCCCAATACGAGAGAAGTCTCAAATAGGGGCAGTCTTGACCCAAAATAATAAAAATAAAGTCAAATTTCATGATACATCTAGCCAAGAAGGGCTATCATGAAAATCAAGTCAAGATTTCGATAAATTCAAAAGTATGAATTGTGGCATGACAAGAGTGGCAAAGTCCCCGCAGGGAAAACCCTGGTCGTATGCATGTCAAGGGTCTAAAAATCAAAGGCACAAAGCCCCGGCGCAACAGACCACCTCTTTGAGGGTATACCTTGGAAGGAATTCAAGTCCCGACATCTCCCATCTTGCATAAAGCTTATCTCCAATTATTCTTCTCTCCTCCCTCCAAGATCGAATGTTTCTCGGGTATGGCCTTGGTAGGGGCATCGTTATACAAGGGTAGCCGGTCGTAGGGCGCCATCTTCAATGCACGCTCAGCTTTGGGCAGTTTTTAGCGAAAGGGGAAGGAACAAGGACCCCTAGCCAGTGGTTTAAAAACACCCTTTGATGCTGCATTAACAAAGCCTAAATAAAAAAAAATGAATATTTCTCAAAATCCAAAAAAAATTGAATATTTCCTACACCAAAATCTAAAAAAAATTGAATATTTCTCAAAATCCAAAAATATTGAATATTTTAAAATTCATAAAAAATTCACATATTTTCCAAAATCCACATAAAAATTGAATATCTTTTTCAAAACCCACAAAAACTTGCATATTCCAAAATTCAAAAATTTTGCATTGTATTTTCTGATGGTGCTTTTGCAGGAACAAGAATTTTGTAAGGACCAATAACACGGGATGAGTCCTCTCCATTCATTGTCATCTACCTTTGGATTCTTCCATATTCACAATGATCACTAGGCATTTCTTCAAATCTTTTAATAAACTCCTGCTGATTACTTTGCCACTGGGCATTACTTGATTCTGATCATCCAATCTCAATCTCACATGTCAAGATTGTCATCCTCATGACAAATCAACAAACAATGATGCTTTGCAATGCTATGATTTAACTCATGCTATTCATGCTAAACATGCTTCGCCTTGCTAATACATGCTTGAATGCTATCTACACCAAGCTTTGGTTGCTTTGATGACTATGTTGTGATTGCTATTAATGCTATGTTTCATACTATGCTTGCTATGCTTAAATGTCATATTCATTGCTTGTTATCTTCCTTATATTTTGGCTAATGAAGTTTTGAGTGCAGGAAAGAAGCTCTTAGTCACACCGACTGGACATCATCATCCAAGTCCCACGGTGTTTGCATCTCATCTCCCAGTTCCCTCATGCTCATTGCTATCACCATCTTCCTGTATGCATTCTTACTATATGTTACATACGCTATTAGATTATATCAAGGACCTTGTGGCTTTGGTAAATCTGGAATTTGAGTTCCCCTCCATCAAAAACAATGATGATTCTAGAGGAGTCTTAGTCATACGGACAGGCCGTTGAGCCGTCCGAGACTGGGGACGATGGTTCCCTTTTACGAGTTGGTGCGTGGATAAACGGGCTTCGGCTTAGTATCAGCTCGCGAAATCGGTTTCTTGACCCAGTCTGGGTAGCTTAACAATATTATCCTTGATTATCTTATATTTTCATTTATTTTACTTTTTCCTTTAAACCCAGCATGCATTCATATAGGACTTTGAATCAATATTGAAAAATCATTCTGATAAGCTGATTTGGAGAGTCAAATTGATCTTAATCTTTCAAGATATGAGATATTCATTGCTGAATGGAATCCTCAGTTCGTTTTGCCATTGTTTTGGGTCATTTTCTCGAAAGCTCCTTGTTTGGATTTCTATCATCTTATTTCAATCTTTTCCCTTGATCCACCTTGGCTGCAGCACGTCCACATTGGCTGGTAACCGCTCTCCAATGGTGAAACCTACAGGTTTGTGACCTGGGGTACTTCCACCGCGCTGGAAGTTGATCATTCTCCTTCGTGCCCGCGTGCACACTCCCTCTTTTATCCAAACATCGTTGATTTCATTGAATTTCCCGAGATTGCTTCATCTCGAGCTTTTGATTCAATTCTCATCAAGTGATGTTGATTGCGTGTCTCATCACACCTTGGCATCTACTTTTCAGTTCGCTCTGCTCCCTTGCAAAGCAGACACCAAGGCGGGGCAGCTATAGACACGCCAAAATTGACGTTACTATGAGTGCATCTCATATTATCTTGTAATGTCCCAATTTGACCCTCAAATTAACTTTTTAAGTGGTTTTTCTCACTTTTCTTAGATTTCTCCCTTTTTTTCTCCCTTTTATTATTTTTTTAGATTTTTTTAGATTTTCTGAGAATTTTTCTCTATTTTTATAAATTTTTTAAAATTAACTACTTGACATGGGACGTCATTTAAATAACGGCTTAGCCTTGGGCGTTTCTAAAAAAATGGACGACTATCAATATAGGCGTCAATTCCATTCATTTTTCTATTTTCTTAATTTTTCTGAGATTTTTTTAGATTTTTTTGGAATTAACGACACACGAAGGGGCGTGTGTTTGATTTAAATAAATAAAAAATAGAAAAAATTGAATTAACGACATGCAGGGTGTCGTCAATTTCAAATTTAATTTTTTAAATATTATTTTTAACTCTCTTTCAAAGGTGATTTGGTGGCCTTCCGGGTGACAGAAAAATACGGAAAAATAGTCATTGGAATCAGCACAATGAGATGCACCTCCACCTAAAAAATGAAAAAATAATATTGAGAAATGAAAAATGACCCTGTTTTGAATATTTTGAAATAACGACCTTGAATCGGACGTCAATTTAATTGACGCCCGAATTCACGGTCATCCATTCTTTTTGACTTTTTATCATTTTGATTAACGCCCCTGTGCACGGCGTTATTTTCAATTAACGCCCCTGTGTCGGTCGTCATTTTCATTGCTATATTTTGAGAGTTTGGATCCGACCGAAATTCGTGTTAAATTATAAATAACGCCCCTTTGCGAGTCGTCAATTCTGAAATTGACGTTTCCTCTGCGGGCGTCATTTTAAGAAACGACCGTCTCCAAGACGTTAATTCGTGTTGAATTCCGATTTTTCCAGAAACCTCTTCTTTCCTCATTTTGAGTCCATTTTCACTTCGAAAAGGACCCCAAGGCTTTCCATGATTGAGAGGACCGCTTCCAATATTTGACTCTTGCTAAAACCAAGCTATCCTAATTATTGTTGGACTTAAACTCCATTTTCCCCTATAAATAGAGCCCCTGCGGCTCAGGCTGAGAGAAGCCGATTTTCAATTTTTACAGGGAGGTGCTGCCCAACTGGTTGCTCAGAGAGAAGAGCTCCCTGCATCTAAGGCTTCATCTTTTGGAGGCTCTTCCTGAACCCCATCAAGAGCAACTGCACGCACAGGAGAATATCCCCCAGAGGCTTTCTTTACTCCTTCTTTGTGTCTTTCTGCATTTGTTAGCTCTGCATGCATCATTTTCCTCTCTTTTATTCCTCTTTCTCAACCACATTGAGACTTCTTCCATTGGTGCAACACTAGCACTTTATCTCATTCATAACATTTTTATCCTTCCCTTTTGCATAAGGGGTTAAAGGGCTGGCGCCCGAAAGGTGTGTTCACTCGCATGATCTTCACGTTATATTTATATTCAAGATTTTGGTGCTACACCGTGAATCTAATTCCATACTTTTGTTGGTGTTTATCTCTATTTGCAAGGGTAATCAAAGAGACTCTCTCCATCAGCCGGTCGATCGGACGAGAAAGAAGTCACCCACTATCTCCCGCATTCATTGAGGTAACTCCTCTGACGATCACCCTCCTATTTGCATCCACGCATGCTCCCCATCCCTTTTCCCCATTCTTAGCATAAGTTTTTTTATTTTATTATTCTTAGTGGATTTTTTAATTAGATCTACAATGTGTCATCCTCATCACTTGCTAGCATCAGGGGTGCAAATAAAGAACCCTGAGAAGTCCTGAAGGAGGTCTTAAAGAGACAAATTGTTGGGATATTTATCCCTTTCTCCTTCCTTACCGGCTGTGTTTTCACGTGGAAGGTGGGTGAAAGGGGGTTTAATAGGGAGACTTAGGTCATCAAATCCTACATACCACTGTTCCTCCTCTCTTTCTTATCCCAACATCCCATCTCTAGCCCATTTGCATGGTGGGCCAGATGAAAACTGAACCCCATGGGCTTTGACCCACAACTGGACACCGCAGTATGACCGGGCGGCAACCAACTCACGAGAGTGGATCACATGCACTTCGGTGCCTATTAAAATTTTTATTTCGGATCAATATGGATCGATATAATACTTTCTCATCCCGTCTCAAACTGTGATCGGGACGATCGAGATAGTCGGGATGACAAACCTTAGCTCTAATAAAAAAAGTGGGAAGAGTGAAAACACCACTTTCAAAATATAATTATGTATAAGTTTCTCCCGAATCAGCTGATCTACATAATTCTACTTTTATCAAACATGTGATGGTTGGGAAGCGTCCGCTCAAGCCGCCGGCTACGGCTCGGCTAATTGTGTCTAGGTAGGTGTACGACTTACTAGACACATGAGGACATGGCAAACACATCAGTCATAGGTCTAGTCTATGTGTATAATCATAGGATGCCACACGCACGCAGGACTCCCTATGTGAAACCAACCATGAGCAAGCCGGGCCAAAAAGGACATAACCATGTGGTGCATATAATATTGAAACTATTGGTCAATAGACTATAAGCTATTGGGCTCAGAACCCAGATTGTCGCCTAACCAGGGCCCAACTGTGCGAGCGGACGGAGACCCTCGTCCTCGCTTGGATTCGGGATTGAAGATAATTGGACGATTTATTTTATTTATTTTTTTACTTTGATATTACATCAAGTTAACTTAATTCACGTGTGAAGGTGAAATAAATTTATTTAAATTAACTCTTATTTAATTTGATTATTTAAATTTAACCCTGACAAATTAAAAAGAGTTAACTCTAGAGTAAAAAAAAAATAACTTAAAATTAATCTCGAAATAAAGCATGGCTTAGTCTCTCTTTGGTAGAGAGTTAACTTAAAGTTAATCTAAAGTTAACTATTTTTATGATTTGATGACGTTTTACCGTTAATCTAGTTGAGTTAAGGATAAACTCAAGGTTAATCATGAGTTTTGAAACCTACCTATGGAGGTGATTTAACCTAGGCCTTCTCGTTTAATGCATCCTCTCTCTCTCTCTCTCTCAATCAATCGCTCTCTTCTCTTTATTTATGTTTAACATTAAATTATTAACATATATTTGCTTTTAAATTTTATTTAGTTAGATTAATGATGTTATTTATTAAATAAAAATTTATTTTTATAATATATTCATTATATAATATATTAAAAATTTAAAATTAAAACTTTTAAATTGAACAGTAACTCAACTCATAGGTAATGACATTTTAATTTTTAATTTTAATTAATAATAGTAATGATGTTATTTATGAAAGAAAATTTTATTTTATTGTATATTAAAATTGTATAAAATAGATTCAAACTATTTAAAAATATGACAAAATTAAAATTTTAAAGTGAACAGTAACTCAATTCTTTTTTAATGACACTTTTTACTTTTAAATTTTAATTAGTGAGATTAATGATGTTATTTATCAAAGAAACTTTTATTTTCATAGTATACTCATTTTATAAGATAAATTTAAAATATTTAAAAAATATTTGAAAATTAAAAGTTTTAAAGTGAATATCAACTCAACATCAATGACATTTTTTACTTTTAAATTTAATTAGTGATATTAATGATGTTATTTTTTAATTTTATTTTATTTTAATAGTATATTCATTTTACAAAATATATAAAATATTCAAAAACATTCAAAAATTATAAAATTTAAAATGAATTGTACCCTAAACACTTAATTAATGATATATTTGACTTTTAAATTTTAATTAGTGAGATTAATGATGTTATTTATAAAAAAAATTATTTTCATAATATATTCTTGTTATAGAATATATAAAAGATGTTTAAAATAAAAGTATTTAAAAATTAAAAATTTTAAAATGATATTTTTGAAATTTAAATTTTAATTAGTAAGATTAATGATGTTTTTCATCAAAAAAATATTTCTATGGTATGTTCATTTTATAGAATATATTAAAAATGTTCAAAAATATGAAAAATTAAAAAAATTAAAGTGAATAGTAATCTCAACCTTTTAATTAATGACATTTTTTACTTTTAAATTTTAATTTGTGATATTAATGATGTTATTTATCAAAAAATATTTATATGATATATTTATTTTATAAAATATATTAAAAATATTTAAAAATAAAAAATTTAAAGTAAACAGTAATCTCAACCTATAATTAATGATGTTTTTGACTTTTAAATTTTAATTATTGAGGCTAATGATTTTATTTATGCAAGAAAATTTTATTTTCATAGTATATTTATTTTAAAGAATATATTAAAAATATTTTAAAATAAAAAAATTAAATTGAACACATGAACATAGATAAAATATTAGGTTTTTTGAATGAAACTAGTGTTAAATGGGAATTTTTAAAAATACTATTTCTGTAAATATATTAGCAGTGATATCATTATGTAAATCTGAATTGTGTAAAATATCATATTTATTTACAGACATATCACTTCTTTTTATAAAAAAAATATAAAAAAATCACGGTTAAATAGCATTTTACACTATTTGAATTAACCTAGTGATATGTCTACTAATGTATTTATTCTAAGAATATCATTTTTTTTAAAATTCACCACTAACAATAGTTTTCATGCAAATATCTCTAAATTATTCAAAAAAGAAGGGAAAATGTGATATTTGAGCTATCATTATTATCGGATTCACCCACTAATTACCAAATTACACTGGATTAAAAGTAATTTGACACTTTTTTACTTCGTGGTTAACTCCCTTCCTATCAAAGTAAAAATAGGTTAACCCCAGACTAACTTAAATAGATTGAGTTAACTTACTTTTGGCTTAACTCTCTACCAAAGTGAGACTTACTAGCTCGAAGTTGGGCTACCCAATCTTTGCTTGTAATCCCAACCGACCCGACTCTATTTTAGGGAACATCTTTTTTTCCCTTGAAGCCATCAAGTGGCGCCTTGGGGATCCGAAAGTGGTAAGGTTGAGTAGTGACACAGATCCCTAGGCACATGTTGTTCAACCATAATTCTGAATTCTACATTCGTTCTCCACCTCTCTCTGTCTCTTGTTCGACTTTATTATGACTTAACAAGAAAAAGAAACTTCAAGGACAGGGACTCTCTTCTTTTCGGCTGCTACTCCTTCTCCTGCTTTGGCCTAAGGTAGGGTTCGTCTGGACGTCGCTTCCTCGGCAGCCCCCTCCGCTGTGGTGGACGCTCCGCCGTTGGCCCAGGCGGTGGCCCTCCGCTCGCCTCTCCGTCCCTCCGTCTGCCTCTGCGACGGAGCTCCGCCCAGCACCTCCGCGTCTCTACCTCTCGCCAGGTGCCACGTTTTTATCCCGTCCAGCACGTCATCTTTGACTGGCACTGTAGCCGATGGGACAGCCCACGGCTACAGTACTCTGGTTTTGGGTTACGTCGCTCGTGGGTCATCTTCCTCAGCTCCGGCCGCTAGCTTCTCCGGCTGCTCTGCAGCTCCGCCTTCCAGGGACGCCCAGCTCCCCTTCGCCGCTCTTGCCCCCTCCTGTGAAAGGACAATCGTCCATCTCTCCTGACTTGGGTCTTCCCCTCGCCGCCGTTGCAACCCGCCTCGGCTCCTGCTGTTCGGACGTCATCAGCCCGTCACCTTCGGTCGCCGCCGGAGCGGATGGCGGCTGTTCCCTCCTCAGCTCCGGTGGCCGGCCACCCGTCGTCCTCCGTTCGGGTCTGTGCCCATCGCCAGCGTTGTCCACCATCGCACGCCACCCTCTGCGGACGTCTCGTCACAGGTTCCTTCGGGTCGTTCACCCGCCTGCGCTGGTGCCCACCTGCCCTGTGCTGCTCCTCTGGCCTTCTCCCCGCCGGTCTCCGATTTGCTGCCGTCGCCTGCCATCACCGCCGGTGGTCTTCCTCCAGCGTCTGCGGCCTCTCCTTCAGCTTCGGTGGGCACTCCTAGCGGTTCTGCTTCAGGCTTAATTTGCTCCCCCCTCGTCTCCTTTTGCTGGTGGCTTCTCCGCGCAAGGTGGCGATCGTCCACCTCCAGCCTTGTCTGGTGGGCTCTCTTCTGGCGCCGAGCTCAGCCGGTGCGTAGCCTACCACCTCCCTCGCTCCTGGATCTCCCCAGTTTGTACCATCGCCGTCCTTGCTGATGACGGTCGGTCCTTCTTCTGATGGTGCCGTCCAGTGGGCCTGGCCCTAGGTCGGTCCTCCTTCTTCAGTGGACGGCACCAGGGTTCCTTCCGGTGGGTCTGGCCCCCGGTCCTCTTCCTCAGGGGTCCCTCCGGCGGTGCCCCTGCTCCCTCGATCACTGCTCACCTCCCAGGTGGGTGACACATTTTTTGCCACTCCGACACGGCACCGACCGTCTCTGGTTCCGAGGCGTCGCCCCACCCGTCTCTGCGCTACTGCCCGTACTTGCCACTGGCGACTCGTCACCTCGACCTGCTGCCTTCCAGCTGTTGTAGCTCAGCTCCCCTACCTTGGGTAGACCGCTCCATCCCATGCGCCGGTGGTCACATCGGGGGCTTGCTTCCCTCTCTTCTCGTGGATTGTTAGGCTCGGTTGTTATTGTTTGCTGATTGTCCCTAGTTTTGGGCTGCTGGTTGTACTTACTTCTGAGTTTTTTGGGTCTTGGCCCATTTGTGCATCGGCCTCTTGCCTTCTAGCAGAGTGCCCTACTCTCTCCCTCCCCTGTTATGTTCCTTCTTCCTTTGCTTTTCTTAATGAAAATCTGCTTGTTTGGTGGCCGGGGTGGAACGTTCTTTTCCTTCCAAAATGAAGGGATGAGCGGTATACCTCGTCTCCCCCTTGCAAGTATTATCTTTTAATTAAAAAAAACTTTATTATGACTTGATTGTCGGAGGATTTACCCCCAGAACATATCTGGGACTAACCTCCTATAGGTAGGTTTCAACAAGCAAATTAAGGGAGATCACCATCTGAGACCATAGCTCGCTTCTCACCCTGAACAACTCGAAGGTCGGCCTCTAACATCAGGACGTCTCGCCTAGGTTTGATCCTCCTAGATCGGGCAGACGCCACGTAAACCAAGACTTTATGAGAGAGCATGCATCTTAGCAGCAAGTTTGATAAGTTAATCATCTAATTTATGTCTATAATCTAAGAAAGGTGCATGTAATACGTGTTGAAACGAATTAAGTAGCTAGCACTTTCCTCCTAGACATGAAATTCGAATGAATTAATCTTACCTTGCCAATGGATGTCTTAGTTAAGGGGCCTGCTTTCATCCAGCACTAAGTGGAAGCTACTCAAGAATGGCTTAGGTTCCAGTATTCCACACCCTACTTCATAAACTTCCTATCTTCAATTTTTTTTTAGTGACAAGGAAATTGTCGAATCAGAAAATCTTGAGTCATACATCTCTCGAAGATTGAACACGTGATCAAGTAAATTCTATTCTAATTGAATTGAACCCTGTGACCTCCTACGTACTTCTTAATTCTATATTCACTTTTTTGTGAGTAAGCTTATCAGTTAATTATTCCAAAAACAATTTCTTCCTCAAAAGAGCAAGGCATACATCAGTTATGATCAGGATTCTTCGACATCAGAAGAGGCAAGAGTTCATTATGATCCCTTTTCAACGTCGGGTACTATCTAAAATATCTGCTACATCAATTATGAATAAGGGCATGCACTTTAAATATTCGATAGTACATTGCCTCGCAACCCTTGAAAAGCATGCATGCATGATCTATATACATGCTCAACCAAACAAGTGGGTTTTTGGAGGAAGTTCTTGTTTTTTTTTTCAGAGGTTCACGGCGAGCAGGTTTCTTGAGTTTGAAAGGAAGTAGAAGGGAAGTAGCCAGGATGGACTTTCCCTGTTCCCATTTGCGGGTTTCTCCGTCAACATGTTTTTTTGTTTTGTTTTTGGGGGGGTGGGGTGGGGGACACTGTGAGAAACAAGGGATGTGAGTTTGAGACCCAATGCCTGCAAGGGGTGCGAGTGATCCGGGTGATCCTGCTGCAACAAACTGAGAGAGCGAGATTGAACCCATGACCTCTCCGTTCCGAGAGGCAGTGACCACTGTGTTTAAGTGCTTGGGCCCCATCAACATGTTATTGTTCCCATGTGAGAGATCCGGCGATCCAGTGGTTAAGGGCTTGATCTCACGGATCACCAAATCATTTTCTCAATCATAAAATTTGAATTTGTTGGGTTTTACCCCAATATAGTGGTCCACTTGTGTTGGGTCTCACCGGTCTAAACACACTGACATGTCCAATTAAAGGAATATAATTATTGGGCTTAACCTATTAAGTGCTCAACTCCTCCCTATATATATATGTGCTCAACTCTTTATTAAGTTGTGACACAGTTACAAGAGATAGAGAGAGGAAATTAGAGAGAGATCGTTTGGGTTACGCATCTCTCGTCCCAACGTTCACGTGCGGATCTTCTTCCTCATCGCCTTCTTCCTCCCATGTGAGATAACTTCCGCTTCAAATACTCATCCCCTAACAGTATTCACTATCACTGTTCCCAAGTGCTTGAATTAATCATCCAGGCAACATTCAAGAATCGCCTTTAATTGCCGCCAAATCTATCTGCATGACAATTCTTTCCCTTGGGTTCAGTGTCTTATGAAACACATTTCAGCTCCGTACATACTAATTCCATTCTTCCCGATGTTTCTTGATTACAGCTAGCTAGCTGGATTGACAACATGCCAGAAGACCCATTTTCACTCTCAATTTATTAGTCTATTTGTGCCCTGTTGTCTCGGTTTGGAAGAAGCCGGCCCCGGTCTATTATAATGATACCCAACTACGACAGTACAGTACATTCAGATGAGAAAACAAAGACCTGCATATTAATTCCCAACCCCCACTGTACCCCCCTTCGTATATACATACGTTTTGGGGGGGAAAAGTGCTTAAATATTAATCGAACTTGCTTGCCTTAATTACAGGATTAAAGATAAGTAAAAAATAAAGTACCCCCATTAGAAAACTGCAAATCAGCTCACCCACCCCAATCACAAAATCCACCGTGACGTACGTGATATGTAGCCATAGTTCTGAATTTGCTGGCATTGTTATATATTTTACTTCTATCTCAATTTAAGGAGTGTTTTAATATTTTTTATTTTGATGACGGGGAATTTAATCTAGTGATATATATTTTGATCTATATCTGTACGGGAAACATATATGAGAGCTAGATCTGAATTCAAGTCCAACATATTCCCAGCTGATCAACGCACATCTATTTTTTCCATGACTAGCAGATTAACTCCGCGTCTCAAATAAACTCCCCCCCGCCAACCGAGAGAATTATTAATATGTTTCTGCATGTGTACAGAGCTTCTCACCTCTAGAGAGGACAAGACATCAGCAGCAAGCTACCATTATTTGTGACACCGTACGTATTCCCGTATTTGTAAAATGAAGTCTTCCAAATCAGACTGCATGCATACATTATGAGACCAGCTCGATCGAGAGAGAATATGGGACTCCTTCCAGGTACACTCGCAGCTGCAAACGTAATTCAAGTAAGGCAGCCTACGTACCGCCGAGACAAGCGAAGGTCCACCAACAGTGCAGCTCAGACGTCGTTCTCAGGCCACAAAAACTAGGACTACGTTATACCCCACTGTCCCGTGCAGCTTTGACTTCGACTTCCCCTTGCTGCAGGTTGTTGCAGGGGACGATCCCCTCCAACTTCATGATTAATTTCCTCATGCAAGCAGCAAAACTGGTGGGCAAGACCAGAAATGGGGAGCCTCTGGCCTTCTCGGCCACACTTCAAAGGCAAGACTACTTCAATTTCTTCCGAGTACGTACTGAAGTGTGGAGGAAGCGAGGGCTTTCTCTAGAGGGGCCTTTCTTTCTTCCGGGGAGTTTTGCATGGGCATCTTTCCATGAAGAGGAATATCATGAGTGAGTGAGTCTTGTTCCGAGAAACCGTTCCCATGATTTCATGTATGGCATCTCTGTGTATGGGAGAAATAGAAGTGAGAGTACAGTGTGCTGCATCACCACCGAAAGGAAATGCTACTTTCTCTGCGTCCCACTTTTGGATGATGACCTAAATATTGCAGTACTGTTGTACTAACATGCTGCAGCATGCAGGCGTGTTGTAAAATAGCTGTCTTACACTTCCACATATGATCGATAAATGAAATATTTTATTCACCCAAAGTCCATACTATCACTTTGGTCTGAACAGCTAGCCTATACCTCGCCCTCGGTCTTGAAGTTACACCTCAGCTTCAAAAAGTTTGAAGTAAGTTCATTCCCTCTCTCTTAAGCGACAGATTAATCCTCTTGGAGAAAGAGTTATTAAAGTGAGATGCAACTCCCTCAATGCTGTTCTTTCATCGCGCGCCCTCTACGTACCCACTCATCGGCCACTTTGTATCTGTGGCAGAGATCTCCATCAATCAAGATGGTATGCACATATGGGAAGATACCATTCATGGTGGAGATTAATTAGTATCTTAAGCAATGGAGTATTTCTTCGTTTTTAAATTTGATCGCCTCAAGTTTGAAAGAGCCAATAGCCCACCGATTTGAAGGATCTGGCTTCGCTAGCTCTTGCTAGCTTGCCCTTGATGGTAACTGATCAACCCCTCCATCCCCCTTTAGCCTCTTCTCCAACCAAATGGGCGTCCTTGCGCATCAAGACAATGAGAAAAGAGCAATGGAAGGGAGTAATAGAAGGAAGAAAAATGTAAGAAAAAAAGGAAAGGCTAGCAAGCATGGGGAGGTTTCAAGGCATGCACTCTCAAGCGATATCCCTCCTCTCATCTTCCTAGAATCCTCCGGACTTAATTTGGAAAGAAACAACGTTCCCAGTTGCCACCTATCCGTCCATGACCAGCTGAGGGAACACGCCGTTGTTTGCACCCTAACAAGAAAATCGTCATCTTGGCGGGTTGCAATTTATTTCATGGATTCCTTTCTATGATGTGATGCATGCCATCTGGCTCAAGAACCTTTGGAATGCCTACTTCAGCGAAGTACGTATACATATAAATCCCCCCTCCCTCCAAGCCGTCCGGTGTCACCTTAACGTGCTTCTCAACTTTTGGCACTGAATCGTCCTTAGTTTTCTATTGGGTAACGTTAATGGTAACCCGGAAAGAAGTACTCTTTGTTACTGAGCAGTCCATCACTGATGACTCCGAGGAATGTCTTGATTTGTTCATTATATTCTTAAACGAGAAGACTTAATTAGTCTTAGTTTATTTTAAAATTAAGCTTTTAGGGGTATGCTGTATGCTGGAATTAACAAAATGTACAAAATAACTTCTGGTATATATGTTTCATGCATTGTACGGACGTCCGCAAGCTGAACAAAATAAGGAATTGGATCTCAGATGATCCTTGACATATTCGCCAGTAATCCCAGTTTCCAAACGTGCAGTGTCGCAAATTTTTTATCCAATAGATGTCAAACTAGCTTTTAATCTATTGTAATTGGCTTTCCTTTGGCTTGAACTGATACCTCAGTACAGAGAAACAACAAATGACAACTAATTTGAGGGACTGCACATCCATCCAAAAACTTCAAAGTTGGACGACCATTGTTCCAATTTGACATGCAATTACGGATGTATGAAATTTTCATGCATTGTGAAGCATTCAGATGAGCTTCAAAAACCCACAATGAAATTTTCATGCATTAGTTTGAATATGAGCCATAGCTTCAAAAACCCAGGCGTTTACACACACACACACACACACACACACACACACATATATATATATATATGTTAAATTGTTAAGAAATAAAAAAGCCATGCAGCCCAAATTGTTGAGTTATGGCTCATATTCAAACTAATTAAGTAGCTGGAGCAGTTCAAGAGACTTAGGTGATAGATCATCTAAGTCTATGATAAACAAAGTCCAGAATAGACGAAGGCTCAGCAAGTTAGACGAAGCATCGTTGAAGTACCAGACTTAGACGATGCAAGATAGACGCGGCAAAAAAAAGTTAGATGATACATTATCTAAGTAGCAAGGGCTGAAAGTGACATGGACAGAACAAAGTTAGACGGAACTTCGTTTAAGTGGAGGACTTAGAAGATATGTTTAAGTTGATCCTAAAGTGGACTTAGACAATCCAACGTCTAAGTTGATGACTTAGACAATGGATCGTCTAAATAGATAAATGCAATAAAGGCTTAGATCATATAATGCCTAATTGAGTTTGGATGATACATACTGTGGTAATGTGGGGCTCAATAAAGGAGTGGACGATACATCCTAGGCGATGCGTATGACAGTTTTGTATGGTTATGAGCGAGTCTGGTAAAAAGTTAATTGTCTTTATGTAACCAATTATTGGTGGGCTAATAATTGGGGGAATATTCCTATTTTGTTCGGGATATTTGTCAGGTGGTGCTTAAGGTTCCTATATATATATACTGCATTGGGGACATGGAAACCCCAACTTGGTTTAATTCTTGGAAAGGCGAGTCTCAGATTCAAGCCGCCCCAGTTGTACCTTTGTTCTCGGTGATAGTATAGAGGAGAAAGTTGAAAAAGGTTCTGTGGATGTAGGGAGGCATCTGGCCAACCGAACCACATAAATCTCTGTGTATTATCTTTCTCTCATCATCTTCTTCTTAATTCCTTCTCTCATCTTCTGTGCATCTTTGTTGCTTGTATGAGTGATCCGTCATCATCATCTTCCAATATTGGTGAGGACAGTAAGGTTTCTACTGCCGGTGGTGCTCAATATATATATTGGCATCAGAGCGCATCATGTTTTATACGGATCTATAATACTGCATCAAGGATGAGTGGACTGATGAAGGCCGAGTTCGACAAGTTCGATGGTAAGGGCAATTTTAATCTATGGCAGATGAGAGTGAAGGATCTACTAGTTCAACAGAGAGTCAACAAGTCTTTGACAGGATAACAACATGACAAGATGGACTAGGAGGATTGGGATGAACTGGAGCAGATGACTTTTAGTACAATCCGAATGTGTCTTGCAGGCTCAGTCCTATATGATGTGATGACAGAAAAGATAACAAAGGGATTATGGAAAAAGCTGGAGACATTGTATATGTCCAAGAGCATCACCAACAATTTTTTCTGAAGAAGGAGTTGCACAGTCTTTGGATGGCCAAAGGAGGAGATCCGAATCAACACATCAACAAATTTAATTAGATTGTCAGTGATCTGTCACAACTCAAGGTCAGGTTTGATGATGAGGATAAATCCATCATAATGTTATGCTCTTTACCTGTTCACTTTGACAACCTGATCACAACTTTGATGTATGGCAAGGAGACTTTGTCATTTGAGGAGGTTACATCCATTCTCAAATCTAATGAAATAAGGAGGAGGTGTAATAGGGATGAATCTCATTCCAAAGGGCTGGTGCCCAAGGACAGAGGTTGTGGTAAATCAAAGGACATAAATCTGGCTAAGAACGGGGGAAGATTCAAATTGAAGGCTAAGAAGACAAAGTGCTATAGCTGCCATCAAAAGAAACACTACAAGATAGATTGTCCTTTGCTAAAATAGAAAGTATAGAGGAAGAGAGTAGTCTAAGCTGATTCAGCAAGTGTAGCATCACATAGATCTGGTGATGCGGAAGTGCTAGTAGATGATGCAGAACTGTTGGTAGCATCATCAAGTAAATGATCCCTTTCTTACATCTTGAACCATAGATTCTGGATATTCATTATATTATTGTTCACACAGGGAATGATTTAATACCTATAGAAGTTATGAGGGTTGAGCAATTGTGCTTAGTGATGATCACCACTGCAAAGTGTTAGGTATTGGGAACATTAGAATGCGGATGCATGATGGTGTCATCAAGGCACTAAGAGATGTCAGTCATGTTTGAGAACTGAAGAGGAATTTTATATCTCTTAGTTATTTGGAGAAGTCTAGACTTGGTCTATCAGTAGCTCCAGATGGTGGTTTGTTCAAGGTCAGTAAAGATGCTCTGATTGTTACAAAGGGGAAGTAGATTGAGAACAACTTGTATAGGTTAATTAGGAATACCATTGTGCATAATGATGCTATATAATCTTTAGTAGAGAGCAATACTGAGGATACCACTTTTTGGCTTATATAGCTAGGGCATATGAGTGAGAGAGGTATGATAGAACACCATAAGAGAAAGTTGCTACCAAGGGTGAAATTATGCAAGATTGAATTTCGTAAATATTGTGTACTAGGGAAGAAGTGCAAAGTCCAATTTAAGACTTCTACACACAGGAGTAAAGATGTTATGAAACTAGTACACTCAGACATTTGAGGACCAGTGCCAACCGCATCATTGGGAGGTGCAGTGTACTTTGTAAGTTTCATTGATGATTACTCTCGGAAAGTATGAGTGTATTTCATAAAGCAAAAGTTAGAAATGTTCACAAAGTTCAAGCAATGGAAGGCCAGTGTTGAAAAGTCGATTGGTAAACATGTGAAATATTTAAAGTCTGAAAATATTACTAAATACATAGCAAGTGAGTTTATGGAATTATGCAAAAAGGACAGGATTGTAAGGCTATTTATAACTCCCGAGAGCCCATAGTAGAATGGGATGGCAGAACGGATGAACTATATACTATTTAAGAGAGCAAGATACATGAGACTGTAGGCTGGCTTTCTCAAGTCCTTCTGGGCTGAGGCTGTAAACGCAAGATCTTATTTGATTAACATGTTGCCTTTAACAACATTAGATGGGAAAATTGCTGAGGAGGTATAAAGAGGAGAAGAAATATCTTACACATACTTGAAAATGTTTGGATGTCCAGCATATGTACATATCCAAAATGAGCAACGATCTAAGTTGGATCCAAAATCCAGAAGATGTATCTTTATTGGGTACAAAAGGGAGTGAAGGGGTTCAAATTTTGAGATCCAGAAGATAAGAAGGTGAGAGTTAGTGCAAATGTTGTGTTTGATGAGGCATCTATCCTTTAGGAAAATGTAGAACAATCTGACAAGAAAGATAACACTAACGCAGATGTAAAGGCATATGCAAAGGAGTCTAGGGTGCAGGTGGAGCTTGGCCAGAACACAAACAAATGTCACTGTACAGGGGGGACACCTCAGACAATGCTCAGCAATAGTAGCCACAAGAGCAGCCAGAGAGCTCTGGTAGACCTAAGAGAGCTATCTGATTGCCTGTGAGGTACAGTTTTGAGGATATGGATTCTTTTACACTAATTAGTAGTTGTGGAGATCCGAATTCTTTTCAGGAAGCCATAGCTTGTTCGAAAAGAGAAAAATGGATGGAAACCATGATGGAAGAGATAGAGTCTCTGCAAAAGAATCAGACGTGGGAGTTAAAGGAACTCCCAAAAGGAAAGAAAGCCATCGGATGCAAGTGGGCTTACAAGAAAAAGGATGCAACATCAAAAGAGGGAGAAAGGTACAAGATAATCAAGATTGGTGACCAAGGAATACTTACAGAAGGAAGGGATAGACTATCATGAATTTTTTTTTCCAATGGTGAGGTATACACCTATCAAAATTTTGTTAGTCATGGTGTCTCAGCTAGATTTGGAGATGGAACAGTTAGATGTCAAAATGACTTATCTACACGGAGAATTTGAGGAATAGATTTTCATAGAGCAATCAGAAGGATTTAATTAAGGTAGCTAGAAAAGAGAATCTAGTGTGCAGCCTGAAAAGGTCACTGTATGAGTTGAAATAATCACCAAGGTAGTGGTGCAACCATTTTGATACATTCATGCTGAGGATTGGCTAAACTCACTGTGGGTATAACAGCTATGTTTATTTTAGAAATCTTGCAGATAGTACATGTATTTTCTGTAAGAATCTAGGCCTAGATCAACAAGAAAGCAGCAGAAAGTAGAAATTAAAATTTTAACCCGGCCGAGTTGATCACTCCTACGTGATTCCCGATGATTATCTACAACTACGGGATTCAATTTTACCTCTGTGATACCCAGATCGCAGCGAAGTGGAAACAATCCCTCGTGGCGGTAATTAGCCGCGCAAGTGAACGGCCTCTAGCGGTATCCACACAGGCTCGAACAGTGGAATCTCCTCGTCGTAATACCCCACGAACGATCTCTTCCATAGTGCCTCCATGGTCTCTACATTAGAGACGAGAGGGAGAAGAGAGAGGAGAGACAGGGAGCGGCCATGTGGACGCACTAAAATTCACTTATTCATGTTATTCATTTATTAAAGTGCGTGGGCGTGTCAGTCACAAAGTGACGATTTATTCGGGCTTCATGGAATCCCATGGTGCGCTCGATCTGACTTAGTCAGACGGTTGTGTAGTTCGTGTTGGGACTGAAACCCGTTGCGCCATAAAGGTTACGGCGTTATTTACATCCCCTCGGAGAGGGGAACACCCTTGATTAATCACCGGGAATCAGGGCGTCATGGCCAGGAAATCAATTGCATGAAAGGTCTTTTAGGAAGTATTGAAATCCCCGTACGAGGGTGAGAAGAAAATATTCGAGATCATGTCGGTCATGTGCTGACCATTTAATGTTCGGGAGAATGTCCGGCTCGAGAAAAGCGCAATCGTCACGGGAAAACCAGACCATATGTATGCCGGGGTACGGTAAATTTATTGTTCAAAGGAGCGAGAAATATTCAGTTAAATCCCGGTTAAAGCGGTCAGAAATCATCAAGTTTGTCGGCTCGGTGCAAGATCAAGCAGCGACCATACTGCGGTGGACCCCCCGCGGTCGAAACAAGACTTACATGAGCATCATTAATATTTCCGGTGCCAAGGGGCAACGGGGGAATGTCCCGGGATCAGATCCCAGAACCAATATGTATTTAGAGGGAGCGGGCTGTAGGCCGAGGATACGGGTCAGGCAATGATCATAATCAGGACGGACCCGAGGTCTAAGCGTGACCCATGTAGGCCTTATTGATATTCCCGTGCGTAGGGTCCGGGTATGACGTGAGCCTCCTCGTTCCATTCAGATTTTATCGGTCAGTCATGGACCGCTTTATGTTCGGACAAAGGTCCGTGTAGAAGGTGCGACGTACACGAACATAAATCCGTACGAATGTATGCCGAGTTCACGGCAATTTCAATGAAAGAGCGAGAATGAATCCTAATGGGAATGGGTCCGAATTGATGAACTATCGGCCCAGAGTAATGTCGGATTACGGCCATATTGGGATGGTTCTCAAGGTCCGAAACCGACTTGGAGGGGCGGCATTAATATTCCCTTTATGTCGGGTCTCGAGGAGAAACAGGGCTGCGGAGCAGATCTCATCGTTTTACTATTATTTGAATTTTTATCATTATTATTTGTTAGTTTATATGTATATTTTTTTGAGTGAGTTTGTTATTACTATTTATTTGTTTTTCTTATGATTTATTTATTTATCATTGTTATTGTTGGGTTTGTTATTATTGTTTATTCATTTTATTATCGTTTATTTGATTATCACTTTTGCTGAGTTTGTTATTATTGTTCATTTATTTTGTTATCATTTATTTATTTATCATTTTTTGTTGAGTTTGTTATTATTATTCCTTGTTTCTTTATTGCTATTATGTATTCATTTCTTCTTTTTAGGCATTTGTTATTATTGTCATTTATTATCATATTCTTTATTCATTTATTATTATTATTTATCCCCTTTTTGTGAGTTTGTTGTCATTATTATATTTATTATTATTATATTCTTTCTTTTGCATTTGGGGCGTGTGCCGGGGAAGGGTGGCTACAAGCGTGCCGGGCAGAGGGGTTGAAAAGCGTGCCGGAGAAGGGGCCAGAGGGGCGTGCCGGGCAAGGCACGACCAGAGTGTACCAGGCAAGAGGAAAGGGCTAGGGGTGCAGGCGAAGGCGGGGAGAGCGTGCCGGAGAGGGGTTCAGGGGCGTGCTGGTCAAGGGCAAGGTTGGAAGCGTGGTGGAAGAGGGGTTACGGGAGCGTACCGGTGAAGGTTGGGATTAGTGTGCCGAGGAGCGCCAAGAGAGCGCACCGGGGAGTCAAGGACGGGAGCGTGCTTGCGAAGGCTTGGCCGAGCGTGCCAGGGAAGCATGGGCCCAAGCATGTCGGCCAAGGGAGGCTGGGGAGGCGTACCGGTGAAGGGTTGAAGGGCGTGCCGGGGAAGGGTGGCTGGGTAGCGTGCCGGGGAAGGGTTAAAAGGGGACCACCCCCTCCTCCATTCTCTCATGCCTTCCCTTTTCTCTCCTTCTGATTTTTATGTAATTTATGTAAGTTTCTCCTCCTTTATTCTTAGTAGTTTGCCTTCCTCTCTCCCTCGCGAGATGAATTTTCAGGTTGCTTAGTTGATACCCGGTCTGGTTCTCTTCATGTTGTCCGTAGTTCCTCAGCTTTAGTTGAAGCGTTTCATCGTTGTTTATTTCATTGGTTTGTTGTTTCCTTTAGTTGAAATTTAGTCTTTAACGTGTTATTGTTCCATTTGTTTGTTACTTCCTTTTACCTTTTTAACATGTTATTACCCCATTTCTGACAAAAATTCGACAGCACCTCCCCTTGACCCGGTTGGTAAGGGAGATACAGGGAACGCGCCCACAAGGAGTGGCAGAACCCGACAATTGGAGGTGGGCGCCCGAGAGCGGCAACACCTTTAATAAAACCTCGAAAAACTTGAAGGGAACGACGGACGGGAGACCTCTCTAAGGCTGGCCAGGGGTGCACCGGGCAAGAGGAAAAGGCTAGGGGGCCTGGACAGGTGTGCCGGGCAAGGTCTAAGCGGAGGGTTGTACCGGTGAGGGCTCCAAGGTTACGTTGGGTGGAGGGGTCAGGGTAGCACACCGGCCAGAAGGTGGAGGGGCGTACCGGGCTAGGGTGGCTGGGCAGCGTCCCGGGGAAGAGTTAGCCAAGGGGCATACCGGCCAAGGGGCTGTGCCGGGCTAGGGGTGTGCCGGCCCGGGATGATCAGGGCGTGCCACGTAAGAGGCCAGGGGGCGATGTGTCGACCAGGGAGGCGATTATGGGTTGCCGATCGAGGGACAGAGGGGCGCCCGGTTGGGGTCGGGTCAGGAGGACGAAAGCTGGGGGTTAGCTAAGTAGAATGGAGCTAGAGAGGGGAAGAAAACCCAGGGTCTTGGCCTAGCCGGTTTGAAGGGGGGGAGGATTCAGCGAAGGAGCTACGTCAAAAAAGGGGGGATCAATGTCAGAGGCCAAACTGATGGGGAAGAAGCAGAAGAGGAAAACACCAAGGGATACAAACACGCAAGAAATATCTTAGAAAGACATCAAAAATATTCGCAAGACTTCTATTTCTATTCTCACAAGAGGAATGCCCCGAGGGGACTAATACATTGTAACAAAAGGAAAACGGGAAAAAGGGAAAGCAAGAAAGAAGAAGATATGGTGGGGGGTATGGAACACCCTCTCCTCCCCTCCCAGACCCCACTCCTTCTCTTCACTCACTCCTCTTCTCTTCTTCTCTTTCATCTTCTTTCTCTTCACTCAGGCAATGGTGGTCGGAGCGGCAGGCTCCTCTTCTTCTCTTCTTCTTCTTCTTCTCTTTTTCTTCATGCGGACGACGGTGGACGGAGCAGTAGGGGGGGAGCCAGAGCCTCCCCTCCTCCTCTTCTTATTTTTTCTTGTTATCTTCTCCATCTCTCCTTCTACCTCTTCTCTTCCCCTCCTCCTCATTCGCAGTGAAGGGAGAGGTTTTTATAACTCGGTAGCGGCGAGATCGGTCGAAGGCGGGAAGCGCCCGCGGCTGGAGGCATTGAATGGGGATTTGACCCATCATCCTTGGTGGCAGGGGGATAGGCATCGTGGCTCTCTCCCCGGGTGACACAAAAGCAAGCCCATTGCGCGCCAAGAATCTGTAGGGCGTGGGCGTTAGATCTGATTTGCCGAAGGTGTCGGGGAAGAACACGCCCAGGTGTGCCGCTAGAAGAGCCAGCAGCCCGCGCCCTGGAAGACCCAGAAAGCGTGCCGTTGGATGGCCAGAGACCTGTGTCGCTGGAAGTCCCAAGAAGTGTGCCGCGGAGGGGCTGCAAAAGCGTGCAGCTGAAGAGCCCACAAGGGGCGTGCCGTTGAAGAGGCACGCAGGGTGTGTGTACCGCTGAAGACACCCAAGCTGGGTGTGCCGCTGAAGACGTCGGCCCGGGAGTGCTGCTGAAGAGGCACGCAGGGGGTGTGTACCACTGAAGACACCCAAGCTGGGTGTGCCACTGAAGACGCCGGATGGGCGTACCGGTGGGGAGTTCCCACCGGTGTGGGCTGAGGGGGCATGAGGGTGTGCCGTTGGAGGTGTCTGGGCGGAGTGTACCGGTGGAGGCGTCTGCGGGCGTGCCGCTGAAGACACTCAGGAGGGGCGTGCCGGTGGAGTGTCCTGGCCGAGCGTGCCGGCGGAGGCCCAGGCGAGGGTGTCTGCGTTGCCAATCTCTCCAGGGGCCCCTTCATGTAGTTCTGTTGTTGATGCGAGACTGGTGTGGAACGTATGGACGTGAAATTTTACGCGTCCACAAATGCCCCCCACCCACGGGTAGCGCGGGTGAAGGATGAGACCAGCGGTGCACGTGGGTGCACTTGCCGTTACAGGGTATCTTCTTTCTTTTCTTTTCTCTCTCTTTTCTTTTTTCCTTTTCTTTTCTTTTCTTCTTTTCTTCTTTTTTTCTCTTCTTCTTCTTCTTTCTCTTTTTTTTATAGCAACTCTGGGCAGCTGTTGGCGTGGGTGCCAATAATTGGATAGCTGTCGGCTGGTAGGCCAATGGTTGAAAAGCTGGGCCACGTGGGCCGAGACTCTAGAAGTAGGCTAGAAAAGTCGAAGGATGTTGGGAAGCGGGCTATAGAAGCCGAAGTTGGGGAGGTGGGCCGTAAAGCCGCCAAACGCTGGAGAGCGGGCTGTGAAAGCCAAAGTTGTTGGAAGGTAAGCCGCGAGGGCGGAGAGAAGGGTTTGTTTAGCCAACAGTTTGGATAGAATGTCCAAATCAAAGGGGCATTCGTCACCTGAAGGGACGGAGAGAAGAGTTTGTTTAGCTAATGGCTTGGACGGGAGGTCCAAATCAAAGGGGTATTCACCATCCCAAAGGGACGGAGAGAAGAGTTTGTTGATTAATCAATGACCCGGACGGTAGATCCAAATCAAAGGGCTATTCGTAACTCGAAGGGACGGAGAGAAAAGATTATTTATCTATTTAGTGATCTAGACGGGAGGTCCAAATCAAAGGGGGATACTCACCGCCCCAAAGGGATGGAGAGAAGAGTTTAATCAATGACCCGGATGCCAGATCCAAATCAAAGGGCTATGCGTCACCTGAAGGGACAGAGAGAAAAGATTATTTGTCTATTCAGTGATCTGGACGGGAGGTCCAAATCAAAGTGGAAGGAATCTTTTTATTCTGTAGCTGGACGAAAGGTCTGATCTAGAGTGGAGAGAGTCTTTTAGTTCTCTAGCCGGGCGGACGGTCCGAACCAGAGTGAAAGAAATTACAAATTTGTTCATCAGCGTCGACGGACTGTCGGGAGCTGACGTGGTTCATTCATGGACACGGCGTGAGTGTCCAAGCAAGGGTCTTTTTTATTCTCTAGCTAGACAAAATGTCCCAACCAGAGTGAAAGGAGTCTTTTGTTTTCTAGCCGGACAGAAGGTCTGATTTAGAGTGGAGAGAAATTTCTGTTCTCTAGCCGGATGGAATATCCGATCTAGAGTGGAGAGAATCTTTTTGTTCTTCTGACTGGGCGACAGGCCCGGACCAAAGTAAAAGGATTTTTTTGTTCTTCAATGCGCTAGGAGTACCAGCTGTGAAATTCGAACCCGAGAAAGTGGACCGCAAGGGCCATAATCGGTGTTGCGGAAGTAGGCCGTGAAGGTTGAAATCGGGGAAGCGGACTACGAAAGCTGCAATTGGGAAGTTGGCTACAAAAGCCAAAATTGGAGAGTAGGCTACGGGCGCCCAAATTGAGGAAGCGGGCTACGGAAGCCGAATTTGGGAGATTAGCGAGCCGCAAGGGCAGGAAGTAGGCAGTGAGGGCTAAGATTGGGTTATACGAGCCAGAACTGTGAAAGCAGGCTGCGATAGTCGAAATTGAGTTTATTTTTATTATTATATTTTTTTTTTACTAGAGCATGCAGGCATCCGTAAGCAGGCATAACATAAATATAAAATAAGGTAGCTCCCTCTATAGGGGATGGGATAGGGACACCGCCCATAATTCGCAGACACGGTATGGGCCAGGAGGCACAGCTAAGGGGTGGTGCACCCGTCAAGAGGATATCACATGTCTTGCATGTATAGCTTAAATTCACACATTTTACCCGAGACAACTCTCTGTGGAGTGGAGGAGCAGACGTGTGGGCAAAAGGCCCTAAACATAGGGATATGCAGGTTTTCTAGACAACACTCGAGGGTTACTCTAGCGCCTATACATGGGTTTCAAGCTCTCGATTTCGGTAGCTTCGCACAGCCCCCATCTGTTTATTTTGGTAGCAGATTTCACCGTTCGACGCGAGTCTCCTCATGTGTCTCAATGGGGATTCACGGCTACTAGGATTCATCCTTATCATAATTCTATTACGGATTCTACCGTTTGACGCGAGTTTCCTCATGTGTCTCAATGGGGATTCTCGGCCACTAGGCTTCATCGTTATCATAATTCTATTGCGGATTCCACCGTTCAACGCGAGTCTCCTCATGTGTCTCAATGGGGATTCCCGGCTACTAGGCTTCTTCCTTGTTGAAATTCGCTTCACCATTTCGCGTGAGTTTCCTCATTTGTTTCAGTGGAGATTCCCGGCTACTCGGATTCACATTTCTCTCTCCCTTTTTTTGCATCATTTTTTTCTCTCTCTTTTTTTTGCATCATTTTTTTTATTTTTTTTATAGTGGAGGTAGGAAACTTTTTCCTTACGATTACCTTTCACGCGAGTGTAGGAATTCAAGCCTCCGTAGAGTGCTAAGAAGAAAGTCGGGCAATCCCTATGATTGAAGGCCATTAAACACATTAAACGCGAAGTGGGGAGTGTTGCCTCATGTTTATTTTATGAGTTGGGCTTAGCAATTTAGCCATGACTCTTCCCCTTAACGTGTGCACCCGCCATAATTGAGTTCCCTTTGAGCATATGCCGTGGCGCACATACATCCGGAATCGGGGCAACATTATTTAGCAAGGAAACATGGTCCTAGAAAATTTTAAGGAGGTGTATTATTCTACGTTATAAGCAAGCATGCAAGCAGGGCAACCAAGCATTTCTTCTTTTTTTTCCCCTATTTTTTGTGTGTAAGAACATACTGTCATTACGTATAAGTGTAGTGGTAGTAAAAGTATTAGGGAAGCAGACCACGAAGGGTCGAAAGGATATTAGGAAAGCGGGCTATAGAAGCCAAGGGACATTAGAGGAGCAGGCCATAAGGGCCAAAAGATGCCAGGAAGTAGGCCAAAAAAGTCGAGGGACATCAGGGAAGCAGGCCATAAAAGTCGAGAGATGCCGGGAAGCGGGCTACAAGGGCCAAAGGTTGGGGGAGCAGGCTACGAGAGCCAACATTGGGAAGTAGGCCACGAAGGCCAAGGGTTGGGGGAGCAGGCCACGACAGCCATCCAATTATCGACCTCCGGGTCGACAGCTATTCAACCATCGGCCCCTGAGCCGATAGCTATCCAATTATCGGCCTCTGAGCCGACAACTATTCACCCATCGGCCCCTGAGCCGACAGCTATTCAACCATCGGCCCCTGAGCCGACAGCTATTCAATTATCGGCCCATGAGCCGACAGCTATCCAATTATCGACCTCTGAGCCGACAGCTATTCACCCATCGGCCCCTGAGCCGACAACTATTCAACCATCGGCCCCTGAGCCAACAGCCATTCACTTATTGACCTCCGAGTCGACAGATATCCAATTATCGACCTCCGGGTCGACAGCTATTCACCCATCGGCCCCTGAGCCGACAGCTATTCAACCATCGGCCCCTGAGCCGACAGCTATCCAATTATCGACCTCCGGGTCGACAGCTATTCACTTATCGGCCTCTGAGCCGACAACTATCCAGTCATCGGCCTTTGAGCCGACAGCTACCCCATCATCGGCCTCTGAGCTGACAACTACCTCATCATCGACCTCCGAGCCGACAGCTATCCTGTCATCGACTTCCGGGCCGACATCTTTCTAATCACCGGCTCTCACCCGACAGCTTCCCAATCAGAAGAATAAACCTCTCACTTTGGTTCGGACCCTTCCCCGTCTAGAGAATTAAATAATAAACCTCCCACTTTGGTCCGGATCCTTCCCTGGCTAGAGAATTGAAGAATTAACCTCTCAATCTGGTTCAGACCCTTCCCCGGCCAGGGAACAAAACATAAACCGTTCACTTTGGTTAGGACCCTTCCCCCGGCCAGAGAACAAAAAGGGACCCTTCTCTTCAGCTTTCATAGGCTGCTTCCCAAATCTTGGCTCTTGCAGCCTGCTGTCCAGAATTTTGGCTCTTTGCAGCCCGCTCCCCATTTCAGCTCTTGCAGCCCGCTTCCCTTTGGCCTTCATGGCCTGCTTCCCAATTCTGGCTCTCGTTGCCTGCTTCCCTTTGGCTCAGGGGCCGATGGTTGAATAGCTGTTGGTTGAAGCCCTAATGGCTGGATATCTTCCGGTTTAACGTCACGTCGGCGGAAGGCTAGTCGGTTTAACGCCTCGTTGGCGGAAGGTTTAGTCGGTTTAGCGCCCCGTCGGCGGAAGGTTTAGTCGGTTTAACACCTCGTCGGCGGAAGGTTTAGTCGATTTAATGCCCCGTCGGCAGAAGGTTTGTTGGCCTGAACGAGAGGTCGTGATGCCGACCACATGAGAGGTCTATGTGTTGGATAGCTGAACGCCGAAGGTAAAAGACCATGACTGCCCCCAACACTTTCTTTCTTTTCTTCTCTTCTTCTTTTGTGTGAAGAGGCGGGTGCAAAGATCACGTTCGCCTCAAGACCGTTCTTTTTGTTCTGCTCTTCTTTTCCTCATCAATGCCCCTGGACTGGGGTATATTCTTCTTAATGTGCCCCCTGATTGGGGTGTAGCTTTTCTTCTGTTCTCCCAAGCAGGGTGTATCTCTCATGGCTTCTAGGCCCCCAGATGGGGTGTAAATTCTTATTTCTTATGCCCCAGAGCGGGGTATGTTTCTCTTTGAATGCCCCTAGACAGGGTACAGTCTTTGCCACTCATGCCCCCATCGTGGGGTGTAGTTCTTCCTCCAATGCCCCCAAACCGAGGCAGATTTTTTAATACCCCTAAGTCGGGGTGAATTCTCCATGGCTTCCATGCCCCCAGGTGGGGTGTATGTTTCTTCTTCAAATGCCCTTAAGCCGGGGTGGACTTCTCTTCATATGCCCCTGAGTCGGGGCGTGTTCTTTATAGCTTCTAGGCCCTCGAGACGAGGTATGCTTCTTCTTCAAATGCCCCTAAGGCGGGGTGTATTGCTTCTTCTGATGCCCCCAAGGTGGGGTGTATTGCTGCTTTCTATGCCCCTGAGGCGGGGTATAGTCCTTGCCTCTTATGCCCCAAAGGCGGGGTGAATGCATGCTTCATGTGCCGGATAAAGAGGCCGGGACGAGTTTCTTTCTCTGTATGCCCCCATGCGGGGTGCATTGCTTCTTCTGATGCCCCGAAGGTGGGGTGTATTGCTGCTTCTGATGCCCCCAAGGTGGGGTGTGTGTTAGTTTTTCGTGCCCCCATGGTGGGGTGTATCTTCTTCAAATGCCCGTAAGTCGGGGTGGAATCTTTATGGCTTCTATGTCCCAGACGGGGTATGCTTTGCTTCTTGTGCCCCTAAGCTGTGGTGGACTTCTCTTCATGTGCCCCCGAGCCGAGGCATAGCTGTGTCTCATATGCCCCCATGCAGGGTGAGCTTGGCTTCTTATGCACCCGAGGCGGGGTGTGCTGTTACTTCAGATGCCCCCACGCGGGGTGAGTTCTTCTTCTTCTTGCGCCCCTCAGGACGGGGTGCGTTCCTCTTCATATGCCCCCGACACGGGGCGTATCTGTTGCTTCTTATGTCCTGTTGACCGAGTATGTTTCTTATTCTTCCACCCCCCGACGGTGGGGTATGTTTGCTTCTTATGCACTCGAGGTGGGGTGTGTCTCTTTCTTTATATGCCCCCGGGTTGGGGTGTGTCTTTTGTTTCCTATGCCCCCAGGCCAGGGTGGATGCTTCTGCCTCTTATGCCCCAAAGTGGGGTATATTTCTCTTCGTATGCCCCTGGCACAAGGTGTATCTTCTGCTTCTTATGCCCCCTGGTGGGGTAGATTCCTTGCTTCTTATGCCCCTAGGCTGGGGAACGTTTCTTCTTCTTTGCTTATGTGCCCCCATATCGGGGTGTATTCCTTTCTTCATACGCCCCTAAGCCGGGGAACGTTGTTTGTCCTGCTTCAGATGCCCCCAGGGGGGGGGGGTGTATGTTGCTCCATGGACCCCGAGGCCGGGGTATATTCCTCTTCATGTGCCCTGAGATCGGGGTGTGTCTTCTGCTTCTTATACCCCCCCATGGCGGGGTATGTTTTTTTAGCTTCTTACGCCCCTAGAGTGGGGTATCTTTCTCTTCTTATGCCCCCGGCGCGAGGTGTATCCTTTCTTGCATCTTATGCCCCCATGGCGGGGTATATTTCTTCTTCTTATTCCCCGTGGCGGGGTATATGCATGCTCTCTTTGGGAGTGGTGGCCGTGCTGGGCCTCATTGCCATAAAGTATTCCCTACAGCGGGCAGCAATTCATCAAGCTACAATTGTGGTTTGTTGGATCTTCTAATAGCCACTCGAGAGACCGTCTTATGCTGGATAGGGGCAGCAGGAAGGTGGAATGGACCGGGGCATTGCACCACGGACTTGGACCCTTCTATAGTCGGACGGGGTACCAGCCTTCTTCTTGTTCTCTTAGTCGGCAACGGTTGCCAACTTTTCTTTTTATCCTTTCTTTTCTTCTCCTCTTTTTTTGTACAATAGACCAAGGTGGGTGCGCAGGAGAGCGCTTACCCCCTCAGGGAGGGGATGAGTGGTTCGCTCCACCGCATCAATCCCACAGTGGTAATTGTTCAGCATGGGTCTTGACGGATATGGTCGTATAACACTCTCTCGCCAATTCTTTCTCCTCCTCTTTTTTGTTTCTTTCTTTTCTTCCCCCTTTTTTTTCTTCTTCTTTTCTTCTTTTCTCTCTTTTCTTTTCCTTAGGGACGGGAGTTGATTTCCCCTCCCTCCTTCTTCTTTCCTCTTTTTTTTTAGCAGCCTCATGACTCCTGGAAGTTGCAGGTGCCTCGAGGTAGCATCTTTGAGGCCACGAAGATAATTTTGCCTAGTCCGGATTTTCTCCCCATGGGGCTGGCGAAGACAGCACCTGCAATTCATCAAAGCAGGCAAACATCGTTTATTAAAAGGCCATGAGGCCCTGAATCTCGGCGAAGAGATGAAGGGTGGCTTTAGTCCCACCGGGCGTGCCAGACTTGTGGACGCACTAAAATTTGCTTATTCATGTTATTCGTTTATTAAACTGCGTGGGCGTGCCAGTCACAAAGTGACGATTTATTCGGGCTTCATGGAAGCCCATGGTGCGCTCGATCTGACTTAGTCAGACGGTTGTGTAGTTCGTGTCGGGACTGAAACCCGCCGTGCCATAAAGGTCACGGCGTTATTTACATCCCCTCGGAGAGGGAAACACCCTTGATTAATCACCGGGAATCAGGGCCTCATGGCCAGGAAATCAATTGCATGAAAGGTCTATTAGGAAGTATTGAAATCCCTGTACGAGGGTGAGAAGAAAACATTCGAGATCATGTCGGTCATGTGCTGACCATTTAATGTTCGGACGAATGTCCGGCTCGAGAAAAGTGCAATCGTCACGGGAAAATCAGAACATATGTATGCCGGGGTACGACAAATTTATTGTTCAGAGGAACGAGAAATATTCAGTTAAATCCCGGTTAAAGCGGTCAGAAACCAACAAGTTTGTCGGCTCGGTGCAAGATCAAGCCGCGACCATACTACGGTGGGCCCCCCGCGGTCGAAACAAGACTTACATGAGCATCATTAATATTTCCGGTGCCAAGGGGCAACGGGGAAATGTCCCGGGATCAGATCCCAGAACCAATATGTATTCAGAGGGAGCGGGCTGTAGGCTGAGGATACGGGTCAGACAAAGATCATAATCGGGACGGACCCGAGGTCTAAGCGTGACCCATGCAGGCCTTATTGATATTCCCATGCGTAGGGTCTGGGTATGACGAGAGCCTCCTCGTTCCATTCAGATTTTATCGGTCATTCATGGACCACTTTATGTTCGGACAAAGGTCCGTATAGAAGGTGCGACATAGACGAACATAAATCCGTACGAATGTATGCCGAGTTCACGGTAATTTCAATGAAAGAGCGGGAACGAATCCCAATGGGAACGGGTCCGAATTGATGAACTATCGGCCCAGAGTAATGTCAGATTACGGCCATATTGGGATGGTTCTCAAGGTCTGAACCCGACTTGGAGGGGCGGCATTAATATTCCCTTTATGCCGGGTCTCGAGGAGAAACAGGGTTGCGGAGCAGATCTCATCGTTTTACTATTATTTGAATTTTTATCATTATTATTTGTTAGTTTATATGTATATTTTTTTGAGTGAGTTTGTTATTACTATTTATTTGTTTTTCTTATGATTTATTTATTTATCATTGTTATTGTTGGGTTTGTTATTATTGTTTATTCATTTTATTATCGTTTATTTGCTTATCACTTTTGCTGAGTTTGTTATTATTGTTCATTTATTTTGTTATCATTTATTTATTTATCATTTTTTGTTGAGTTTGTTATTATTATTCCTTGTTTCTTTATTGCTATTATGTATTTATTTCTTCTTTTTAGGCATTTATTATTATTGTCATTTATTATCATATTCTTTATTCATTTATTATTATTATTTATCCCCTTTTGTGAGTTTGTTGTCATTATTATATTTATTATTATTATGTTCTTTTTTTTGCATTTGGGGCGTGTGCCGGGGAAGGGTGGCTACAAGTGTGCCGGGCAGAGGGGTTGAAGAGCGTGCCGGAGAAGGGGCCAGAGGGGCGTGCCGGGCAAGGCACGGCCAGAGTGTACCGGGCAAGAGGAAAAGGCTAGGGGTGCCGAAGAAGGCGGGGAGAGCATGCCGGAGAGGGGTTCAGGGGCGTGCCGGTCAAGGGCAAGGTTGGAAGCGTGGCGGAAGAGGGGTTACGTGAGCGTACCGGCGAAGGTTGGGATTAGTGTGCCGAGGAGCGCCAAGAGAGCACACCGGGGAGTCAAGGACGGGAGCGCGCTGGCGAAGGCCTGGCCGAGCGTGCCGGGAAAGCATGGGCCCAACGTGTCGGCCAAGGGAGGCTGGGGAGGCGTACTGGCTAAGGGTTGAAGGGCGTGCCGGGGAAGGGTGGCTGGGTAGCGTGCCGGGGAAGGGTTAAAAGGGGCCCACCCCCTCCTCCATTCTCTCATGCCTTCTCTTTTCTCTCCTGCTGATTTTTATGTAATTTGTGTAAGTTTCTCCTCCTTTATTCTTAGTAGTTTGCCTTCCTCTCTCCCTCGCGAGACGAATGTTCAGGTTGCTTAGTTGATACCCGGTCCGGTTCTCTTCATGTTGTCCGTAGTTCCTCAGCTTTAGTTGAAGCATTTCATCATTGTTTATTTCATTGGTTTGTTGTTTCCTTTAGTTGAAATTTAGTCTTTTAACGTGTTATTGTTCCAGTTGTTTGTTGCTTTCTTTTGCCTTTTTAACATGTTATTTCCCCATTTCTGACAAAAATTCGGCAGCACCTCCCCTTGACCCGGTTGGTAAGGGAGATACAGGGAACGCGCCCACAAGGAGTGGCGGAACCCGACAATTGGAGGTGGGCGCCCGAGAGCGACAACACCTTTAATAAAACCTCGTAAAACTCGGAGGGAACGATAGACGGGAGACCTCTCTAAGGCTGGCCAGGGGTGCACCGGGCAAGAGGAAAAGGCTAGGGGGGCTGGACAGGTGTGCCAGGCAAGGTCTAATGATGGGGGCATCTCTCACCCTTCATATTTACCGGTTGTTCACCAGCATGGTTCCATTATGTCCGTCACATTTTTCTGATTCAGTTCATGTAATTTTCATATTTTCTTTGAGTCATAATTATGTAATTTTCATTTTATTTGAGTCATGTCCCTAGGTCTTGCATTTATTTTCCTAAGTTTGATTGCCATTAGATTGTTTAGTGTGCTATTGGGCCCAATTCATTGGGCTTGGCCCATGAGTCCCCCTACCCCTTCGGTTATTTGTTATTAAGTCTTTTGTCAGGGTCTTATTGTAAAATATGGGTTTCCTATATATAGGGCCCCATTTCCTTCATTTGAAGGGAATGAATCAATGAATGAAAATTGTGCCATTTTGTGAGTTCTATCTTTATTTTTATGGTGGAGTGAATCCATTAGTGAGGTGAGAAGCCTTAGGGAGATAATCCCACCCATCCCTTTCTTAATCTCTCTCTTTCACTCCCCTTTCTCTCTCCTCCACACCCAATTTCAAAAAATTTCTCTCTCCTCCCTTCCCAACCACCACTCTCCCACCTACCCCCATTAAAGGCCACTCCCCTTCCCCACACATCCCATTACTCCACCCCCTAGTCCCAAGGGAGCATCCCCAATCACTAAGCCACCCTCCAACCACCTCATCCCTTTCCCAAGCACCCTTCCCTCTCCCCCATGCAACCCTCCACTTCCCTAGACCATTTGAATTCAAAAATCCCCTTCCCTCCATAGCCCTAGGGCGCCCAAGACCCCTCCCCTTTGGTTAGGGTCGCCCCCCTCTCATCCTCTCCATCTTCCCTTGTTCACCTCCATCACCCCACCTTCTACCATCTAGAGTAAGAGGACCTGCAGAAGACCTGAAGCTTGCAGCAGCGACCCCGACCTCCCCCGGACGTTCCTGGAAGCCCAAGAGTGGTCCATAGAAGCGGCTGCCTGTCCTCTTCGCAACGGCGATGGTCTCGTCCCCTTCCGAGCTCCGAGCTGACCGGGAGATCCGTTCTCCCACAACTGCGCAGAGCTGCCCTTGCTGAATACCAGAACCGGATTAGAAGCTCTGCCACGACAAACCTTGGAGGAATCAGCTCCCAAGCTCTTCTACAAAGTTATTCTTCTTCCTGTCTACTTTCAGAATCAAGAAGCGGAATTCCGTTCGGCATCTAGTGGCAGGAGTTATCATTTTTCTCCCTCAGCTCCATCGTCCTGCTACCCACAGTCTGCATCAACCAGTCATCAGTGTTCAGAGATCCTTGGTCTTATCCGGCATCAGCTGGCCTCCCCGTTAGTGTTTCTGCGAAGAGGACTTGTCCACGATTCCAACGACTCTGACGGTGCTCGATTCCGAGTTCGGGAGCTGTCGGGGCATCCTCTGCAACCAGCTGTTGGAAACCAGGAGCTAGCTCTGCAGAGATCCTGATCCGGAGAGAAAGCTTCACCACGGCAAATCCCCAAGGAATCAGGTCACGAGCTCTTCTACAAAGTTCTTATTCTTCCTACCTACTTTCAGAATCAAGAAGCAGAACTCCGTTCGGCATCCCGTGGAAGGAGTTATCCTTTTTCTCCCTCAGTTACACGGTCCTACTACCCACAGTCTGCATCGACCAGTCACCATTGTTCTGCATCCCCTGATCTTCTCCGACATTGGTTGGCTTCCCCGTTAGTTTTTCTGCACAGAAGACTCATCCACGGTTCCAGCGACTCTGACGGTGCTTGATTCCGAGTCCGGGAGCTGTCGGGACACCCTCTGCAACCTACTGCTAGAAATCTGAAGCTGCCAGTCCGAGGGTCTGCCTCCCTGTTCGGGCCTCCATCCAGATCAGCCTCGACACCAGAAGAATTCAAAAAAATTTGGACGACTTCCCTGGCCTCCTACGAAGCTTTTCCAGGTGGTTTCGTCCCCAACAAAATTCGGTAGCAATTGCAGCAGTCGGTTCTCCACTCGGCTGTCAGCACCCACAGAACGCGGGCAGAATCGGCAATCTCCATCTTCGGTGTTCCTTGCTCATTTTCCCCTCCCCGCTTGGCCGGCTGAAGGCCCCTCCCTGCGTGGAGGTAATTTTGGTTGTAATATCCATTAACCCCCACCCCAAGATCCCCCTCCTGCGAGAGGTGTAGTGTTGTAACTTCTCTTGGGCAGGTCAAGCTTCCCCGGCGCGGCGTGTGGGGAACACACGCTTCCCCGCTCGCCCACGTCTCCAACTCGGGGCCGGTGTCCTCACACCGGTCAGGTATATGCTGAACCCTCCTTGGATATTTGTGTTTTCTTAGTATCATTTCTAAGTTCAGCCGGCGAGGAAGAGAGTGCCCGGTCCCGTGATTCCCGATCACGAGTGGCCACCGCGGTTTGAGTGAGGAGAGATCCCCGTACCCTCAAGGCACGGCGTCCGCCCCACTGATGTGGGTGCTCCAATCCAAGGGAGGGGAACTCATTGGCCAAGTCATCACCCTAAGCAGCGTGGTTTAGGCTCTCGAATCCACCCTACCATCACTTAGTCACCACGGGGAAAGGGTTGTGCTGCGATATCGGTCCGCCAACATCGAGTCCGCTAATTTGTAAGTGGGCTTGCAAGTCTAGGTCCGAGGTTCATTTGGTTGATACCATTGCACCCTTAGGTCGTGTCACATCATCTAAGCGTAGGGTTGTACCGGTGAGGGCTCCAAGGTTACGTCCGGTGGAGGGGTCAGGGTAGCGCACCGGCCAGAAGGTGGAGGGGCGTACCGGGATAGGGTGGCTGGGCAGCGTCCCGGGGAATGGTTAGCCAAGGGGCGTACCGGCCAAGGGGCATACCGGCCAAGGGGCTATGCTGGGATAGGGGTGTGCCGGCCCGGGATGATCAGGGCATGCCACGTAAGAGGCCAGGGGGCGATGTGTCAGCCAGGGAGGCGATTATGGGTTGCCGGCCGAGGGACAGAGGGGCGCCTGGTTGGGGTCGTCTCAGGAGGACGAAAGCTGGGGTTAGCTAAGTAGAATGGAGCTAGAGAGGGGAAGAAAACCCAGGGTCTTGGCCTAGCCGGTTTGAACGGGGGGAGGCTTCAACGAAGGAGCTTCGTCAAAAAAGGGGGGATCAATGCCGGAGGCCAAACTGATGGGGAAGAAGAGGAAAAGAAAAACACCAAGGGATACAAACACGCAATAAATGTCTTAGAAAGACATCAAAAATATTCGCAAGACTTCTATTTCTATTCTCACAAGAGGAATGCCCCGAGAGGACTAATACATTGTAACAAAAGGAAAACGGGGAAAAGGGAAAGTAAGAAAGAACAAGATATGGTGGGGGGTATGGAACACCGTCTCCTCCCCTCCCAGACCCCACTCCCTCTCTTCACTCACTCCTCTTCTCTTCTTCTCTTTCATCTTCTTTCTCTTCACTCAGGCGATGGTGGTCGGAGATGCAGGCTCCTCTTCTTTCTCTTCGCGCGGACGGCGGTGGGCGGAGCAGCTGGGGGGGGGGGGGAGCCAGATCCTCCCCTGCTCTTCTTCTTCTTTTTTTATTGTTCTCTTCTCCGTCTCTCCTTCTACCTCTTCTCTTCCTCTCCTCCTCGTTCGCAGTGAAGGGAGAGGTTTTTATAACCCGGTAGCGGCGAGATCGGTTGAAGGCGGGAAGCGCCAGCGGCTGGAGGCATTGAATGGGGATTTGACCATTCGTCCTTGGTGGCAGGGGGATAGGTAGCATGGCTCTCTCCCCGGGTGACACCTCAGCAAACCCATTGCGCGCCAAGAATCCATAGGGCATGGGCGTTAGATCTGATTTGCCGGAGGTGTCGGGGAAGAACACGCCCAGGTGTGCCGCTAGAAGAGCCAGCAGCCCGCGCCGCTGGAAGACCTAGAAAGCGTGCCACTGGATGGCCAGAGAGCTGTGCCGCTGGAAGTCCCATGAAGTGTGCCGCGGAGGGGCTGCAAAAGCGTGCAATTGAAAAGCCGACAAGGGGTGTGCCGCTAAAGACGCTAGCCCGGGCGTGCCGTTGAAGAGGCACGCAGGGGGTGTGTACCGCTGAAGACACCCAAGCTGGGTGTGCCGCTGAAGATGCCGGCCCGGGCGTGCTGCTGAAGCGGCACGCAGGGGGTGTGTACCGCTGAAGACACCCAAGCTGGGTGTGCCGCTGAAGACGCCGGACGGGCGTACCGGTGGGCAGCTCCCACCAGTGTGCCGCTGAGGGGGCATGAGGGTGTGCCGCTGGAGGCGTATGGGCGGAGCGTGCCGGTGGAGGCGTCCGCGGGCGTGCCGTTGAAGACACTCAGGAGGGGAGTGCTGGTGGAGTGTCCTGGCCAAGCATGCCGGCGGAGGCACAGGCGAGGGTGTGCCGCTGGAGGGCAAGGGGAGTGTGCCGCTGAACGGGCGCGGGAGCGTGCCGCTGCGGGCACATTAGCAAGTGTGCCATTGAAAAGGCACTAGAGTGTGCCGTTGAGGACTTGCAAGGCGCACCGTTGGAGGCATGTTCAAGCCCATTGCGAGCACGAGTTGCGACTCATTTGATTTTCTTTGGGGCCCATGGATTGTGAGCTTCCCGGGGGTTGGTTTCTCTTCGCTGTCGTGGTTTCGAAGACGGCTTCACGGTAGGGTGCATGTTCGGGGAGTCTGCGTTGCCAGTTTCTCCGGGGGCCTCTTCATGTAGTTCTGTTGTTGATGCAAGACTGGTGTGGAACGTATGGATGAGAAATTTTACGCGTCCACAAATGCCCCCCACCCACGGGTAGCGCGGGTGAAGGATGAGACTAGCGGTGCACTTGCCCTTACAGGGTATCATCTTTCTTTTCTTTTCTCTCTCTTTTCATTTTTCATTTTCTTTTCTTTTCTTCTTTTCTTCTTTTTTTCTCTTCTTCTTCTTCTTTCTCTTTTTTTTTATAGCAACTCTGGGCAGCTGTTGGCGTGGGTGCCAATAATTGGATAGCTGTCGGCTCGTAGGCCAATGGTTGAAAAGCTGGGCCACATGGGCCGGGACTCGAGAAGTAGGCTAGAAAAGCCGAAGGATGTTGGGAAGTGGGCTATAGAAGCCGAAGTTGGGGAGGTGGGCCGTAAAGTCGGCAGACGCTAGAGACCGAGCAGTGAAATCCAAAGTTGTTGGAAGGCAAGCCGCGAGAGCGGAGAGAAGGGTTTGTTTACCCAACAATCTGGATGGAAGGTCCAAATCAAATGGGCATTCGTCACCTGAAGGGACGGAGAGAAGAGTTTGTTTAGCCAATGGATTGGATGGGAGGTCCAAATCAAAGGGGTATTCACCATCCCAAAGGGACGGAGAGAAGAGTTTGTTGATTAATCAATGACGCGGACGGCAGATCCAAATCAAAGTGCTATTCGTCACCCGAAGGGACGGAGAGAAAATATTGTTTGTCTATTCAGTGATCTGGACGGGAGGTCCAAATCAAAGAGGGATACTCACCGCCCCAAAGGGACGGAGAGAAGAGTTTGTTTATTAATCAATGACCCAGACGGCAGATCCAAATCAAAGGGCTATTCGTCACCCGAAGGGACAGAGAGAAAAGATTGTTTGTCTATTCAATGATCTGGACGGGAGGTCCAAATCAAAGTTGAAGAAATCTTTTTATTCTGTAGTTGGACGGAAGGTCTGATCTAGAGTGGAGAGAGTCTTTTAGTTCTCTAGTCGGGCAGACGGTCCGAACCGGAGTGAAAGAAATTATAAATTTGTTCATCAGCGTCGACAGACTGTCGGGAGCTGACGTAGTTCATTCATGGACACGGGGTGAGTGTCCAAGCAAGGGTCTTTTTTGTTCTATGGCTAGACAAAAGGTCCCAACCAGAGTGAAAGGAGTCTTTTATTCTCTAGCCGGACAGAAGGTCTGATTTAGAGTGGAGAGAAATTTCTGTTCTCTAGCCGCACAGAATATCCGATCTAGAGTGGAGAGAATCTTTTTGTTCTTCTGAATGGGCGACATGCCCGGACCAAAGTAAAAGGATTTTTTTGTTCTTCAATGCGCCAGGAGTACCAGCTGAGAAATCCGAACCTAGGAAAGTGGACCGCAATGGCCATAATCGGTGTTGCGGAAGTAGGCCGTGAAGGCTGAAATCGGTGAAGCGGACTAAGAGAGCCGCAATTGGGAAGTTGGCTACAAAAGTCGAAATTGGGGAGTAGGCTACGAGAGCCCAAATTGAGGAAGCGGGCTACGGAAACCGAAGTTGGGAGATTAGCGAGCCGCAAGGGAAGGAAGTAGGCTGTGAGGGCTAAGATTGGGTTGTACGAGCCAGAACTGGGAAAGCAGGCTGCGATAGCCGAAATTGAGTTTATTTTTATTATTATTTTTATTTTTATTATATATATATATATTTTTTACTCGAGCATGCAGGCATACGTAAGCAGGTATAACATAAATATAAAATAAGGTAGCTCCCTCTATAGGGGATGGGATAGGGACATCGCCCACAATTGACAGACACGGTGCGGGCCAGGAGGCACATGTAGTGTCCCAGAATTTATATAAATAAATTTTGAATTTTAAAAATAATTTTCTAGAATTTATAAAGGCTTAAACATATTAATAAAGTGATTTTGAGTCTAATAAGTCATTAAAGGCCCAATTAGGTTAAATAATTAACCAAGCCCAATTACACATCATCTAAGGCCAAAACCATTTAGTTTGGCCCATATTCTAGAAGATTATTTAGCTTATTCACGTATTTTAAGGATAAATACTAATTATATAGATAATTATATGGATAAATGAATAAAAGAGTTTTAGTAATTTAGAACTCTGCATGCGTTGACTGTAACGGTCTATCGCGAGACCGTCACATTCACCTAACGCATAGGCATACGACCGTTACACGCTGTTAGTTCCGTGAAGGAAAGAACGAGTAAAAAGATTGAAACTTTGAGATCCTATCCACTAGGGATCGACTTGGAAAGACTTGTGACATTAATAAGGACTCTTAGAGATTAGGTTTTGATAGATTAAGGACTCTAAAATCGATCTAATCTTCAAACCTTAGTTGAAACTCTATAAATAGGGCATAGTTCTGAACCGTGCGACCCTTACTTTTGGGACGTAAAGAATCAAGGTAAGGAGTCATTATCTCAGGTAAGTTGTTTAGAAGTTTTTATTCACAATACTTTAGACTAACTCCTCTCAAAATTTCACATCTTTAGGTCAAGAGGTCGTGGAGTTAGAACCCAAAGAAGTTGCAGAAAAGCCACAGGAAGAAGGGAACTAGGGCTCGGTGTTCAGACCAGAATTGGAAGTTTTAAAGCTTAGACAAGAGGTAGGTTATCTCATGAACGGCGAAATCAACTTTATAGGACTAAAAGCCCTCTGGTTTGATTGAGTTCCATGCATGCTAGCTCATCAATCTCATGTTTCACTAAGTTCTATGCATTTCATACATCTCTTAGCCTTAATTAGAAATTAAAAGATGCTATCTTGTCAAAACACTGAAACCCATGCATATAGATAACCTATACTTCGTTATCATGCCTAGAATAGACATGGTATTGATTTAGACATGATGTGGATTGACCTATTTTAGGTTTCATATCGTTTTCTATCAGCAGATACTGTAACGCATCATGGTGGTACCGTCACACTCACGTAACGGCCAGGCGATGCACCGTCACAGTTCTGTTGAAATTTGAAATTCTCAGTTGTCTCTAACGCGCCAGGTCAGGGGCGTTACACTTATGTAACGGCTGCTCGACAGACCGTCACACTCCCTGTGACGCGCCCACCCTAGACGTCAGGCACTGTGTGCTGCCAACCCAAGACAGAATAATAACTAGTGAAGTTAATTTATGGATAAGCCTAGTTACCTAAGTCTTAACTTGATTATGTGACTTTGAGGTTATTTAATCATTCATGAATAGGTACTGCATGTTTTGGTATCTCACTATTACTTTAAGTTATGTTAATTTCATAAGGCCAAAATTCTATAGTTTTGTAATTAGAAACATGATTTTGTATGATATAGTGATTGAGTTCTATCATGATTTCACTTCGATACACATTCTATCTCTGTCAATAGAGTCATTTCTATAAGTACATGGCACATATTCCGGTATGTTGTCATTAGCTTACACTTTGCACTATAGGAACATATTTCTTGGACATGAGGACCTCTCTATTGGATATTCCTTCCAATGGACTAGGAAATCATTGTTTCAAGGCCTCCGTAATTCTCCGCGAGCCTGGATTCCCACTGGGACGCGAGTTGGTTGTACCATTAAAACCATTAACTAGAATACACTATCGTTATTTTCTGATTCTAGTAATGTAACGGCCTTACATTGGACCGTCAGGCGAACGTAACGGCCCAATGAACGACCGTCACATTCCACTGAGTCTATTTCATTGATTCTGGACTCGGATCATTGTAACGGCCCATTACTAGACCGTCACATGATGTAACGGCCCAGTATATGACCGTCACATAGCTTGTATATGTTAACCCAAGGTTTGACCAAGGGTTGATATTTCAATGATTCTAGATAATTCTTGATGATCTAGAACTTATCATATTGCTTAAGAGACTTAATATAATGAATGAAAGTTAAGGAAAAAATACCGTTATGCTGTCGATTTATTTCCATAAGCATAGCATAGTCTAAGTCATTCTTGAATTCCTCATATTCAAATTGAAGCATTCATCCATTGATTATTGTTATCATGAAGTTATTGAACTATTATATTCTTGGCCATACTTTATTGTTACATGCGTGGAAGTAGCTTAATTTATACCTGAAGATGCGATCGAGCACTGATTGTGTTCAAGGGCTCTATGCTAGTCCCCTCGGCTGATTACCGGAAACATACTATTTTATAAACCATGGGGTATGATGCTACTGGCGTCGCATTGCGCTGGGAGTACTATTTCTATAAATAAGTGAAGATCCCCGGCACGCTATGACATTCTTGTACATGACATTCTTGCTTGATATTCCACAGAAATTCACGAACTATGTACTCAAAAGAGACTAGTGTGATGAATATGTGGCTTGCTCGTACATTGTTACATTCTTGCTCGTGAAAGGCCAAATATCCTGATCATGTTACCTTCTTGCTAGTTCATTCTTGTTAATTCTCTCTTATGTGATTGTCTTGTTACCTTGTTTTAATCGCATGATTGATTCACATTCGCATGATTTTACCTTATTCTCTAGAGCTAAAATGTTCATTACTTTAATAATGCCTTCATGTTGATGCGAAGATACCTACTGGGCAAGTGTGCTCATTACCTATTTTTCAATATTTTCAGGAGATGGAAGTAGCTCGGATTCGGATTCGGGCTATACTAGTAGCGGGTCCGGAAGCGAGTGAAAGTGTTATAAAGATGAGAGTGAAGACATAGGAAGTCTATAATGTCTAGATTGAGTCAATATAATTTTCTTATTTCTTGAGTCAATAGATTGAGAAGTTGAGGCTATTGTACTTGAAGATTGATCATTTATGAAATAAAGTGAAGTTTGAATATTATTGTGCAATTGCATTTATGTGTGTGATTGTTTCGCGCTCTGGTTGTTCTTGCTTGCAAGAGGCTTACCATGCCGGCTGTTCGCACTCCCCGAGCAAGTCTTCCGCTGTAATAAAGGCTCGAAGGCGTGACAGTTAAGTTGGTATCAGAGCCTAAGTCTCAGGACTTAAGGAAAAGAGTCATGTCATAGGATAAGTCCAAGGTTTAAGGACCCATACCTATGAACTCAACAAGAAAATTTTATACCCATGTGAGGATTGGGTAGAGCCTGGGATAAGATCACTCATTAGCTTTAAGATTTATTATGCTTATTCCAATTTCATGAGAAATAACAGTTGTTATTTTCTCTCTCAGGTACCCTATTTTTCAAATGGCTCATCGTGTAGATTGGCTTGTAGACCATGATGCTTATATCAACTGCCGAAATAGGATTATATCCTTTCGAAAGCCCGGTCTTCCAAGATTTTCTTTTCTTGGTGTCAAATACAAGAAACATCCTACCATTATATCTTCTCTTACGCTTGCAAGCTTATCTCGCAAGGATGTGAAGCTTTTTTTTACTTCAGTCATTATTACCGAATCTAAAAGAAATTGTCTTGGCAAACATTCCTATTGCAAATGAATTCCCAGACGTATTTCCATCTGAACTACCTAGTTTACCGCCCGAGAGGGAAGTAAACTTTACCATTGAACTCATTCCTGGTGCGGCACCCGTTTCTATAGCCCCTTACAGGATGTCTCCCACCGAACTCAAGGAACTAAAGAAGCAGTTACAGGAACTTCTAGACAAGGGTTTTATTAGACCTAGCACATCCCCTTGGGGTGCGTCTGTTCTATTTGTCAAGAAGAAGGATGGTTCTCTCAGGTTATGTATTGACTACCGGCGATTGAATCAACTTACAATCAAGAACAAATATCCATTGCCGCGTATTGACGAGCTTTTCGATCAGCTTTCGGGAGCAGAATATTTTTCTAAGATTGACCTCAGGTCAGGTTATCATCAGCTTAGAATTAAAGAAGAGGACATTTATAAATCGGCTTTTCGAAGTCGTTATGGCCACTATGAATTCGTGGTGATGCCGTTCGGGTTAACTAATGCCCCAGCAGCATTTATGCAACTTATGAATAGTGTCTTCCAGCCATATTTAGACCGGTTCATCGTCGTCTTCATCGATGATATCCTGATATACTCCAAGATAAAAGAAGAACATGAAGAACATCTAAGGATAGCTTTGCGAACACTTAGAGAACACAAACTTTATGCCAAACTCAATAAGTGTGAATTCTGGCTCAAGGAAGTCTCATTCCTAGGCCACATTATCTCAAAAGAAGGTATTACTGTGGATCCTTCTAAGGTGGAAGCTGTCAGGAATTGGAGTCGACCGACGACTGTATCTGAAGTTAGAAGCTTTTTGGGTCTAGCTGGTTATTATAGGAGATTCATAAAGGACTTCTCAAAGATCGCGGTCCCTTTAACTAGACTTACTAGAAAGGAAAATCCTTTTGTCTGGTCGAAGGATTGTGAAAAGAGTTTCCAGAGTCTTAAGAATCATCTTACAACAGCCCCTGTTTTATCACTACCAATGGAGGGTGGTGGATTTGAAGTGTATACGGATGCATCTGGTATTGGCTTAGGATGTGTCCTCATGCAGAATGGGAAGGTAATATGCTATTCTTCAAGGCAACTGAAACGGCACGAAGAAAATTATCCTGTACATGATTTAGAATTAGCAGCGGTTATTTTCGCCTTGAAAATTTGGCGTCATTATCTTTATGGAGAAAAATTTACAATCTACTCAGACCATAAGAGCTTGAAATATTTATTCTCACAAAAAGAGCTTAACATGAGGCAAAGGAGGTGGTTAGAACATCTCAAGGACTTTGATTTTGCTATTCAATATCATCCTGGCAAGGCAAATGCTGTAGCTGATGCACTCAGCAGAAAACCAATGGGTATGTTATCAAGTCTCATGATTAGTGTGACTAACCTTATTCCTCAATTTGCTCAGTTGAATTTAGATGTTGACATTAAGGAAGAAGATTGCTTCATAGCAAATATCCGAGCTCAACCTATATTGATAGAGGATTTGGCCAAGTTACAGAGGATGATCCAGTTTTACTGAAATTAAGGCCAATATTGAACAAAGACCGGATTTTTCTATTTCTAATGATGGAAGATTGCTATTCAAGGGCCGAATGTGTATACCCGATCATGAGGATACAAAGAAATTGATCTTAGAAGAAGCACATAAATCAAAGTACACCATTCACCCAGGAGGTACTAAAATGTATCAGGATCTCAAAAGAAACTTTTGGTGGCCCAACATGAAGAGGGAAATAGCTAATTTCGTGTCCCGCTGTCTCACTTGTCAACAAGTAAAAGCAGAACATTTTAGACCCGCAGGTAAATTGCATCCCTTGAATATTCCCGAATGGAAGTGGGAGAGTATAGGGATGGACTTCATTATGGGTTTACCCAAGACAAGAGACGGACATGATGGCATTTGTGTAATCATAGACCGATTGACTAAATCTGCACATTTCATACCAATTAAAAGTCGATGGTCTGTGGATATCCTAGCTGCTCTATACATAAAAGAAGTTGTCAAGTTACATGGAGTTCCCGTCACTATTATATCAGATAGAGATCCTCGATTCACATCACAGTTCTGGAAATGTTTACAACATTCACTAGGGACCAGATTGAATTTCAGCACAGCCTTTCATCCACAAACTGATGGTCAAACAGAAAGAACAAATCAGGTGGTAGAAGACATGCTCAGGGCTTGTGTCATTGATTTTGGAGGAAGTTGGCATGATCACTTGCCTCTAGTGGAATTTGCATATAACAATAGTTATCAAGCAAGCATACAAATGGCACCTTTCGAAGCTCTATATGGGAAAAGTTGTCGATCACCAATATGTTGGAATGAAATAGGGGAGAGGCAATTTCTAGGCCCCGATCTTATCAGAGATTCTACAGAGAAAATAAAACTCATCCAAGAAAGAATGAAGATTGCACAAGATCGGCAGAAATCTTATGCTGACAATCGAAGGCGCGACTTGGAATTTCAAGTAGGAGAACATGTATATCTGAAGGTTTCTCCAGGTCGTGGTATTCGAAGATTTGGCATTAAAGGAAAGCTAACTCCAAGATTTATTGGCCCGTTTGAAATTCTCGAAAGGGTTGGTGAAGTGGCTTATAGATTAGCTTTACCTCCACAATTGGCAGGAGTTCATGACGTATTTCACGTCTCCATGCTGAAGAAGTATGTATATGATCCAGATCACATTATCACTTATGACAATCTGGAGATTCAGAAGGACGTGACCTACGAACAAACACCAATAAAGATTCTGGATCGGGAAGTGCGTCAATTAAGGAGTAAAGTTATCCCTATGGTCAAAATTCAATGGAAGAAAATATGGCCATATGAAGCAACATGGGAAACCGAAGCAGCTATGAAGAAAAGATTCCCAGAATTATTCAATTGTAAGTACACTCTCCACAATCCATGACTTGAATTTGGGGACCAAATTCTTCTAAGTGGGGGAGGGTGTAGTGCCCCAGAATTTATATAAATAATTTTTGAATTTTAAAAATAATTTTCTAGAATTTATAAAGGCCTAAACATATTAATAAAGGGATTTTGAGACTAATAAGTCATTAAAGGCCCAATTAGGTTAAATAATTAACCAAGCCCAATTACACATCATCTAAGGCCAAAACCATTTAGTTTGGCCCATATTCTAGAAGATTATTTAGCTTATTCACGTATTTTAAGGATAAATACTAATTATATAGATAATTATATGGATAAATGAATAAAAGAGTTTTAGTAATTTAGAACTCTGCATGCGTTGACTGTAACGGTCTATCGCGAGACCGTCACATTCACCTAACGCATAGGCATACGACCGTTACACCCTGTTAGTTCCGTGAAGGAAAGAACGAGTAAAAAGATTGAAACTTTGAGATCCTATCCACTAGGGATCGACTTGGGAAGGCTTGTGACATTAATAAGGACTCTTAGAGATTAGGTTTTGATAGATTAAGGACTCTAAAATCGATCTAATCTTCAAACCTTAGTTGAAACTCTATAAATAGGGCATAGTTCTTAACCGTGCGACCCTTACTTTTGGGACGTAAAGAATCAAGGTAAGGAGTCATTATCTCAGATAAGTTGTTTAGAAGTTTTTATTCACAATACTTTAGACTAACTCCTCTCAAAATTTCACATCTTTAGGTCAAGAGGTCGTGGAGTTAGAACCCAAAGAAGTTGCAGAAAAGCCACAGGAAGAAGGGAACTAGGGCTCAGTGTTCAGACCAGAATTGGAAGTTTTAAAGCTTAGACAAGAGGTAGGTTATCTCATGAACGGCAAAAACAACTTTATAGGACTAAAAGCCCTCTGGTTTGATTGAATTTCATGCATGCTAGCTCATCAATTTCATGTTTCACTAAGTTCTATGCATTTCATACATCTCTTAGCCTTAATTAGAAATTAAAAGATGCTATCTTGTCAAAACACTGAAACCCATGCATATAGATAACCTATACTTCGTTATCATGCCTAGAATAGACATGGTATTGATTTAGACATGATGTGGATTGACCTATTTTAGGTTTCATATCATTTTCTATCAGCAGATACTGTAACGCATCATGGTGGTACCGTCACACTCACGTAACGGCCAGGTGATGCACCGTCACAGTTCTGTTGAAATTTGAAATTCTCAGTTGTCTCTAACGCGCCAGGTCAGGGGCGTTACACTTATGTAATGGCTGCTCGATAGACCGTCACACTCCCTGTGACGCGCCCACCCTAGACCGTCAGGCACTGTGTGCTGCCAACCCAAGATAGAATAATAACTAGTGAAGTTAATTTATGGATAAGCCTAGTTACCTAAGTCTTAACTTGATTATGTGACTTTGAGGTTATTTAATCATTCATGAATAGGTACTGCATGTTTTGGTATCTCACTATTACTTTAAGTTATGTTAATTTCATAAGGCCAAAATTCTATAGTTTTGTAATTAGAAACATGATTTTGTATGATATAGTGATTGAGTTCTATCATGATTTCACTTCGATACACATTCTATCTCTGTCAATAGAGTCATTTCTATAAGTACATGGCACATATTCCGGTATGTTGTCATTAGCTTACACTTTGTACTATAGGAACATATTTCTTGGACATGAGGACCTCTCTATTGGATATTCCTTCCAATGGACTAGGAAATCATTGTTTCAAGGCCTCCGTAATTCTCCGCGAGCCTGGGATTCCCACTGGGACGCCGAGTTGGTTGTACCATTAAAACCATTAACTAGAATACACTATCGTTGTTTTCTGATTCTAGTAATGTAACGGCCTTACATTGGACCGTCAGGCGAACGTAACGGCCCAATGAACGACCGTCACATTCCACTGAGTCTATTTCATTGATTCTGGACTCGGATCATTGTAACGGCCCATTACTAGACCGTCACATGATGTAACGGCCCAGTATATGACCGTCACATAGCTTGTATATGTTAACCCAAGGTTTGACCAAGGGTTGATATTTCAATGATTCTAGATAATTCTTGATGATCTAGAACTTATCATATTGCTTAAGAGACTTAATATAATGAATGAAAGTTAAGGAAAAAATACCGTTATGCTGTCGATTTATTTCCATAAGCATAGCATAGTCTAAGTCATTCTTGAATTCCTCATATTCAAATTGAAGCATTCATCCATTGATTATTGTTATCATGAAGTTATTGAACTATTATATTCTTGGCCATACTTTATTGTTACATGCGTGGAAGTAGCTTAATTTATACCTGAAGATGCGATCGAGCACTGATTGTGTTCAAGGGCTCTATGCTAGTCCCCTCGGCTGATTGCCGGAAACATACTATTTTATAAACCATGGGGTATGATGCTACTGGCGTCGCATTGCGCTGGGAGTACTATTTCTATAAATAAGTGAAGATCCACGGCACGCTATGACATTCTTGTACATGACATTCTTGCTTGATATTCCACAGAAATTCACGAACTATGTACTCAAAAGAGACTAGTGTGATGAATATGTGGCTTGCTCGTACATTGTTACATTCTTGCTCGTGAAAGGCCAAATATCCTGATCATGTTACCTTCTTGCTAGTTCATTCTTGTTAATTCTCTCTTATGTGATTGTCTTGTTACCTTGTTTTAATCGCATGATTGATTCGCATTCGCATGATTTTACCTTATTCTCTAGAGCTAAAATGTTCATTACTTTAATAATGCCTTCATGTTGATGCGAAGATACCTACTGGGCAAGTGTGCTCATTACCTATTTCCAATGTTTTCAGGAGATGGAAGTAGTTCGGATTCGAATTCGGGCTATACTAGTAGCGGGTCCGGAAGCGAGTGAAAGTGTTATGAAGATGAGAGTGAAGACATAGGAAGTCTATAATGTCTAGATTGAGTCAATGTAATTTTCTTATTTCTTGAGTCAATAGATTGAGAAGTTGAGGCTATTGTACTTGAAGATTGATCATTTATGAAATAAAGTGAAGTTTGAATATTATTGTACAATTGCATTTATGTGTGTGATTGTTTCACGCTCTGGTTGTTCTTACTTGCAAGAGGCTTACCATGCCGGCTGTTCGCACTCCCCGAGCAAGTCTTCCGCTGCAATAAAGGCTCGGGGCGTGACATCGCAGCTAAGGGGTGGTGCACCCGTCAAGAGGATATCGCATGTCTTGCATGCATAGTTTAAATTCACGCATTTTACCCGAGGCAACTCTCTGTGGAGTGGAGGAGCAGACGTGTGAGCAAAAGGCCCTAAACATAGCGATATGCAGGTTTTCTAGACAACACTCGAGGGTTACTCTAGCGCCTATACATGGGTTTCAGGCTCTCGATTTCGGTAGCTTCGCACAGCCCCCATCTTTTTATTTTGGTAGCGTATTTCACCGTTCGGCTTGGATCGAGGATGAAGGAGGATTGAGACTAGGCGCAACTCCCTCTTCTAATCTTTCGACCACCCTGAATTCTTGAAATTCCTCCTCTCCGAATGTCCTCTCCCCCTCTCTCTCTCTGGAGATCGGTGGTTTTGTCATTCCGGTCGGAGCTTGTGAGATCGTGAGGGAAAAATCGTGCAAATCAGGGGGGAGAATGTGCTCACGAACTGAGCCACGTTCTCTGACCAAGTAAAATCATGAGGGCGGCCATCGACTTGGCCTTCTTGAAGGGGAGGGCCGCCAGCTCTCTGGCCACCCAGCAGAGGAGGGCGACCATCGACCTGGCCGCCCAGGGTCAGGGGCGGCCAGATCCTTGGCCGCCCAGACCATGGTCCTTGGGCCCCTCCAATGGATGAGGTCCAATAGCTCTATGGTTATGGGCTGGGCTTTAAAGCGTGGAACAATGATATACCAAGTATAATGATTGTGCGTCATTCACACGAAGGTCCACTGGGATCTGCGGGATGTCCGAAATTAGGCGTCTGCAAATGCCCCTCCGGAATGCCCGTTTTGCAAGGGTGCCCGGCGGACTGATAAATGGGTGTTTCAGAAAAGAAACAAGCCTAATGAGGGCAATACGCTCAAGGTGATTCTTGAGTGAAAAATAGGCTTCATGCAGGGTCGCATGAGCATTAAGCAATCAAGTAAGTCATTGGCAAAGGAGAGGAAGGACAATTAATCTAAGAGGACTTGTATCTGCAGTCGCATGGGACCCCCTAGCATGGCGTTGCGGGACTTGAGCGGAAGAACGTAATTGCTCAAGGAGATACAAGACCTAAAACAAGGGTAAGTAAAAGATCAGGATATGGGAATTCAATGACTCATTGAATCACGAAATACTCAAAACGGCCTTGCGTGAAACACATCTTCCGCCGATCAAATCGGAGTGGAATCACGTAGACTCATTCACGCAAACTTAGCGAAATCGAGAGACTCGGAAGATCAAATGCGGGGGCCAAAGGTCCACGGGTAGGTCAAAGCAACGTGCCTTACCTCTGTGTCATAGCTCCCAAGATGAGATGCATGCATTTTTTTGTATTTTCATGCATATATGCATTTTTTTGTCTTTTCTGTCAAATGGGGCTAAAAGGGCCTATATGATGCATGCTAGGTTTAAGTAAAAAAGACCTATCTAATGCAAAGCCGGAGGGTTTATTTGCCTGCCTCCGAACCAAGCGGTCAAGAGTTCGAGAAGTCTGCCATCCCATGCTTGGCGACAGACGTGGTCCGGATCCTGGTAGGGGTCCATCATTCCACATTGTACTTAAGTATAGTCGAGAATTCGGAAGTCCGTCATCCCGAATTTAGGCAGCAGGCGGCCATCGAATAGCTTAAGGAGTAAAAACTCTTCATGGTTTTTATTAAAGAGGAACTCGGAGTTTATACGCCCGAAGCTATTAGCCTCCGACATTCTACCAATAATGCAAAGGTAGTGGGGCGGCATCGCCCTCTGGTCCCACAGTCATGAAGATCTACAGTTGCATTAGCACACGTTAGTAAAGTTCATAAATGATAATAACAATGGAACAATAAGCATATTTCATTTAATGGACCGTTGAACCATACATAGCAGAGATGCATTAATCACAAGTGGGGGGTGAGGGCGGCCAGATTGTTGGCCTTCTCATGGTCTGAGCGGCCAATGACTTGGCCACCCTCCTGCTCTTATCCCGAACCAATTTCGGAGTCTGAGCTTGGAAGGACTCTTGGCCTATAAAAGTCCAGTCGGGGCACTCCCACTCCATCGTTAAACATCAACTTGAAGCAAGAGGAGCAGTTCTAAGGAGAAGATTAGGCATGGCGTCTTCTTCCACTCCGTCAGGAGGCCATGAACTTAGCGTTCTTACTGATATGCCCGGCCACTCGAGCAACCTCGTGAAGCAGGGCAAGATATGGTTTGTGTGACAAGAAAAAAAAAATTGTTGTTGTTTCTTGTTGTTTGCTTTTTTCTTTTTTGGTATCTTTATATTTCGCAGGATTTTGCCTATTGTTTGCGACCGCGGGAGAGTCACTTGTCGTTTTATCCTTGCGGCGGGGGTGTAGACTCGCCTTTTACGGAAGGTCAAGATAGGTTGACTGGGCACGCGGGGATTCTGGAGGTATTGAGAAGAAGGCAGAGAGAATGATGGGAACGCATTGGAAGGTATGGCGTATGGTTCATCATTCTGGGAGACTGGGACAGGGATGGCTGGGTGGAATGCGAGCGTGCCAGTCGATTTCTCGACGATCACCTATGGAACGGAGGATTGACCGGGGAAGCGTCGCCAGGACGCGGCACCTGGCTCGAGGGATCAGGCGACACGTGGATAGAAGGGGTTCCACGAGTGCGAGTGCACAGGTGATTATGGGGATATGTGTACTAGACGTCTTTCCCCACCGGTCGTAAGCAACCGGTGTTTATTTTACATCGGATTGAATCCGAATACCTTTGTTTCTTCTGTCAAAAAGAGAGTCAGGGACCTTGGTAGCCGCGATGTCGGGATGGCCTAGTCCGTGCAATAGCGACAGGGCAACAGCAACACAATAGGGATAACTGCGGGCAGAGAGATTGGTTCCAGTGAGGAGGGGAATCCACTCCTTGACTGGATTACATGACTTATATGCCATGAAAGGCATTTATATGGGGGCGTGAGAGCCCGATTATAATTGCTTGCAAGCCACGAGACAATTCCGTCATTCATGACGGTCCCTGGGTCATTGCATTATTGTGTGGGTATTTTCGCATTTGTACGTGTAGTCCGTCAAGGGACCTGTGACTTAGCAGGATGGCGCCCGAGGGGCATCACAATGTATTCCCGACATGAAACAGTGTCGAGGTCGGGGCAGTAGGGGTGCCGTAGGCACCATTGTGTGAGGGAAGTTGAGTGGTCGGGCGCCGCGGGCCCTGATGTGACTGAAGTTGTTCAATGGTCGGGTGCCACGGGCCCCGATGTGACTGGAGTAGCTGGCAGTCGGGTGCTGGGGGCACCGTTGTGACTGAAGAGGCGTTGAGTGATCGGGTGTCGTGGGCCCCGAGGTGACTAGGGTAGCTGATAGTCGGGTGCCGGGGGCACCGTTATGACTGGAGTTGTTGAGTGATCGGGTACCGCGGGCCCCGATGTGACTGGAGTAGCTGGCGGTCGGGTGCCGGGGGCACCGTTGTGACTGGAGTTGTTGAGTGATCGGGTGCCGCGGGCCCCAATGTGACTGGAGTAGTTGGGTAGTCCGGTGCCGACGGCACCATTGTGACTGGAGTTGTTGAGTGATCGGGTGCCGCGGGCCCCGATGTGACTGGAGTAGCTGGGTAGTAGGGTGCCGAGGGCACCGTTGTGACTGAAGAGGCGTTGAGTGATCGGGTGCCGCGGGCCCCGAGGTGACTGGGGTTGATGACAGTCGGGTGCCGGGGGCACCGTTGTGACTGGAGTTGTTGAGTGATCGGGTGCCGTGGGCCCCGATGTGACTGGAGTAGCTGGCAGTCAGGTGCCGGGGGCACCATTGTGACTGGAGTTACTGACAGTCGGGTGCCGGGGGCACCGTTGTGACTGAAGGAGGCAGGCGCCGGGAGATCTCGATAGTCGTGCTCGGGGCCCGATGTGACTGGAGTCGGGTGCCGGAGGCACCGTTGTGACTGAAGTTGTTGACAGTCGGGTGCCGGGGGCACCATTGTGACTGAAGGAGGTGGGCGCCGGGAGACCTCGATGGTCGTGCTCGGGGCCCGATGTGACTGGGGTCGGGTGCCGGAGGCACCGCTGTGACTGAAGGAGGCGGGCGTTGTGAAGACGCTGAGACCCGAGTGCATGTACATGTGTTCAATTGGTTTCATGCTGTATGAGAGCCACGTGGCCTTTACAAATGGGCGGAGGAGGCCGAAGTATAATGGGCGCAAGCCGCGGGATAATTCCGACACGTGGGTCGGTCCCCGGGTCAATGCGGGACAAAGCGGATATCCGCGTGTTTTACAGAGGCTCCCTGTGGGGAGATCGAGACAAGCCCGACTACCTACGTGGCAGGGGCGGTCGTGGGCTGGCGCCTGACGGAGGTTGGATGCGGCTCAAGGTGAGCGGTCGGGTCCGGGCCTCGGAAGGCGAATGTCGTCATGCTGGGGAGTCGAGGCCGGCCCCTGGAATACTATTCCCAGGCAAGGGTCCGGATAACTTAAGTCATCAGTCCGAGCGGTTGGCGGCTAGCTCAGAGTGGGCGGTGGGCACATAGTTCGGTGTCGGAAGTAGGTGTGACATCAGGGCGTGTGTATAGCCATCGTGGTTTGTTACATGCGGGCAGACTCGGGATGCGGGTGTATTCGCCAACGCCATAGTGCCTTTCGTGCGACGGGCATGGACCTGTGTGAGATGGCTAGACGCCGCGTGAGGGAAGTACGTATGACATACTCTCGGCGTGTATAAGCCGATCGACAAGCCAACCACGTGCGCACTTAGTTCCTCGCATCCCCGACCCTTGTCGAAGGCCTCGGGAGTCCGAGGGCGCGGCAGTTAGGTCGGAGGGTGTTGCATTGCATCCTTCATTCCATTTCCTATTGCATGTTCCATTACATGTTCTTCCATTGAGCCCCTTGGGAGATTTTATAGGGGAAGATGAAGGGTCATGGGGGGTTTAGGTGGACCAAGTTGAGGGTTCAACTTGGTCCGGCTAAACCCCCTAAATAGTGTCATTTTTATTTTATTTTTATATTTTTTGTGTGTGTTTTGTGTGTGTAACGGAGTGGGGAGAGGGGGTTTAGGCGGACTAGCCCGAGGGGCTGGGCTGGTCCGCCTAAACCCTGGGTTTAGGCGGACCAGACTGGGCCTCCAGTCTGGTCCGCCAAAACCCTTGGGTTTGGGCGGACTGGGGCCTTTTTTTTGATTAAAAAGGTTTTTTTTATTTTATGGGGGTTTAGGCGGACCAGCCTGAGGGGGCTGGCTGGTCCGCCTAAACCCTCCCCCAGGGGGGGTTTAGGCGGACTGGGTTGGGTGTTTTTTAATTAAAAAATAATTTTTTATTGTAATTGGGGTTTAGGTGGACCAGCCTTGGGGGTGAGGCTGGTCCGCCTAAACCCCTCCCCGGAGGGGTTTACGCGGGTTTGACCAAGGGTTCTAGCCAGGTTTGACTGAGGGTTAGATGGGATTTGACTGAGGGTTAGACTGGGATTTGACTGGGTTGATAAACAGGAATTTTCTTCCGCGCAGGTCGATCCGCGTGTGAGGGTGCACGAGGGTGGCGCATGACGCGATGGGTTGCTGGGAGTCCCGAGTTGGGCTCGGACTTGCTGTAGAGTGGCTAGAGCATGCGCGCCCACCAGGTGCTCGGGGGAATTCCCGACAAGCGTGTGTGGGCCGTGTAAGGGTGCTGTGAGCTCCTGAAGCTTACGGTTGGCCTTGACGGGTCTTCCTTGACTTCAGGGGGCTGGAGGGAGGTGACTCGAGGGTAGACCCCGACCTCATTGCTGGGCGCCACGTGGCATGGCTTGCAGTCAGGGTGCCCCCGGGTCGGCTCGGGTAGCTATGTTGAACGCGGGCAAACCCGCAAACTGAGTGATCGGGGGTGGACCCGATCGATCGTTGATGTTGCCACGGATTACGGCTAACTGGTTAGGACCCTTTGTTGGGCCCGGTGACTGGGACGTCGACATGATGATGCCGTTTGTCTGGTGGTCGGGGTGACCCTCCCTTCTTGGCGAAGAGCCGTATGATGCAGCAAGTTGTTCTGAGTCCCGGGTTAACCGGGTTGTTGAGGCGCCGGTGGTGTGACACCGTATGCAGGGTGTCCGGGGGTAAACCTCGAATCTTCACAGAGTGCCGTAAGGTACGGCAGGTTGTCCCGAATCCCGAAACTGACCCGGTTGTCGAGAAATTGGCTGGCATAGTGCCATTTGCTCGGGGCCGATGCCCAGTTGTTATGTTGCGCCGCTTAACCCGGTGACACGTCTCGATTTCCGAGCACAACTCGACTGGTAGAGCAACTTTGGCGATGTGCCGCTTTGCTCCATTTAGGGAGTATTTCCCTATGCTTAATCCTCGATTAATTCGAGGAAATAAGCCGGTGCCAACACCTATTTATTGATTTTTGTTTCTCTTCTCTCTTCTTCCTTCTAAATGGTGCAGTCGGTGCCTACTTTTCCTGGGGCAAGGCACGCCCGCTTCTATGGCTGGCTCCATGATTTGATGGCGGAAATCACACCCGCCATGAGGATATTCATGCACCAATGGCATCTGATCCGATTGGTCATCATGGCGAAGCGCTTCAGCAGCATGAGGTGGAACTGGGAATCGTTAGTAGCACTGATTGAGTTGTGGCATCCAGATACCCACACTTTTATCTTCTCCGAGTTCGAGGCCTCAGTGCTAGTAGAAGAACTGGATTTCATCTTCCAGTGGAGTGATTTGGAGGTAGGTGAGCTGGTCGACCTTCCTCCCTGATCGTGTGAGATAAGCGCGAAGTTCGTCGGATGACAGACCAACAAGGGATCGTAGTCGACCGCCTAGCAGGTTGGCTCTTAAGTCATGTAAAAGACAAGACAGTGGAAGCAGATCGACTGATGCGTAGTGGAACTTTGTGCTTGTGCGGGGCATTGCTCCTCCCTACGTCAGGCGACGTGCTGAGACAAGAGTACATGGGACCACTAACTCTCCTATGGACGGGACACTCTCTCTCCCGGGTGGTGGCGGCTCACATGTATTGCGGACTCACTCAGATGAGTCTGGGTGGCAGCGCCATGGGGAGTCTCTACTTTCTAGAGATGTGGATGGAGATCCACTTGAGCTTTGACTTCGACAACGAGGTGACTACTACTTCTCAGATCTTCGCGAAGAGTGCTATCTACCCAGCGAGGGCTCTCTTTGGTCCCGAGGGTCAAGTGATATGCAAGACAGCACTACTGAAGACCAGAGATGATTGGTGAGACTATCTAAACTTCCTGCATGAGGATGAGTTTGTGTTCGTGCCTATGATGTATCGACATGAAGAATTCAGGATGCGTGGATCACCAGAGCAGGAGTTATGGCTTGTGGGGGCCAAGGACTTAGCGTTGTATCAGGGACACCGCTGTCATCGCCAGGTGGGGCTGCCCAGATGGATCCCATGGGCTGCTTCCAAGGGAGCATTGATTACAAAGCGCCTGCCGGGAACTGACGCGGATCGACAGCAACTTCAGAGGATCAGGAAGACAAGGAGACGCCATGCCGCCGTGGCGAAAGCCAAGATTGACATTAAGGAGGACAAAGATGATCTGAAGCGTTATGTGGGCAACCTACAGAGTTTCAGACCGGCTGTGAACGAGTTCTTTATAAGGCGGTTCACCTAGTTGATGTTTGTTCAGCATTCTTTTTTACGGTTAGTGAATGGATGAAAATAAATGGACTATCTTTGTTTATTTTAACTAGTGGATGGTTGATGGTCATGAGAGTGAATGGATGGAATGAAAGTAGCATGAATTGGATTTTATGTGAAAATAGAATTGCATTAATATTTGTTGTTTTTTAGCATTTTTTGTCTTTTTTTTGGCTGAACAAAGGGGAGGGCGGCCAGGGTTCTGGCCGCCACCACTTGGGGCTAGGCGGCCAGGGCCTTGGCCACCCTCTGTATTGAGGGTTTTAAAAGGGTGGCCGGCCCCCTCATTTGGGCGACCTTCATCTTGGACGTCTGTAGGAGTGAGGGTTGAGAGAGTCGATCCTTCTTCCTGTGAGTGAGGTTCTAGCCACCTGGTTCCTTAGATTTGGGCAATGGGGTGAAGGAGAACTCGGCTTGACATCGCACCCAATCCCTCATCTTCAAGTGAGAGTGAAGAGCAAGAGGAGGTGCAAGCTCCATCGGGCTCATGCTCTTCGGCCACGGCTTTTGCTGACTTGGAGAAGAGTGGAGAAGGTGGAGGCGAGGCAGGCGAGGGTCGCCCCGACGAGGGGCCGGCCGACCTCGGTGATGGAGATGAAGGTGAGGAAGAAGATGGTCCGGATGAGGGCGAAGCCGACCAGGAGGAGGGATGACGGCGTGAAAGGGTAAGTCATACGACCTTACTCTTCCATTCATTAGACTTGGTGTGTGTATAGGATTGATGGAGAGATGGAGAAGCCGGGGTGGAGGAGAAACCAGTGGGCAGCCAGGTTAGTGGCCGTCCACTGTCCTGGGCGGCCAGGACGCTGACCGTCCACTGATGGACTTGGGCAGCCAGTGTTCTGGTCGCCCATGGAGGTGGGCGGCCAAAACTTTGGCCGCCCTATTCCCAGGGCAGTAAAATTATCGAAGAAAGGTGGAGGGTGGATTGATTGGAAGATCTAATGAATTCCGTGTGTTTTTTTTTGTTGTGTGCAATGTCCGAGGAGGATTAGAGCCCGGGTTTCTTGGGACTTGGTATGGGCTTGGTACCACACCATACCTCCTAGGCAACGGGGGAGAGTGGACCGAATGGGTTTTGGCCCGTTCTTCAGGATCCGACCTTTCCCTGTCGATGCTACCTTTCTGGAGGCACTATAGGAGAGATGGATGGATAGTTGCAGAGCTTTCGTGATGCCGTGGGGACATATGATCCCCACCCTTGAGGATGTGACTTTCTTGATAGGGTAGCCAGTAGCAGGGAACCCGGTGCTTGGCCGAGAGCTCAGGAATTATCGGGAGAAGGTGGAGAGCCTGCTCGGGCCACAGTTGGCTCGGTCCGAGAGACCGGTGACCACTCTTCCCATCGGGAAGATCAGTGCTGCGATGGGGCTCGTGAGAGTGGTACGGGGACCACTAGAGGATTTAGATGCATACCTAGGGCGAGTGAGACAGAGACTCCTTGCCCGAGGGAGGAGTGACCAGCAGGAACTGAGCCTTTTCCTGTTATATTTCTTTGGGAGACTACTGTTCGCTACGGCCTCGAACAAGGTGAATCTTAAGTATCTCTTGTTGGTATGGGATCTCGAGCGGGGACCCCAACTCGCATGGGGGAGAGCGATGCTGGCGCACCTCTTTGATCACTTGGATCCTATACGCCCAGGTTCGGGTAACCTGGGTGGTTTCACACCCTTCTTACAGGTACGAGTCTACCCCTTTACACATGTTGATTTTAAATTTGATTGATTGATGGGTTGTTTTCTTGTGTTTCCAGATTTAGGGGTACACTCGGTTCCCTCTAGGTCACGGTAAGATCCCGCAAGCCCTGATGCAGGAGGTCCCTCTCATGGCTAGATGGGAAATGGTCCGGGACCGGCGTCTGGTGGCCACTGGGCTCTCTGTTCTTAGGACGGCCCTGGATGAGTTCCCTCCCCACCAGGTGAGTGTTTTAGCTAAAGAGTTATGATTTTATAGCATTTGTTATATGTACTCAGATTAGCAAAACATTCAATTTTTTATGTGACAGGTGATCTGGACCCCCTATGCGACAGAGGACACTACCCCCCAGCCGTGGGTGAGGGAGGGGTGAGCTTGGTTCCATAGAGACACAGTGTTGTTTTGCGTGAACCTAAGAGAGCCCCTCTTCCTTCGCCTAGTGCAGAGGACGCTGGGGTGGCATCAACTGTCGGTGGCAATTTCAGCCGAGCACGAGTCAGATCGGGAACGCCGGTTGACTTCGGCGAGCGATCAGGACTGGGCCTCCCGCTACCGCAGAGAGGCAGAGGCACTATAGAGAGGACTTTCACTAGAGCATGACCGGACCGTGAGGAGTAGTGAGACTTACTTGGCGGATTACCAGGACCGGTATGCCGGACGGCTTCATCTCGACACCCGAGCGGTGAGTTGCTCTTTAGCTTTCAAATGTGATGTTTTCATTTAAGAACTGCAGCTAAGTGAGTTTGTGGATTTGATGTGCAGATGTCTGAGACTGAAGCTGTGAAGATACCCAAGGATCGGATGGTCATCCTTAACCAGAAGATCGTGAACTTGCGACACGAGATCCGAGAGTTGGTGAGCCAAAATTAACTTGATTGATTTTGAACTTGGAATTTGTTGCTTTTGACTAACCGTTTGCCCCTTGTCTTGCCAGCGAGGGGAGTTGGCCTATGTGCGGGTGAGGGCAGGAGCGGGTGGAGAGGCCGGCCCTTCGTCTCGAGCTGAAGCCCGAGATGAGCTGGAGGATCGCATGGCGGGGGCCATTGAGCGAACCGAGGAGCGAGAGGCCGAGCTGGCCGAGACAGTAAGAACCTAACACTCAAGTTGAAAGCAATTCTCTATTTTACATCTCTATCTGCCTTACCTGATGATTGATTTTCTGCAGAGGAAGGAGTTGGCGGCCAGCCTGTCCGTTCATCGGGAGCAGGATGTCCGTATAGAGGAGCTGACACGCCACCTTGAAGAGATGAGTTCCATTGAGAGCATTGAGGGTCGCCTTGTCGAGGCGAAGGAGAGAGAAGCCAAGGCACGTGCCCAAGAGATGGTGATGGCAGTTCGGGAGTAGCGAGCCCTTGACCAGTTGGAGGCTCTAAGACTGCGAGTGCTGCGGAGATACCAGGGCAGAGGTGCCCCAAGAGAGGAAGCCAGGCCTGCGACTCCTTCCGAGTCGCTACAGACCATAGGAGACGTGCATTTCACGATGGAGGAGCTTATGGGCATGACGCCGTCTCCCGCAGAGCAGGGAGCGGTCCAGCCAGCCGCGTCAAGTTCGAGGGCTTCACGGCCATTGAGGCTACGAGACATGGGGAGCGGAGATGCAGACGAGGATGATAGCTGGCGGAGTTGACCTTTTACCGACGCAGATTAGGAGGAGAGATAGAGAGAGAGAGACGCAGCTGGCTAGCAGCTGCCCCTTTTGTACACTGGGGGTATGCCCCTAGAATGCTATATCGCTAGAATATAATGGACATATTTTGGAAGTGGAATGAACTATCTTTAGTGTACTTGGCTTGATTTGGCTTGTGACGCCGTCTTCCTTTTCACCTGTTTCAACCACACAAATAAGGAAATGGTTAGTGTAGTATGATTTTAGCCCCCTGCCGAAAGCATGTAATACCTTTCTTGATGCAGGGTCAGAGGGCTAAATCTTATTTAAAAGATTGAGAAAAATAAAAGTAAACGTGATATGCACATGCAAACAAGCAGAATGCAAATAAAAGGGAAATATGATCATGCAAATGCACATGCGGATGCAAGACATATTTTTGGCTTTTGTGCTTTTATTTTTTTGGGGGGTTTTGCGATTTTATGCATCTTTTTTGTTGGAGATATTCAAATTTTTTGTTGATTTTGAGTATATAGATTTTTTTTGTTGTTTTTGTGAACGCCTGGTGACCACCCATGGGGCACCTGACCTATATGGAGACAGAAGTTTTCTAAATTACCTCCCAGGAATCCTGAGCGCACATCTAGATTGATTTGGGCCTCTAGACTCCTCGAATGATAGTCCCACCGGTTAAGTCTTATCCTGATGACAATGCCGTCGTGCCAAGCTTAGGCCCCTAGTTGCTTCCGACCACAGGGATACACCCAAAAAGCGTTCGAGGTAAATGATTTGCCCGATCTGGGTCTATCTCCTCACAACTCTAGATGGTATATGATGGAACACCTTGGAACCCTAACGGTCAACCGCGCGACGCTGACCCAGAATCAGACACCGTCGCACTCATAGGTGACGCGCTTGCATTGACCTAAGCCCGAGGTAACATGAGAAAGCGTTAAGGGCGGTAAATAGAGGTCTTGATCAGCCAGAAACACAGAGACCCCTTCGCAGCAATGGCTTCTGCTTTTGAAGTGGACAACAATATATGTATTTTTGGTAAACAAGGTTGCAACCTTGACATGGTTCACCCTTCAAGACGTCCATCCAGCTTTCATCTTTTGATGGGAGAGGGAAGAACGTAGGGGATAAACCTCCTGAGAGGACCGGCAAAGCCATTAACCCGGTGAGCTGTTTGAGGGCCTACTCAACTTTCCCTTTTCAGGCAAGTTCGGACCATACCCCGAGCATTATGACATTAGATGCCCCTTCTGTAGAAAAACTTTGATTTTTGAATGGGAGGGGTTTCATTTGATGGAGTCAGGCATGGTCACGACCAGGCTTTTCATGTGACTTTGTCACATATACATGCACACATTATTTTTCTTATTCTTTTTCCTTGGGGAAAAGAATATTGTCATTTTGTTTTTCTTTAATTTCCCTTTTTCCGTGCCTGCAGGGACACTGCTCTCTTCTCGTGCTCTGATCTGGACTCGAGGGGATGGATCCTACTCTTGCCTTAAGGACCTTGTGCTTCGGTCCTCTGATGCTCAGTGTTTTAAGGGCACCGACTGTCTCATTTGGTCGAAGAGAAGAAGAACAAAAGAGTACTGCCTTCCTGGAGACCTTCGGGTGAGGCCTTATCGTAGGTGATGCTACCCATTTGATGTAAAATACGTGAGTGTGTGCATGTTGTTTTCCTTCTAAAAAGCATAGGTCGACGTGGCCGGATAGGGATCTCCACGGTTCTGGCAGACCAAGACCCGATACTTACCACATCTTGATGGTCCCTGTCTAACATGAAGGGTTGATGCAATGAATTTGGACTGCATGGTGGTCACCAGGCGTTGTTTGTTTTTTTGTTTGTTGTACAAGAAATAAAAGGACACTCTTTCGTTTGTTTTTGTTTTCTCTTTTTTTTATTTGTTCTTTTGATCGAATAGTTATGTATAAGGTCTCATGAATAGAATTTCTTAATGTAACGACCCGAGAATCTGATTACCGGGAAGGCCCGATAACCCGAGACTCGCACCGCCACCCACGAGTCCGAAGACTCGGAAGGGTTAGAAGGATGGTGTGAAAACTACACAAGTATCACAAATAATTGCAGAATTAAACAGTTATATAAATAAGCAGGAAATGAATTAACGTTTTACATGGTCCATAATATAACAATAAAATAACAACAGTAGTCCACAACTAGTACAGAGACAAGGAAAGAAAGTACAGCTACACGGGGCATACCCCGGCTCTGACCTCTGGCACTAACGCTGGGCACCTGAACTGCGTTGAGCCTCAGACGAACTCCCCTGAAGCCTCGCCTAGCCTGAAACACGGTGAAAATACGCAGGGAATGAGTCTCGGAACAAGACTCAGTAGGGATCACTCGAACCCTACCTCGCAAACGGAGAAACCGCTACGCTAGCAGTAAGCGAGTACCTCAAAAAGGGAAACCCTGCCATCTACAAAGTACCGGTCTCACGGCACGAAAATCGACACACGTGCCACGGCGAAATAACCGGAACACAACGGCCAACACGGCAGAAACCCGAAGGTCGAAGTCGTACGACTGACAGTCTGACACTCCCGACTCGACAGGAGTACCTCCCACTAGAAGCACCCCCGGTAGCGTCCCCTGACGACTTACACCGCACCGCAGGTGAACTGCCTGACGTGGTAGTGCCTACCAGAGGCACGGACACCAAACAAGTACCACAAACAAGTGACTAGCTGGGGTCATGCTCGTCAGCGTGTGTCCAACTGCCCCCAACCATGTGTGCATACACAGACCGTGCGTCCCTGGTCTGGCCCTCTGACTGGGTTTCCCCTTAGCCGGACTCTGGCTACAGACGTGGGGCCCGACGGAAACCAGTCTAAAAAACCATCTCTAAGGGTCGGCCCGTACACCACTCCCTAGTGAGACCAGCACCACGTACTGGTGGGCTACGAGTAGTACAGGGTCACTGAAGGAGTAGACTCTCAAGTCAACGAAAAACCACGTCCGCATCCGACGACGTACGGGGACCACCCCACGTACCAGCACCGTCGCACGGTGACCACGGTCGGAACAGACACGGGGTTGCAAACCACCCGGGGCAACCCAGTGCCTGACGGTCTACCCTAGACGCGTCACAAAGACTCTGACGGTCTAGGCGGGATCGTCACAGACGCCTGACGGTCTTAGGCTGGACCGTCACAGGACCCTGACGGTCCAACGCAGGCCGTCACACTCCCAGTGTAAAATAGAGTGTAACGCACCTGCCTTGGTGCGTTACAGACTGTGACGCGCCTATGCAGGTGCGTCACAGGGAAAAATAAAGGCAAGATGTGACGTGTGCCACTCGGTGCGTCACAGCATGTGACGGTCCACACCTGGAGCGTCACACACATGTAACGGTCCAGCCCTAGAGCGTCACATTGCCTGGGGGTCGAATAACCCTGACGCACCCACGCTGGGCCGTCACAAGGCTGTGACGTGCCAGCCCTGCTGCGTCACACGCCTTGACCCCCAACGGTCAAACCAACGGTCGGATGCCAACGGTCGGGACGCTCTGACGGCCCAACCCAGGCGCGTCACACGCCTGTGGCGGTCTATCGTGGGACCGTCACACTCCCAGACCCCAGTTGGCTAAACAAGGGCTGTGACGCACCCACCTAGGCACGTCACACGGTGTGACGGTCACTGGAAGGACCGCCACACCCGCCCGACTGTGAAACGGCAGGGAAAGCCCAAAAAACCCAACCACGCCCCCATACCTCCGCCGGAGAGGGGGAAATCAAAGGGGAAGACCCCTGGGGACCCCTAGCATAATACTAGGCCACCAAAACGTGAAATCACGGGCTAAATCCATAGATTGGGCGAGCTCTCCCCAAATCATGGAAAACCCCAAACTCGCTTAATCAAGCCCCTCTCGGCATCCCCTCGACCTATAAATCACGGGAATGAATGGCAGGGAGCTAGGGAACGTCACCCTACCTCAATGGAGCGAATGCTCCGCCGAATTGTTATCAAGATCATGAAGAACACTATGAAAACCCTCGTCCCTTCACGGTTCCCCACAAGCTTTACGTCGTCACGATCACCTCACCGTCGCCCACGTCGTCACGCCGTCGCACCGCACCGTCTGCATTCGGAAGGGGATGTCGCCGCGGCCGAACGAGAGAGAAAGAGAGAGAGGGAGGGGCGGTGGTCACGGTGGGGAGAAGAAAAGGAAGACGAAGAAGAAGAAGAGAGTGGGGAGAGAGAGAGAGAGAGAGAGACGAGAGTATTTATAGAAATTTCAGGAATTCTGGAAAATACCAAAAAATAGAAAATTACATTTTCGAGATCCTCGGAATGCACCGATCGCAACGGTACCACCCATGCCCAGGTGAACGACCAGGTTCACACGCAGCGAGGTTCCGAAGGAATTACCGAAACACACACCGGTAATCGGAAAACACGTGCGGAAAAGTCATGGAATGCTTTCGGGCCTCAGAAACAACTCCGGATCGCGCCGATCTGAACACGAAAGATGCCCGAAACAAAATTTCAGACACAACGGAGCCGAACACTACGAGAAACCAGATCCAGGACCCACGGAGAAGGATCCGAAAGGTCCGGGATATTACAGCCCTCCCCCCTTAAAGGAATTTCATCCTCGAAATTAAGGACAACCCTAAGGGGAAAGAAGAGGAAGACTCACTCAAACAAGTAAGGGAACTGCCGACGCATCTCGTCCTCACGCTCCCAAGAAGCCTCACCACCAGAGTGCCGCTGCCACACCACCTTTACCAAGGGGATGACCTTGCTCCGCAGGCGCTGCTCTCGCCTATCCTCAACGCGGACAGGAAACTCTGGGAGAGAAAGGTCTGGAGTCACCTCGGGCCAAACAGAATCCTCAAGAACATGAGAGTCATCGGGCATATACTTCCGCAACATCGAGACGTGGAACACGTCATGCACCGACGCCAACTCAGGGGGTAACTGCAACCGATAAGCCACCTCACCGACGCGCTCCACAACGGGAAACGGACCAACATAGCGGGGACTCAGCTTCCCACGCCGTCCAAAACGCATCACCCCCTTCATCGGAGAAACTCTCAAGAATACCCGATCGCCCACGGCGAACGCGAGGGGCTGCCTCCTCCGGTCAGCATAGCTCTTCTGCCGACTCTGGGCCGCCAACATGTTCTGACGAACCACGTGCACAACATCCACACACTGCTGCACCAACTCCGGTCCCGTCAAAACACGCTCACCAACCTCAAACCAGTCAAGTGGAGTCCGACACGGACGCCCATACAACGCCTCATAAGGAGCCATGCCGATGCTCGAATGATAGCTGTTGTTGTAGGCAAACTCCACCAACGGCAGGTGGTGAATCCAACTCCCCTGCCACTCCAGGCAGCAGGATCTCAACATATCCTCCAAAGTCTGGATGGTCCTCTCAGACTGACCATCTGACTGAGGATGGTACGCTGAACTAAACGCCAACTCCGTGCCAAGAGCTCGCTGGAAACTCCTCCAGAATCCAGAAGTGAAGCGCGGATCCCGATCTGACACGATGGAGATGGGAATCCCATGCAACGGAACGATCCACTCAACATAAAGAGGAGCCAACTTGGGCACACTCCAGCTGACCTTGACCGGTAACAACCGAGTCACCTTCGTCAGCCGATCCACCAGCAACCAAATACTATCCTGCCCACTCGGAGTCCTCGGCAAACCCACCACAAAATCCGTGGTCACGTGGTCCCACTTCCACGCGAGAACATCCAAGGGCTGAGAGTACCTCCTGGTCGCTGATGCTCCGCCTTCACCTGCTGACAGGTCAGGCACCTGGCCACAAATTCGGCAACATCTCTCTTCATGCCAGGCCACCAGAACTGCCTCCGCAAGTTTCGATACATCTTCGTCGCACCCGGGTGTACGGCGTACCTGCTCCCATGAGCCTCGCGCAACACCGCACGCCGAACCCGCTCCTCGACTGGGACGTACAGCCTGCCACGAAACCTCGCAGCACCGTCCTCGCCGAGTTCCACATCAGCTAAGGCCAAAATCCGGGGCAACTCAGGGTCCGCATGCTGAGCCTCTGTCACCTGACGGCGGATAGCTGGCGTGACAGTCAGACTCGCAAGCACTGCTAATCCTGGCTCTTGGGGAATCTTGAGCCTGAAAGATACTTCGGGCACTTGTTCCCAGAGCCTCCACTTCCTCAACATCAAGGCACTGACCGCGACCTTCCGACTCAAAGCATCGGCGACGACATTCATCCTGCCCGGCTGATAAGACAGGGTGAAGTCATAATCCTTCATAAACTCCATCCAACGCCTCTGCCTGAGGTTAAGGTCCCTCTGCGTGAACACATACCTCAAACTCTGATGGTCAGTGAACACCTCGAACTTCTCACCGTACAGATAATGCCTCCAGATCTTCAACGCGAAGATCACAGCCGCCAACTCAAGGTCATGGGTAGGGTAGTTCTCCTCGTGGGGCTTCAGCTGCCGAGATGCATAAGCCACCACTCTACCATGCTGCATCAACACAGCACCCAGTCCGACCCCGGAAGCATCTGTACACACCACAAAACCTCCCGGCCCAGAAGGAAAAACCAACACCGGAGCCGAGGTGAGCATTCTCTTCAGCTCCCTGAAACTCTGCTCACACTCCTCAGACCAGACGAAAGGCACATCCTTCCGTGTGAGTCTAGTCATCGGGGTCGCAATGCGAGAAAAATCCTGGATAAACCGACGATAATAACCCGCAAGCCCCAAGAAGCTCCGGATCTCCGTCACCGACCTCGGTCTCGGCCATCGCATTACTGCATCGACCTTGGTGGGGTCCACGGAAATATCATCACCAGAAATCACATGCCCCCAAAAGTGCACCTCACGAAGCTAGAACTCGCACTTACTGAGCTTTGCATACAACTGGTGATCTCGCAGCGTCTGCAGCACCACACCCAAATGGTACACGTGCTTCTCGGCAGACCACGAATAGACAAGGATGTCGTCCACAAATATGACCATGAACTGGTCCAGATACGGACGAAACACCCTCTGCATCAAGTCCATGAAGGCTGCGGGGGCATTGGTGAGCCCAAACGGCATCACCAGGAACTCATAATGCCCGTACCTCGAACTGAACGCAGTCTTCTCCACATCGGACTCGTGAATTCTCAGTTGATAGTAACCAAACTGCAAATCAATCCGCGAGAACACTCGAGCAGACTGAAGCTGGTCAAACAAATCATCAATCCGTGGCAACGGATACTTGTTCTTAATGGTCACCTCATTCAGCTGCCGGTAGTCAATGCACAGCCGCAAACTACCGTCCTTCTTCTTCACGAACAACACTGGCGCACCCCAAGGGGAAAAGCTGGGACGAATATACCCCTTGGCCAGCAACTCTTGAAACTGTGTCCGCAAGTCCCTCAACTCAGCGGGGGCCATACGGTAGGGGGCCTTCGCCAAAGGTCCCGTACCCGACACGACCTCGATCACAAAATCAATCTCCCGCTGGGGAGGCAATCCAGGTAAGTCCTCCGAGAAAACATCGAGAAACTCACACACCACCGGAATGTCCTCGACATCTGGACACGGCTGGTCTACCAAGACCACAGAAGCGAGAAAACTCTGACAACCCACATCAAGCAAACGACGAGCTCGAATCGCCGAAATAAGGAATCAGGAAGAGGAAGACCTGATACCTTGGAAATATAAGGTGGGTCCACGAAGTCACCGAAAATAAACTCTCTTCGAGCCACAATCCACCAACGCATGATGTGTCTCGAGCCAATCTATGCCCAAAATCACATCAAAGTCCTGAAGCGGCAATGCATAGAGCCTAGCCGGCAAACTCCACCCTTCCACCCACACGGGAACCTCATCGAAGCAATACGGAGTGATCATAAAATCACCCGAAGGTAACTCCACTGCCAAATCGCAGGACAACTGGGTCACCAGCTCCTCGATGCTCAGCACGAAATCCTCCGAAATAAACGAATGAGACGCGCCAGAATCAAACAAAACCCGAGCCGCACGACCCAAAATCTGAACCGTACCTTCCACGAGCTGCGACGCCTCTGCCTCTGCCCCGGTCATGTGTGTAATCTGGCCCCGAGCTCTCTGCCTACCTCCTACACTAGCTGACCTGGGTAGCGACGGATACTATCCCTACTACTGCTGCTGTGGCCTCTGCTGCTGCTGAGGAAACTGCTGCTGCTGCCTCTGAGGACAGTCACGAGCCATATGCCCTGGCTGGTCACACCGAAAATAGATAATCGGCGTCGTGCACTACCTGCCTGGGTGATGCTCACCACACCGTGGACACGGTCCTCGCGATCCACCCACTGATCCCTGATGCTGAAACGGAACCGACTGCTGCACACTGCCCGATGAAGCCTGCCCCTGACCCTTGGACTTCTTCTTAGAGAAACCCTTCTTGAGAAACTTCTTGACCTTCGAGCCGAAAGACACGGATCCTGTCACTGACGCTGCCGGTGCCGGCGCTCCTAGACCACCCGACGCATGCTGGAAGGAACCCTGCTGCTGGGTAGCCGACTACTGGCTGCGACCTGACAAAGACTGCCCCTGGCTAATCGGTCCTCGAGTCCTCTACATATCCATCTCCAAAGAAGCCGCAACGCGAGACGCTGTCTCCAAATCGGTGGCAGCATTCGCGAGCAAATGGTGCCTCAGCTCCTGCCTCAAGCCCTGAACGAACTGTGCGGTCTTCACCCTCTCATTCTCCATGATATGAGGTGCATACCGACCCAGCTCGACAAACCGGGCCTGTACTGCAACACGGACATGTCGCCCTGAACTAGCTCCAAAAATTGACGCATCCGCTGCGTAGCAATAAACTCTGGACAGTAGGTACGCTCGAAAGCACTGACAAAGTCGCCCCACACAATCTGCTCAAGTGGACGAAGCTGGAAAGACGTCTTCCACTCGGAAGACCACCACTCCCGAGCCGTACCCTGCAACTGGTTGGAGGCCAACATCACTCTATCCTCCGCAGTACTCCGCGCGGAACTGAACACCCGCTCCATCTCGTCGAGCCAACTCCGAGCCAAATCAGGGTCTGGCTGACCGCCGTAGTAAGGTGGATGAAACTGCATGAAATCCCTCACTGCTCGGCCTGGCCCACCCCTGGTCGACGAGCCCTCACCAGCCTCTCCGCCGAACTGCTGAGACATAAGCTGGTACATGCCACGGAAGAAATCCTCGGCCCCCGCAAATCTCGCAGTATCCACTGCCTCGGTGGCCGCAGGTGGCACTCTACTCTGCTCCTCCTGCTCCTGCTGGATCTCCTGACCTCCAGCCGACTGCCCCTGCTGAGAGCGAGTCGCCCGCCTCGGCGCCATACCCGCACCTGGAGCAAAGACAGAAAGCACGGAACAGCAAGGTTAAGAGAAACACACGATGCCCAATGCCAGCGTCAACTGTACTTCATCGCTGTGGACTAGTGGACCACTACAATCACCTATGATTCCGTATAATTCCACAACCGCGCTCTGATACCAGCTGTAACGACCCGAGAATCCGATTACCGGGAAGGCCCGATAACCCGAGACTCGCACCGCCACCCACGAGTCCGAAGACTCGGAAGGGTTAGAAGGATGGTGTGGAAACTACACAAGTATCACAAATAATTGCAGAATTAAACAGTTATATAAATAAGCAGGAAATGAATTAACGTTTTACATGGTCCACAATATAACAATAAAATAACAACAGTAGTCCACAACTAGTACAGAGACAAGAAAAGAAAGTACAGCTACACGGGGCATACCCCGGCTCTGACCTCTGGCACTAACGCTGGGCACCTGAACCGCGCTGAGCCTCAGACGAACTCCCCTGAAGCCTCGCCTCGCCTGAAACACGGTGAAAACACGCAGGGAATGAGTCTCGGAACAAGACTCAGTAGGGATCACTCGAACCCTACCTCGCAAACGGAGAAACCGCTACGCTAGCAGTAAGCGAGTACCTCAAAAAGGGAAACCCTGCCATCTATAAAGTACCGGTCTCACGGCACGAAAATCGACACACGTGCCACGGTGAAATAACCGGAACACAACGGCCAACACGGCAGAAACCCGAAGGTCGAAGTCGTACGACTGACAGTCTGACACTCCCGACTCGACAGGAGTACCTCCCACTAGAAGCACAGCCGGTAGCGTCCCCTGACGACTTACACCGCACCGCAGGTGAACTGCCTGACGTGGTAGTGCCTACCAGAGGCACGGACACCGAACAAGTACCACAAACAAGTGACTAGCTGGGGTCACGCTCGTCAGCGTGTGTCCAACTGCCCCCAACCACGTGTGCACACACAGACCGCGCGTCCCTGGTCTGGCCCTCTGACTGGTTTTCCCCTTAGCCGGACTCTGGCTACAGACGTGGGGCCCGACGGAAACCAGTCTAAAAATCGTCTCTAAGGGTCGGCCCGTACACCACTCCCTGGTGAGACCAGCACCGCGTACTGGTGGGCTACGACTAGTGGAGGGTCACTGAAGGAGTAGACTCTCAAGTCAACGGAAAACCACGTCCGCATCCGACGACGTACGGGGACCACCCCACGTACCGGCACCGTCGCACGGCGACCACGGTCGGAACAGACACGGGGTTGCAAACCACCCGGGGCAACCCAGTGCCTGACGGTCTACCCTAGACGCGTCACAGGACTCTGACGGTCTAGGCGGGACCGTCACAGACGCCTGACGGTCTTAGGCTGGACCGTCACAGGACCCTGACGGTCCAACGCAGGCCGTCACACTCCCAGTGTAAAACAGAGTGTAACGCACCTGCCCTGGTGCGTTACAGACTGTGACGCGCCTATGCAGGTGCGTCACAGGGAAAAACAAAGGCAAGCTGTGACGCGTGCCACTCGGTGCGTCACAGCATGTGACGGTCCACACCTGGAGCGTCACACACATGTAACGGTCTAGCCCTGGAGCGTCACATTGCCTGGGGGTCGAATAACCCTGACGCACCCACGCTGGGCCGTCACAAGGCTGTGACGCGCCAGCCCTGGTGCGTCACACGCCTTGACCCCCAACGGTCAAACCAACGGTCGGATGCCAACGGTCGGGACGCTCTGACGGCCCAACCCAGGCGCGTCACACGCCTGTGGCGGTCTATCGTGGGACCGTCACACTCCCAGACCCCAGTTGGCTAAACAAGGGCTGTGACGCACCCGCCCAGGCGCGTCACACGGTGTGACGATCACTGGAAGGACCGCCACACCCGCCCGACGGCGAAACGGCGGGGAAAGCCCAAAAAACCCAACCACGCCCCCATACCTCCACCGGAGAGGGGGAAATCAAAGGGGAAGACCCCTGGGGACCCCTAGCATGATACTAGGCCACCAAAACGTGAAATCGCGGGCTAAATCCATAGATCGGGCGAGCTCTCCCCAAATCATAGAAAACCCCAAACCCGCTTAATCAAGCCCCTATCAGCCTCCCCTCGGCCTATAAATCATGGGAATGAACGGCAGGGAGCTAGGGAACGTCACCCTACCTCAATGGAGCGAATGCTCTGCCGAATCGTTACCGAGATCACGAAGAACTCTATGAAAACCCTCGTCCCTTCACGGTTCCCCACGAGCTTTACACCGCCACGATCACCTCGCCGTCGCCCACGTCGTCACGCCGTCGCCCCGCACCGTCTGCAGCCGGAAGGGGACGTCGCCGCAGCCGAACGAGAGAGAAAGAGAGAGAGGGAGGGGCGGTGGTCACGGTGGGGAGAAGAGAAGGAAGAAGAAGAAGAAGAAGAGGGTGGGGAGAGAGAGAGAGATGAGAGTATTTATAGAAATTCCAAAAATTCTGGAAAATACCAAAAAATAAAAAATTACATTTTCGGGATCCTCGGAACGCACCGATCACAATGGTACTACCTGTGCCCAGGTGAACGACCCGGTTCACCCGCAGCGAGATTCCGAAGGAATTATCGAAACACACACCGGTAATCAGAAAACACGCGCGGAAAAGTCGCGGAACGCTTCCGGGCCTCCGAAACAACTTCGGATGGCGCCGATCCGAACACGAAAGATCCTCGAAACGAAATTTTTAGACACAACGGAGTCGGACACTCCGAGAAACCAGATCTTGGACCCACAGAGAAGGATCCGAAAGGTCCGAGATATTACACTTAAGGTATACCCCATTCTATGGATATGTGAGCTCTACCCCTTCGGAGTCCACTAACTTGTAAGTATTACGTAAGTAGACTTCTTTGATGACAAAAGGGCCTTCCCAATTTTCTTGAAATTTTGCTTTTAGACCGGCGATTTTAGTAATCTTCCTCTTTAAAACCAGTTCACCTACCCTGAATTTTCTCTCCATCACTTTCTTGGCATAAAAATGTGCAATGCTTTTGCGATATACTTGAGCATGATCGGCCGTGATCATTCATTTCTAATCTAATAGTTCCATCTGGGCCAAAAGATTTCGCTGGGTCTTCATCTCCGGCCACGGCCGTTCATGCTGCCCTTGCTTCCTCCTCTGACGTGGGGCATGGTGTTTCCTTCTGGACCGCTACTGCTGCTGACACTTGTGCTTGTGTTGCAGGGCTCTCCGCTGGGGAGCCTTCTTCGCTCGTCTCTGCTGTGCCCTCGGCTTCCCCGTCCTCCATCCCTGCTCTTGCCTGTCTCGCCATGTTCTTGCTGCTGCCTCTCTTTTCTTTCCTGCGCCTCTCTCCCTCCTCTTCCTGCCTCGCTAGCCCTTCCCTCCTGCCCTCTGCACTCCCTCCGTCAGCCTCCCTTGCTCCCCTCCCCCTTCTGTCCCTTAACCTCCCCCTTGACTCTGGTTGCAGCCCTCCCTTCGACGTGTAGCCCCCCTGCTCCCCCTCCTTGATGTGCCCCTCTTGCCCGTCAGGGCCTCAGTGTAGCCCACCTTCTCCCCTCCTGCCTTTCCTGCTCCCCTTCTTCCTCTCTTGTTCCCCTCCTGCCTCTCCTGCTCCCCCTCCTGTTGTGGTCCTCTTGCCCGCCAGGGCCCTCGGTGTTGCTCTCCTGCTCCCCTCCTGCCTCTCCTGCTTCCTTCGGCCACCCTCCCTTGCACCCCACCTAGCTGTTCCCCACCATCGCTAGTCTCCCGTGGTCCCCGTGCCTGCCGCTGTTGCCCTGTGCCCGGCGGCCCATCTACGTCGGGTGGTTCCTGCGCTTCCGTGGACGAGACGGCCCCCCCATGGCTGGCCGTCTCTGTATGGACGTGGCTACCCCTTCCCTACCGGCATGTGGGGGAGGGTCCTCGATGGCTCCCTCCGGAGCTGGGGCTTGACATGGCTCACTTCTTCCTTCAGTCGGTCCCTGCGGTGGCGCTCCAACCCCGCCCTCTGCTTCGGGTGGTTCCTATGCTTCCGTGGGCGTCCCCACGTGGCTGGCCGTCTCTGTCCAGACGTGGCATCCCTCCCTGATGGCGTGTGGGGGAGGATCTTCAGTCACTCCCTCTGGATCTTGGGCTTGCCATGGCTCTCTTCCTCCTTCGACCGGTCCATGCCTGCCACCTCTGGTGGGCTCTTCGTCGCTACTCCGCCGTGGTCCCCTCTGCAACCCTCATCTCCTGCCCCCGTTCGATGGCTCGACAGCTGATACGCTCACGTCCATGGTGGGTGGCCCATCCATGCTCATCTTCTAGGTGGGCCACCAATCCCACTGGTGCTCCCGACTGCCGGCCTAGCTCTGCAGTCTCCGACGTCCTCGGCGTCCTCCGTCAGAGTTACCTTTGAGCTTCATTGTAGTTTTCCTATTCGGGCTTATTGGGGTTTACCCACTCGCTGTATTTGGGCTCCTCCCTTCCTTAGTAGGTTGCCCCATGTTTTAATTGGGCTTTCCCCTTGACCTTCGTGGTCCCCTGTATCCCCACCCCAGTTCTCTTCCTCTGCTTTAAATATAAAATTATCTTGTTGGCTAGTTGGGGTCGAGTATCTCCCCTGACCACCTGCAAGTATGACCTTAGTTAAAAAAAAAAGATTTTCTCGGCGTTGCTCGGGATCGAGCTCGGAATCCAGCTGCACTCTTAGTGAGGGAATGAATATTTCATATGGGAGTACCACTTCTGTCCCAAAGGTGAGTGCGTACGGGCCGGGTTTGACCCGTGGGAGTACGGATAGAAGTGCGGTAAGCCCAGAGGCCCTCAATGAGTCGATCTGGCCAGTCTGAGTAGTGGTGAGATTTGCAGGTTTTCTTGATAATTTTGATGAGAGTTTTGTTTGTAGCTTCAGCTTGTCCGTTTCCTTGTGGGTAGTATAGAGATGAATGATGCAAGTTAATACCATATTTACCACACATGTCGCGGAGCTCCTGGGATGTGAACTGTGGTCCGTTGTCGGTGACGATGTCACAAGGGACGTCAAACCTGGCGAGGATGTTGCGCTTGACAAACTTTACCACCGTTGATGCTTTGACTTCCGTGAATGTCTCAGTTTCCGCCCACTTCGTGAAATATTCTGTAGCGGTGAGGATGAAGGATTTTCTTCGGACTTCTCCAGTTCTATCCTCCAAGGGACCGACTACATCAAACGCCCACATGGCGAAGGGCCAAGGAGCTATAAGAGGATGGAGTGCAGATGAGGGTGCGTAAACCTTGTCCGCATGGAGTTGGCATTTAGCACAATGGCGGACTTATCGAGCACAATCCTCATGCATGGTAAGCCAATACTATTGACGAAGGAGTTTCTGAGCAAGCATGCGGCCATTCACATGTCCACCGCATTCACCGGAATGTGCAGCTTCGACAACCATACGGGACTCGGTGTCGTCGAGAGAGGGGAGGTAAACTCCACTGAGAGATTTGCGGTGTAAGAGACCACCTATGACGGCAAAGCGTTCCGCGGCTCGACGAATGGCTCGTCGATCAGGGGCTGTAGCATAATCAGGGAAGGAACCATCCCGGAGATAATTCTCGATATCGAAGAACCAGGGATTGCCGTCTTTGAGGTCGATCTCAGGTTCATGAGAGATGACATGGACTTGAGAAGAAGGCTCAGAGAACTGTTGGAACCAGGGATCTGAATGCGAAGGAATGTGCATTCTCTGCACGATGATAGTGGCTGATGGCCTTTCACTGGGAATTGGAAGAGAAGATGCTAAAGACACCAAAGCGTCGGCTAGAGTGTTCTGAGCCCTAGGGGTGTGTACAAGGGTGAGCTTCCTAAACCGCCGGACTACCTTGCCGACCAAGTCTTGGTAGGGTTTCAGCTTCGGGTCCCAGGTTTGATACTTGCTGAGGGATTGTCAGGGTATGAGCTGGGAATCCCCGATGATCCGGAGCTCCTTAACTCCAAGGGTTAGCGCCAACTTCAAGCCCATGAGGAGTGCCTCATACTCAGCCACATTGTTTGTGGCGGGGAAGGTTAATTGACAAGCACGGGGAATGATGACACCTTCCGGGGATTGGAGAATAGCTCCTACTCCACATCCCTTGGAATTAAATGCACCGTCGAAGTAGAGGATCCACGAAGGCTCATCATCTATGATGGCTCCTAACTCTTCGTCCGGGAAACTCTCATTGACAGGGGAGAATGTAGGGAGTGGATGATGGGCAAGGTACTCGGCGATCGCGTGCCCCTTGACTGCCTTCTGACTGACGTAGGTGATGTCGAATTGGTTGAGAAAATTTTGCCATCTCACCAAACGATCAGTTAGGGTGGGCTTTTCCAACAAGTATTTGATTGGGTCCATTCGCGCCAAGAGCTTTACTTCATGTGCGAGGAAATAATGTTTTAGCTTTTGGGAGACCAAGACGACGGCCGCGCAGGTCTTTTCCATGGCAGTGTACCTCTGCTCAGCTCCATTGAACAGTTTGGACAAATAGTAGACCGCACGTTCCCTCTTGGCCTCGTCATATTGGGCCAATACCGCTCTAACAGATTCACCAGTGGTAGAAACATGGAGCAGTAAAGGTTGACCCGGGACCGGGGGTGCTAGAACGGGAGGATTCAAAAGGTAACTCTTTAGTTCATCGAAGGCCTTTTGACATTTGTCACTCCAATCAAATTTAGCCTCTCCTTTTAACATGTCGTAAAAGGGTTTCCATCGCTGAGAATGGTGAGATATAAATCTCCTAATGAATTGCAAATGCCAGATTAGACCACGGACCTCTTTGATGTTCTTAGGAGGAGGCATCTCAGCAATGGCCTTAGCTTTATTAGGGTCGATCTCAATTCCTTTTTTGCTAACAATGAACCCTAAAAGCTTCCCTGAAGAAACCCCGAATACACATTTCTTAGGGTTCATGTTGAGTTGGTGCTCTAGCGACTGTTGGAGAACTGCTCGGAGGATTTCTACATGGCCACTCATGGTTTTGGATTTAACCAGAATGTCATCCACATAAACTTTCATATGAACGTGCATCATGTCGTGGAAGATGGCCATCATCGCCCTTTGATATGTTGCCCCTGCGTTCTTGAGTCCGAAGGGCATGACGACATAGCAGTAAGTCCCCCACGAAGTGGTGAAAGAAGTATTCTCCCGGTCTTCTTCCGCTAGGCAGATCTGGTTATACCCCGAGAAGCCATCCATGAAGGAGAGCATTTTATAGCCGACGGTGTTGTCCACAAGGACATCTATGTGTGGAAGAGGAAAGTCATCCTTTGGGCAAGCACGATTGAGGTCACAGAAATCTATGCAGATGCGGACCCTACCGTCCTTCTTCATAACAGGGACAATGTTAGCTACCCATTGCAGATATAAAACTACCCTGATAAACTTGGCCTTATGGAGCTTGTCCACTTCTTCTTTGAACTTGAGTGCGAGCTTCGGGTGAAGTCGCCTTAGCTTTTGTTTGACAGCTCGGGCATCGGGCTTCAGGACCAAACGATGTTCAACCAAGGACGGGTCCAGTCTCAGCATGTCCTCGTAGGACCAAGCGAAAGCATCTGGAAATTCTCTGAGAATCGCCACAAGAGCAGCTTCCTCCTCATCAGTCAAATTGGCACTTATCAATATATTCTTTAGATCAACCTTGGTGCCGAGATTGACTTTCTTGGTGGATTCATCAATGGAAACATTAGGTTCATCAAATTTCTTGGTTTTGTCGATGAAGGAAGCTATGGGGTCACTACCATCTTCTAATGGCTCTTCTTCTTCTTCTTCCGCACCATCATCCTCTTCTAAGACATACACCCCTAGACCGTCATGTACTGAAGATCCTTCTAATCAACTTCTCCTAGGGGAATGGGAGTGGGTGCAAATTCATAGACCTGACAGAGCTACGCGCATTTATTAGCCAACTGGCTGATGTATCGCGCGGGGACCTAACAGACACTAGACTTTCTGGAAGGAAAGGACGCTATGTACAGACCTTGACTCGATCTAGACCCTACCCTACTATGTACAAGGGGAGTTTGTGGAAGGGAGTTCAAGGTGTAAAGTGTCGGCCCTTGGCCGAGGGATCCATTTTCCAAGGAGTCCGTTTCTTCAATAGAGAGCTCGCAGGCCCATGTTTGAGAATCGGCCTTTTTTTTGGTGGTCATGGGTGAACGTGCAAACCCTATGGGTGAATTGCCTCATGGCCAGATAAGTGAGGAGTGGAGGGAATGGTGGGTGGAATAGGAAGGGAATGAAGAGGACAGGCGCAAGCCTGTTTAAAGCAAGAAAGATTCTCAAGGGGGAAACCTCATCGGGGGGTTTATCAAGATGAAAGAGGGACAGGAGACCAAAGTCCTCCTCGAGTGGTGAATCGGGTGGGATTTATTTTCTTTGAGAGACTTCAGACTTTTCTCTTGGCTCTGGCCGAGTTCCTAGCTGAACTGGTCCTATAACAAAGCGACCGTAAACCAAACCCTTACCTTGAGTAGCCCTAGGCGGCTCTTCTGGAGAGTAACCAAAAACCTACTTGACCTTTAGCAACTTTAAGCTTTCTTCTATGCGTGGGGCCTTGTTCGAGCTTACCTAAACCCTTACCCATGGTAAAACCCATTCTGGCCATGATCTCCTATCCTTTACCGAGAGCGATATTGGAATGTGTGATTGGCCGAGGAAGGAAGGGGAAATCAGGTGGACTTAAGGTGGAGGGCCCTACGGCACCCTCTATGGAAAGGACGGGCTTCTTGCCCTTATCTGGAATGGTCATAAATGGGATCTGGTCAGAAGTGATAGCATTAAGAGTTTCCACCAGTGGGATACTCCTGATTTTGATCACCCTACCATTGTAAGGAAATTTGAAGTATTGATGGGCAGTTGATGGGATTCCGAGGGTTTGCTCGATCCATGGCCGTCCTAAGATGGCCTTGTATGCAGGATCGACATCAAGGATAAAGAAGTTAGATGTCAGGACCATTGGACCTAAGCTTGAGTTGTAAGGTCACCTTTCCTTTTGCACATCTCTTTGAGTTGTCATAAGCTGAGATGGTAGTGCATACCTCCTCCAGGTTCTCTTCTTGGAGGCCAATTTTTCGAATGGTCTTCATGGGACACACGTTGATTGAAGCTCCCGTGTCAATGAGGGCGGAGTCGACCTTGACTCCGTTAAGAGAGATTGTGAGGCACAACGGGAGTGACCTGCTTTCTGGCAAAGCAATGTCTTTATCGGAGAATGAGATGGATGGTCCACATGTAAGGGCCATGATGGCCTCGGTTACACCACTTGTCGGAAGGTCTTCGTTGACCTTGATCTTTTGGAAAAATTGAAGTAAAGTGGCTTGGTGTGATGAGGACTTCTTAATGAGCTCCCAGATGGAAACCTTAGCAGGGGACCTGTCCAGATGTTGGAGAATGTCATACTCCACGGGAGGGCCTTGAGAATTCACCCCTTCCTCTGGCTGGGACGGCCTTTGGGAGGGGGGAATGATGCGGTTACGGAGAGTGACATTCACCGAAGCCTCTTTCGGGTCATTTTGCTCCAAAGGTTTTGGGCGGATGAGCTCCAAGGGAGCTGGAGATCCGAAGATGCATGAGAGGGAGGCTGAATCATCTCCGGAATCGACAGGAGAAGGAGAAGGGACTGATTTTGGCTAAGGTGGCTTAAGGAGGACCAAAGGGCGCTCCTGTACTGACTGAGCCTGTGAAAAGACATGAGGTTCTTGACATGGAATCTGAGGAGGGTTGATTAAGGTGAGTGGTTTTGGGGTGGCATTTGAAAACTGACTGGGTGGTGAGATCGGACTTCGAGATTGGGTGAACATGTTGACGTCCGCCCATGGTTCATTAGCTTCCACTTCTAACTTTCCGTACCAACCCGAGAATCCTACAACGCCCCACATCTGGGTCCTTTTGAGCACCCGTGGTTCCATTCCAATTACGGTATTCACCCGCTCATTCTACCTCGAGCTCGAGGGATCTTTATTTGACTGATGAGTTGGCAATGGGTTTTGCACGATACCAAGGTCCCGGTTGGGTTTCTTGAGGTTGACAATGGCTAACTTCACATCCTCCCAATTGATTCTCACCTCGTCGTTCATGTCATACACCCAATCCCGGAATTGGAAGCAATTGAATATATCATGCCCGGGAGTTCGGTGGTAAGCGCAATACCTGGAGGTATCAGCATTTGGATGGACCCGATCCTGTTGAGGGGGAAGCTGAATGGATTCGAAGGACATAAGGGCAAAGAAAATGTAGCCCAAAGTTTCAGGCAATGGAGGATAAGAAGCCCTTTTTGGCCCAGTGCGGTTGTAGTTCTGAGGTGGAGGGATGTTTGCATAAGGCTTGGGATTGCCTTGCCCCTGGTCTGCACTAGCCTGAGTAGGATGGGAGCTCTAGCGATTGTTAAACTTGAAAAGTTGGCAAACCACATAGGCTTGCTCATTTACTGTGACGCCTTCGGTAGTAGGGACGGCTGGAGTTTTCTTACTCTTGGTGCGAGGCTCAAAGAAAGGAGGCAAAGTGGAATCCCTTACCTGGGCCTGAACTATCCAAGCTCGATTATAGAGTTGGTGAAAGGTATGGAGCTCACTAAGCATTAAGATAGCCCTAAGCTGAGGGGTGGCGTTGTTCACCAACATGGTGACAGCTTGAGACTCGGGGATGGGAACTTTCATCCTAGAAGCCATGATCCTCCACCGATTTGCAAAATTAATGAAGTCATCGTCGGGCTTCATTTTCTCCATGACTAGGTCAAACAACGTAGGAGAAATGGAAGACATATGACCAAAGTGAGTGAGAAATCGCTTGGAGACTATATCAAACTTGATGATATCAGCAGATGGTAGGGAGGAAAACCAACGTAGGGCCTCGCCCTCTAGGGATTTTTGAAACATATGGACCAATAGGACCCGATCGTAGAGCCATTGATGGGAATCCATGAGTAAACCCGAAAGGTGATGATGGGGGTCAGTGGTACCATCATATCTCCTATACTTAGGAGCCTTGAACCCAGGCGGGAAATGAGCATTAGGGAGTTTACAGTATTGGGCTAGCGAGTGGGGACGTGAGTTTGGCATACTCTCGGCCACTGCCTGCCGAGTGTAGCTTTGAATCTCCTGCCGAATGACGGGTCTATCCCCTTCAACGGGACACCCATGGTTGATGGAATTGGGGGTGAAGAGACCCTTTGCGGAGCCATTGGATAGCTGAATTGGAGTGGATTCTCGGAATGGGTCGGCTCGTGGACCCTGAAAGGGGTTTGAGCGCGAGGAGGTGTGATATGGGGAGACATGTGTGGAATGGCCGGAGTCTTCCACGGGAAGCCATCGTGGCCAAGTCCGCGGGAGTGTAGCGGATAGCACGCTGATCAACTCTTGATCCTCGTGCGGAGAGAGTGTAGGAGCCCTCGGGCTACCGCGGTCATGATCACTCGGTGAAGAAGCCGAATCGGCGTGGACGGCCTCATTTGGCGTGGCCGAGAACATGCCTATAAAGGCATCCGGATAATCATCCTCTATTTGAAATAGAGGATTGCCCCTAATCCCGGATTCATATTGGGGAGGGAATTCCTCCTCATAACCCAGATTTGTGAAAACCCGCTCCATCCTAAACCAATTTTAATTGGTTTAGAAAAGAGAGAATGAAACTTAAGGGGAGGGGTAAGTGTTTCTAAGCACACCAAAGGGGTGACCACAAGCAACGTCCCAGAATTTTTCTTTTCTTCTTTTTTTTCTTTTGTTCACTCGGAGGAGAGAAGGGGACTAAGTGGGTGAAGGGTAAACTCCGGGGAACTTAACAGAAACCTCACTCCAAGCCCAAGGTCACTATAGGTTCTTCCGATGGTACAACCTGCTTGGCGATCGTGTGGGAATCCACGGTTCGCGAGGACTCACGGAGATTCCCGGTTGGACTGAACAAATTACACCCGAGTGGGAATCCTCAGGTGAAGGGTTCAATTCCAACGGGAGGGATTCCTAATAAAGGGTGATGCCGGCTCTACCTAAACCCAACCATGATTCAACCCTGTGGAGAGAGATTACACAATACGCAATCAAAACAACAAAGAAAATAACTAGTTACGGGGGAGCACAAGAAGAGAGTCAGAGGGCGGCCAGGTCACTGGCCGCTCAAAGACTTGGGCGGCCAGGTCGAGGGATGCTCAGGGAATGAAGGTGGCCAGAGTATTGGCCTCCTGGAGAAGGAGAGGGCGGCCAGAGCGAGGACCATCCAGTGATCTGGGTGACCAAACTCCTGGTCGCCCAGAGGATGGCCTAGACGACCACTGGGTTGGTCGCCCAGGGGCCTAGGCGGCCAGGGGGTTGGCCTCCTTCTGTCCAACTTTCAGAAAACACAAAAATAGAGCTACGGAAATTAATCTAATGTAAACACATGCTTCACTTATCTTGGACTTCAAGCATTCAGGAGCTCACAGTAGGCATTGGAGGGTCCCACCGTGATCGCCACTTCGTTTGCTGTAGGTTCCGTGGATCGTCGGACCGGTGTGTTGGGTGGTGGAGGGGAGTTGGTTTTGGAGAATGAGCCCAGTGGGGTTATCTCCTCAATCTTCCTAGACCACGAGTACCTACAGGAGAACAAATCAAGGGTTAAATAATTATGATCGCCAGAGGTGTTTACCTAAACCTCACAGGAATGATGATCGCAGGGAGATGCTCAAAATAGGGAGAAGGTAGGGTCCCTCTTCCTCGTCCTCGGCCGACCAAGGGCAAGGAGCCCTGCGTAGTTCCTTGATGTCAAAGTCCTGCAAACAATGAAGCTCAAAGAAGAAAATAAAAGAAGACCATTAGGAACGAGAAGTGCAGTGTCTACTCTAATGAAAGTTAATATAACGGGAATAGTGGCGGCGTGATTACCTGGGGGTGGTGGGAAGGAGGGATGGCCGAGACTTTCGACCACCCACCTTCCTATTTGTTTTGGGGAAAAAAATCTCTAAGTGTAAGAGCTAGGAAGATTATGATATGCAAAATGTACTTACCAGGAAGCCATGATGCAAGAACCAGAGGACGGGGGGTTCCGGAGTTCAAACCAGGATCGAGGATGAAGGAGGAAGGAGACTAGGCGCAACTCCTCCTCACCGTCGAGAGAACCTCCGTAGGCAAACTCCTCCACAAATCCTCGACTCCCCGAGTTCCCAAATGCCAAAATCCCCCCTCTCCCTCTAGAGATTGGTGGTTTTGTCATTGAGGTCGGAGTGCATGAAATCAGGGGGAAAATCATGCAAAACATGGGAGGAGAACGTGCTCACGAACTGAGCCACGTTCTCTGACCAAGTAAAATCATGAGGGGGGCCATCGACTTGGCCTTCTTGAAGGGGAGGGCGGCTAGCTCTCTGGCCACCCAGCAGAGGAGGGCGGCCATCGACCTGGCCGCCCAGGATCAGGGGCGGCAAGATCCTTGGCCGCCCAGACCATGGTCCTTGGGCCCCTCCAATGGACGAGGTCCAATAGCTCTATGGCTATGGGCTGGGCTATAAAGCGTGGAACAATGATAGACCGAGTATAACGATTGTGCGTCATTCATACGAAGGTCCACTGGGATCTACGGGATGTTCGAAATTAGGCATCTACACCACTGTTGTCACTCAACTACCTTCGCATGTATTCCACTGTATCTGAATACCTGAGCATCCATGATGTAACGACCTAAGATCCGGATACCGGGAAGAAACTGATACCATTCGAATCATGGCTCGCCGCCAACGACTCGGAGGGCTCGGAAAGGCTAAAAGGAGTGTGGAGGTACAAAGAAATAAGAAATAAAGCAGGATAATTCAACAATTAACAGAAATAAGTAAATAACTACAACAGAGTCCAGTCCAACAGAAGCACAGTCAAAGGTAGTGAAGCGTACCCAACAACGAGTGAACACTCGGCCCGACAAGCTGGCAACTATGAACCTCCGCATAGCACCCTCGAACCTCGAGGAAGAACTACCACACCTAAAAAATAGGGGTGAGCCTCCTATCACTGGCTCAGTAGGGGTCCCGCAGAACCCCAACCGTAAACAACGGCGGTAGCGAAAAGTAGCAACTACAGCAGGAACAGCAAACTCGGTGGCCGATAAAACCTCGGCTCTACAGCTACTCCTACTGTAATAGAAAACACGCCCCGATCTCGCAGTCGGGGGACTACCGTACTAACAGAAAAACCTCTGGCTATACTGACAGGAGAACAAATATGACACCATTGTCATAGAGGCCCGTCTCTCAGACAAAGGCCCAAACCAAGACGGCGCGGTCTGAGTTGACGTGATCATGACCTCGCCGTCGTGACCCCTACACCGTCTAAGGAAAACCCTCGGGGATGCTCACCGGAAACCCTAGACCTCTACCTCAAGAAACACACGGAACTTACACGCGAAACCACGTCTCATAGATGGGAAATAGAAGCTCGAGTCACGAGAAACTCACGTCACGTGACGGGAGTACCTGCCAACCAGAAGCAAGGCAGGATGCGTCCACTCACGACTTAGTTCGCAGCCCAGTGTCTCCCTACACGCCCCAGGTAGAGATTGAGACACACAACAATAACCAGTAGCACAAAACAAGGACTAGTCAGGGTCGCGCTCGTCAGCGCGGGTCCGACGCCCCCAACCACGTGTGTGCTTACAGACCATGTGCCTTAGGTCAGATCCTCAAGCTGGTTCTTCCCAAAGCCCGGACTTAGGCTGCGCGAAGGGGCCCTATGGTAACTAGCCTAAAACCATCTCTCTCAGGTAAGCCGCTCCACCACTCCCTGATAGGTCAGCACACGCGTGCTGTAAGAAGGCTACGACTAGTGGCGAGTCACTAACGTGATCATAGAAAGTCACGCATGCACCCATTGTGAGTAACACGAAGTACTAGGTGGCCCAAGGCCACCAGACTCGAGACAGCCTACTAAAACTACTAACTCCAACGGTCTTTGAGTCACGCGACTCGGGTCAAGGCCGCTGCACATGACGGCACAATGCCATGAATCTAGCCTAATCCCTAGGTCTGAAACCACGGTAGCATGATTTCCAAGGTAGCTCACAAGCCGCCGAGTTGATCCCCTATCTAAGGGGAAAGAGGGAAACCTCCAACTCCATGCTGGGTGACTGGACTTGCAATCTAAGGGCCAAACTCACGGCCCACTCGAAAAACACTTATCGAAATGCCAATGGCGTGCCTGAGTAGCCCTCTGCACTTACGCCGACTCACGGTGACTCGATCTAGCGAAAGCATGGATCACATGGGGTCACCCGGACCCTCCAAACCTATGGGTATGCTAATCGAGGTAACACGGTATCTCCAGACACCTCAAAATACAGACACATAACCCACGGGGTGTCCGGGACATCAACGAGACCGAAGGTCGACCACTGGGTCACAACCGGGTCGACCGGGGACCAACACAGCGCTAACGGAACACACTAACATGGAAAACTAGGTGGCGGTCTCCCCTTGGACCGTCACCTCAAGTGGCGGTCCACTCAGGACCGCAAGCCCCAAAGTAGAGGTCCACTCTGGACCGCAACCTTCCCGGGGACACTTGAACAAGGGGCAGTCACCTCCTAGACCGCAACCCCCAAGTGGCGGCCCTGGCCTGACCGCTATTAGCGACTAGCGATCAGTCGCGAGGACGCTATCACACGGGACTCAGATGAAGAAGTAGCGGCCAGCCCCTGGCCGCTAGCGCCATAAAAATGGTCATGCCCAGACCGCTAGCTCCAGGTGGCGGTCCATCGCGTGGCCGCTACCTGGAACCGATTTATTGGGCTAGGAAACGATCCCCATTGGACCGCCTTCACAGGTAGCGGTCTCTGGTACAACCGCTACCTGCCCCCAGCCCAGAAAAGGTGAACACGGTAGAAAACCCCATTCCATACCCTGTTCACACCCATGTGAAGGGAAAAACCAGAGGAAATCATTCCCCAGCCTCTCTAGCACCGAGAGGACCCATTTAAATCCCAAAAACGCGATCGAAACACGAAAACCGACTCACACCCCAAAATCACACATTTAAACCCCGACGGGAATATAAACCCTCTTGGCTCGCCTCGGGCTACCAAACTCTCAGGAAATGAAGTATAGGGGTTAAGGATCCGTCCCCCTACCTCCACCGAAGATTCCGCGCACCGAGGACGCCGATCCTCCAAGAAAATGCCGCACGAACCGCCGCGGCGTCCCGAACTCATGGCCGAGCTTCGCCGCACCTTCACCATCTCGATCCTTGCCCACCCTCGCCTGCTCCTCTCCCGCATCGCCTCCGCCTCGCCCCTGCCTCGCTCCGCCGGCCGCCAGAGAAGAGAGGGGAGAAAGAGAGAGCGTGAGAGAAGAGAGAGGGAGAGAGTGAGAAATGAGAGATGGGGAGAGAGAAAAGGGGGTTTATATATATATAATCTAAAATTTTTAAAATATATAAAAAATAGAGAAAAATAATTCCCATGATCCTCGAAAAATGTACAACACGCTGGTAACTTCTCGGAGTTGGAGAACACAACGGTTCGTCCTACACGGGGTTCCGAACGTTCGAAAGACAAAAATACGTGTAAACCGTAAAACTCAATCCAGGACCCACAAAAGCGATCCGAAACCCACGGATCCTGATCCGAACAATATTCAAAAAACCCGAGGCATTACAGCCCTCCCCCTTAAAGAAATTCCATCCTCGAAATTCAGGACTAGCACCAAGTCACAGGGGAAGAATACCGAACCAACTGACAACGCTGTCAGAGCTCGAGCATAGAAAATCTCGATTCTCGCGAAAGCACCAATCCTGCGGGATACGGCCAGACCATAATCATGAGCAACAAGCCTCTCTCCAAACACAATGCACCTCGATCATCAAAGCAGGCATAACATAAAAGTACAAGTCTAGCATCACCTCCGTCACAACGAAATCTAATCACGGCACTGATGCCATAATCTCGCTCACCGAGGAGACAAGTCCTCGTTACGAGAAACAGCCACCGATCCAGCCATGCTCGGTGGACCAATCAAACGTCAGCCTCACGATCCTACTGACTGGTCTCACGCCCATCACAAGGCACCACCACTGAGCTTCGACCAGCTCATGCAGTCTTTCCAACCGACTGTCGCACATCCGTCAGCTCCACGCCAAGGACCCTGGCAAGCCGAATGCCAACAACAGCACGAGACCAACTCTATCTGAACTCAAACTTTGACAAAGCCCAGATCCCATCCGGAAAAAGTACATCGCAGGAACGGCCACCAAAGGCCTTGCTTGTACACGGCTCTCGCCATTCTCGATGCGCAACCGCCAGCATCTTCTATCTGTGAAAGACTAATCATCGGTCACTAGACACTCGTCAACAGGAAACCCTTGACTCACTCAGCTTCTTCCTTCTTTCCTGGTCCTTCACCAGGTCTGAAGGGTACATTCCAAATCTCAACAGGCCATCCATTGACTCACGTACAGACCAACACCACATCACGAACCAATCTCGAGCCTCACGCCAACTCTACCCTCTCAGGGGAGCACATCGGTACCAATTAACAAGATTCCAGAATCCTCGGTCCTCACGGCACTCGACTCAGACTTCCAGGGAAATCCTCGCATGCTGGTCACCAGACCAAAGACCACCATGCAACGCCAACGTCCCTCCAGGGACCACCATACACATGCATCGTTCGATTGCTACCCAATCACAACTCATCTCAATTACTCTGAGTGGAAGCCTGTCGATCCCGATTCCACTCTTACCACAGAGCCATGGGATACACAACCTGAGCAATTCACGGCACACGACTCCAAGGCAATAAAGTGCCACTTGCTATCACATCAACCTGGTCGACAACGCCATGACCAATGCACACGTGTCCCCAGACAATACACATCTTACCATGGTCGACCACTCGATCAACCTTATCAGCCGCTCGCAGGTATCAACTAGGACCCACAATCTTTTTCAGAGATCACTTCACTAGAACACGATCTCCAGCCGCTCGTAGCTACCAACTGGGACCCGCAATCTTCTCAGAGATCACTTCACTAGAACACGATCTCATCCGAGAAACACAACTTCCAACACACGAACAAGGTACTCATGCGGCGCACTTGCCAACGCATTTCCCCAACTCTTCAACCTGCCAGTGCCATGAACCACAATATCTCGAGCAACGGCACGGCAACAACACGTCTCATATCGAGGAACCAATCCTCCGACGCTCTACACATCCTCAGGAATCTGCCCATAGCAACCAACGCTACGATCTTGGACCTGTGGGTTATGTGCACACTAGGCTTCCACTGCGCACTCCGATCCACACGCACAACCAACACAGATCACTCGGGATCCCCCATTCCGACGATCCTCAACTCGGCTGGCTAACTCTAAAAGAATGGTGAGGAAAGCTCAATTACCTCAAACCTAGAGCACAGATTCTCTCTCCAAATCTGGCAATCATCTGCAACTTTGCAAACTCCAATCCTTAACACATCGGGAATCACAACACCAGTCGCAAATTCTCACGAACACCGCCCAGTCGGCGCTCGTCCTTCCAGAATAGTGCCAACACCCTTACACACCATGGAAATGGACACGACTTCTCACAGGCAACCACCTTGCCAAAACATAGGACTCGTCTCACACGGACTTCAGGGCACACGAGGGCCAACCAATCCGGACACACGATGCAAGACGACGAACCTTAGCCAAACACAATTCTCTCCGACCAAAGGAGAGACCAATCACACCTCTGACAAGTCGGGAGACCTTCCGCACTCGACCTGACCTTGAATCTCGTGCATGCTAGGAATGGCACCTTCCAGCATCAAGAAAACCATCGCTCCCGTCAGGTCAGCACCTCCGACAACACTCACCAAGTGTCTCATCAGACCATGATCACAGCATCTCTCGATGCACCACCACTGCAATTCCCCGAACTGCAACACGCCACGCCAAGAGTCGCAACACAAGCCATAATCAGCAACCGCCAATGCTCATCCTCGAGTCCCGAACTCACCGCGGAATCCTTCACATCTCAAGCCAAATCCAGGGCGAACACAACCCATTCGCACGCCGAAGCGCAGGACTTAGAGCTCACTGGGATAACTCTGCCCAATCTTCCTCGAAATCCATAAAAATAACAAAGACCGACACGTCATTTCTGACGCCTCAGAGCATGGCGAGAAAATTAGGCTCGACAATCAGCAGTTCACCCAGAAGATCCTCCGCTCACCCGAGCACACCTCTCGATCAGAACATCCATTCTGCCACCTCAAACGACAATATTAACACCTCAGGGGCTGGATAATCCTCAAGCTGGAGTGGTCAACCTCCATAACAGCTCCCTCAGAGCACACTCATGGTCACTTGACCACGAACAATCCTCAGCAGCCACCTGACCTCGCTATAAATTCCTCGAACGCAGCACCGTAAGCTCGCACCTGCTGGCAACCTCTGCCCCACGCAGCACGACCGGGGCCACCACCCATCGGGAAGAAATCTCTCTATCACATCCCTTGGGCCCCACACCGACACTCCGACGAAACAGCAACCACCTTCACAGCGCCAACGCAACACACTCAATCTCTTACGCGAGAAACCAAGCGAAAAATGAACACAAAACCCTATGTCAGCTGCCAACTATACTGGGCCTTACGGACTCCGATCACTACAATATCTCGAATTCCCATGTACGTCCACAACCATTGCTCTGATACCAACTCTAACGACCCAAGATTTGAATACCGGGAAGAACCTGATACCATTCGAATCTTGGCCCCCCGCCCACGAGCAGGAGGGCTCGGAACGGCTAAAAGGAGTGTGGAGGTACAAAGAAATAGGAAATAAAATAGGATAATTCAATAATTAACATAAATAAATAAATAACTACAACAGAGTCTAGTCCAATAGAAGTACAGTCAAAGGCAGAGGAGCGTACCCAACACAAAGCGTAAACTTGGCCCGGCGAGCTGGCAACTAAGAACCTCCGCACAGCACCCTCAAACCTCGAGGAAGAATCGCCACACCTGAAAAGCACGGGTGAGCCTCCTATCACTAGCTCAGTAGGGGTCCCGCGAAACCCTAACCATAAACAAGGGAGGTAGCGGAAAGCAGCAACTATAGTAGGAACAGCAAACCCTGTGGCCGGTAAAACCTCGGCTCTATAGCTACTCCTACTGTAACGGAAAACACACCCCCATCTCACAGTCGGGGGACAACCGAACTAACGGGAAAACCTTTGGCTATACGGTCAGGAGAACCATTACGACACCACTGTCGTAAGGGCCCGCCTCATAGACAAAGGCCCAACCCAAGATGACGCGGTCTGGGATGACGCAATCACGACCTCGCCGTCATGACCCCTACACCGTCTAGGGAAAACCCTCGGTGATGCTCACCGGAAACCCTAGACCTCTACCTCAGGAAACACATGGAACCTACACGCCAAACCATGTCTCGCAGACGGGAAACGGAAGCTCAAGTCACGAGAAAGTCACATCACGTGATGGGAGTACCTACCCACCAGAAGCAAGGCCGGATGCGTCCACTCACAACTTATTTCGCAGCCCAGTGTCTCCCTACATGCCCTAGGCGGACACTGAGACACACAACAGCAACCAAGAACACAAAACAAGGACTAATCGGGGTCGCGCTCGTCAGCGCGGGTCCGACGCCCCAAACCACATGTGCACACACAGACCATGCACCTTTGGTCAGATCCTCTAGCGGGTTCTTCCCCAAAGCCCGGACTTAGGCTGCGCGAAGGGGCCCTACGGTAACCAGCCTAAAACTGTCTCTCTTGGGTAAGCCGCTTCACCACTCCCTGGTGGGTCAGCACACACGTGATGTAAGAAGACTACGACTAGTGGGGAGTCACTAACGTGGTCACAAAAAGTCACACACGCACCCATTGCGAGTAACACGAAGTACCAGGTGGCCCAAGGCCACTAGACTCAGGACAGCCTTCTAAACCTACTAACTCCAACGGTCCTTGAGTCACGCGACTCGGGTCAAGACCGCTGCACATGACGGCACAACGCCATTAATCTAGCCTAATCCCTAGGTTTGAAACCACGATAGCATGATTTCCAAGGTAGCTCACAAGCCGTCGAGTCGATCCCTATCTAAGGGAAAAATGGGAAACCTCCAGCCCCAAGCTAAGTGACTAGACTCGTAATCCAAGGGCCAAACTTACGACCCACTCGAAAAACACTTACCGAAATGCCAATGATTTACGGGAGTAGCCCTCCACACTCATGCCGACTCGATCTAGCAAAAGCACGAAAGTCCAGAGCACATGGGGTCACCCGGACCCTCCAAACCTACGGAGACGCTAATGGAGATAACATGGTACCTCCAGACACCCCAAAACACGGACACAGAACCAACGGGATGTCCGGGACATCAACGAGACCAAAGGTCGACCACTGGGTCACAACCGGGTCGATCGGGGGCCAACATAGCTCAAACGGACCACACTAACACGGAAAAGTTGGTGTCGATCTCCCCCTGGACCGTCACCTCAAGTAGCGGTCCACCCTGGACCTCAAGCCCCAAAGTAACGGTCCACTCTGGAACGCAACCTTCTTGGGGACACTTGAACAAGGGGCGGTCACCTCCTAGACCGCAACCCCAAAGTGGCGGCCCTGGCCTGACCGCTATTAGCGAGTAGCGGTCAGTCGTGAGGCCGCTACCACACGGGACTCTGACGAAGAAGTAGAGGCAGAAACTGGCCGCTAGCGCCATAAAAATGGTCATGCCCTGATGTGGACGCATAAAATTGCACGTTCATATGTCCTGCCGAGCCCCGCATTAATGTCAAAACCAAAGGAAGAAGACCCGGAGAGACTGGCCACCCAGGGCTCCGGGAAGATACTACCGCCCGGCAAATCCCCCCATTTGCACGGGCGCATTAAGAGACCGAGAAGTCACAGGATGTCCTCCTGAATTAACACATTGCTATGGACCCACCCTCGGGCCCCTAACGGTGAAGAAATATCTCAAATAATGCACAGCTTCAAGTTCCCAAAGCAAAAGCAAAGGCCCCTGTCAAAACGGCACCTTTGGTGCCTCCAGCGCCATGGGCCTGAGGCCCTTCAGCGGCACGGCATTTCAGCTCCCAGCGGCACGGCCCTTCAGCGGCACGGCCATTTGGCCCTCTAGCAGCACGGCCATTTAGCCCTTCAGCGGCACACTTCATTCAGGGTTTCACCAAGTCTGTACATTGGCTGGCTGCACAAACGAAGTCTATACAGCCGTCAGCCCAAGTCTGTACACTGGCTGGCTGCTTCAAACGAAGTCTATACAGCCGTCAGCCCAAGTCTGTACGTTGGCAGTTGCACAATCAAAGTTTGTACATCCACCAGTTCAAATTTCAAGTCCATACATTGGTGAAGTCTGTACATCCACCAGTTCAAATTTCAAGTCCATACATTGGTGAAGTCTGTACATCCACCAATTCAGATTTCAAGTCCATACATTGGTGAAGTCTGTACATCCACCAGTTCAGATTTCAAGTCCATACACTGGTGAAGTCTGTACATCCACCAGTTCAGATTTCAAGTCCATACATTGGTGAAGTCTGTACATCCACCAGTTCAAATTTCAAGTCCATACATTGGTGAAGTCTGTACATCCACCAGTTCAACTTCCAAGTCTATACATTGATGAAGTCTGTACACCGCTTTTGACGCAGGCCCCTGCAAGTCTATACATTGCAGCTGAGTTCAAGTTTGTACAGCCTTTGCTTTGCCAAAGTCTATACATTGTGAACTCTCAAGTCTGTGCAGACCTTCCTTGCTCAAGTCTGTACATCATCCGGTTTCCTTGCCAAAGTCTATACACTCATGAGGCAAGTCTGTACAGAGTTCAGACGTGAAGTCTATACACTCAAATGGCAAGTCTGTACAGAGTTCGGACACGAAGTCTATACACTCGTTTACCAAGTTTGAACGCCAGCGGCACAGTCTTGGCCCTTCCAGCGGCACGGGGCTTCTTGGCTCCTTCAGCAGCAAGGCCTTTGGCCCTTTAGCGGCACAACCCTTCTACCCTCAACGCCTTGCACCCTTTCCCCAGCGGCACAGTGCTGAAAGCCTCCCGACGGCACGCACCGACAGAAGACACAACGGTCAATAGGCAGACCCATTGGCGCGCAGTCCAGCCACTTCAAAGCCAGCTAGCGCATGTCTCCGTGTCACCTTCTGGCTGGAGGAGGGGAGATCTTTGCCTGATGAGGAAGATACCGAAGTCAACCTCGGATGGCAGTGCCATCATGAGGCTCCCCCGTCGACCGTCCACATATAAAAAGGCCCTCTGCAGACAGACAAAAGAGGATCATCGGAGAAAGAGAGCATCTTCATGCGAAGAAGCCCATTCGAAGCAAGGGAGAAGAGAAGAAGAAGGGAGAAGAAGTAAGAAAGAAAGAGATAGGAGTGTTGCATGTAGTGGAGGGGGAAGGAATGGAGGGAAGGAAATGACTGCCCTTCCTCATTCCAACCCTCTCCCCAACTTTCTTTTCTTTCCTGTTCTTTGTTTTCTTCGCTCCTTTTGTTTAGGGATGCATTATACGATGTGTGGTCTTCGGGCCATGATCTTTGTTATCTTGAATCCTCCATGAATGAAATAATGTTCGGTTTTACTTCTTACTGCGTTTGTTGTCTCCTCCTCACCAGGCTCTTGTGGTTTTACATTCTCTTCCCCCAACCTCCTAACTCCCTGTTCTACCTGATTTCCCGTGGCGCTGGTTCATGCAGTCAATAGGGTTCGTTCCTGGCTTGACAGGGTATGGCCAGCCTCCTCCCTCATCAACGGCTTTCCATTGCATAACAACTCTTGATCTTGCCATACGGGTCTGTGCGAGCCCACTCTCTCCAACACCTTGGAGTCATTCAACGCCCAGAGCATCCCCCTTTGCCCCCCTTCGGGACCAGTGGTATACCTACACACACTCAGTCTCCCAGCCGTCCCACCACTCAGGCCCCCAGCGGCACGCCTCTCCCATTCGGCCATTTGGCGGTACAGCCTCCCTTGGGTTTGCCTGGCGACACACTCTCCTTAGGGCCATTCAGCGGTGCACCCTCTCTCTTCTTGTCAGCGGTACACCTCCCTTCCTTGGCCGCTCAGCGGCACACCGTTGGACTGTCAGCCTGGCACCCCTTGGCCATCACCTCCCCGGTGTACTCATAGTTTGCATCAGTCTACTGGCTCCTCGTTCGATGTTTTCTCCGAGTTTTCTGAACTTTCCCTAAAGGCGGCTGCTCAGGCACCCCACTCAGCTGTTGGTTCATGCCACCCCCGTGGGCATGTTCCTTGTTATTCCTTTACCTCCCGGGTCAAGGGGAGGTGCTGCCGAATTTTCGCCAGGAATAACAATAAATTTAAAAGATGAAGAGAAGCAGCAAACAGATGGACTGAGCAACAGTAAAAACACTCTAATCAATTAAAAGGACTATGCAAGACTCAAGGAACTGAACTGAACAAGACTTCAAGTACTGCATTGCCAAACACAACTTGGGACTCAACCTCATGACAGGAAACTGAAAGCTTAACCATCTAAGATGCTTCATTCTGAACTGAACAAGGAACCCTCTCTTGAGTCCTGACCCACCCCTCCAGCAGCATACTCTTCACCCTCAGCGGCACACTCCTCAGCCCCTCCAGCGGCACACTCTCCATAACCTTTCAGCGGTACACTCTCCTCTGCCCTCTCCACACACATGCCGAATGCAACAAGCAATAACAATAATAACGGACTCATAAAAAGGGGGGATAAATAATAATAATAATAATGATAAAATTATAATAATAAAAAGGGGGAAATAAGTAATAATAATTACCGATTCAATAAAAAAAGAATATAATAAATAAATAAGTAGATAATAATAATAAATATAATAATAATGAATGAACAATAATAACAAACTCACTAAAAAATTATAAAGAAATAACAAATAGTAATGATAGAAATTTAAATAAAAATAATAAATGATGAGCTCCGCTCCACAGCCTCATTCTCCTCAAGACCCGGTATAAAGGGAACATTGACGCCGCCCCTCCAAGTCGGATTCGGACCTTGGGAGCCATCCCAATACGGTCGTAATCCGATATTGCTTTGGGCCTATAGTCTATCAAACCTGATGCTTTCCCGTTGGGATTCGTTCCTGCTCTTTCATTGAGATTGCCGTAAACTCGGCATACATTCGTACGGGTTTATTTTCCGTTTACGTCGCGCCTTCAATACGGATCTTTATCCGAACATAGAGTGGTCCATGAACGACCAACACAATCTGGATGGAATGAGACGGCTCTCGTCATCCCCGAACCCTACGCGTGGGAATATCAATAAGACCTTCGTGAGTCATGCTTAGACCACGGGTTCGCCCTAGTCATGGTCATTGCCTGACCCACATCTTAGGCCTATAGCCAGCCATCTCGGTATGCGTCTTTATTTTGGAATCTAGTCCCGGGACACTTTCCCGCTTCCCTTCGGCATCAGAAATATTAACAATGCTCACGCAAGCCCCGTTTGGACCGCGGGAGGCGCTCCCTCGGTATGGTCCCGACTCGATCTCGCACCGGATCAATAAATTCGCTAGTTTCCTGCTACACTAACCGATATTTAACCAAATGTTTTCAGTGTCTCGGAATAATGTATTTGCCGTAGCACGGCATACATATGTTCCAGGTTCTCCTGCGACGATTATGATATTCTCAAGCCGGACACACGTTTGAATGTTAAACGGTCTCTCGAATGACCGACACGTTTCGAACTTCCACTTCCCTAGACACAGGGCTTTTCAACTGATTCAAGGGATATTCCCTCGTTGCCCCTTTGGCACCGGAAATATTAATGACGCTCAGGCAAGTCTTGTTTTGACTGCGGGGGGCCCACAGCAGTATGGTCGTAGCTTGCTCTTGCACCAGGCCAACAGATTTACTGGTTTTTGACCGCTCCAACCGAGGCTCAGCCGAACGTTTTCCGCTCTTCCGAACGATAAATTTGCCGTACCTCGGCATACATGCGTTCCGGTTTTCCCGCGACAACTGTGATTTTCTCGAGCCGGGTATTCGTCCGAACATTAAATGGTCGGTACACGACTGACATGACCGCGAATGGTCTTCTTCTCGCCCTCGCGCGAGGATTTCAATACCTCTAATAGACCTTCCATGCAATTGATTTCCTGGCCATGAGACCCTGAATCTCGGTGATTAATCAAGGGTGTTCCCTCGTATGGGGGATGTAAATGACGCCGTGACCTTTATGGCGCGGCGGGTTTTGGTCCCGACACGAACCACACAATCATCTGACAAAGTCAGGTCTAGCGCACCATGGGCTCTTCGGAGTCCGAATAAATTGTCACATTGTGACTGGCACGCCCACGCACTTAATAGATGAATCGACCATCTTAATAGACGAATCACCTGAAAAAGTGAATTTAAGCGCGTCCACAAGTCTGGCATGCCCAGTGGGACTGAACCACCCTTCATCTCTTCGCCGGAATTCAGGGCCTCATGGCCCCCTAATAAACGATGTTTGCCTGCTTTGATGAATTGCAGGTGCTGTCTTCGCCAGTCCTATAAAAAAAAAAGAGACAGACTCGGTGCAGCTGCCTTCGTGGCCTCGAGGACGTTGCTTCGAAGCATATGCGACTTCCAGGAATCATGGGGGGCTGTTATAAAAGAAGAGAAGAGAGGAGAAGAGAAAGAGAAAGAGAAGAGAAGAGAAGGGAGGGGAGACCAAACCCCCTTTTCCTCAAGGGGAAAGAGAAGAAGGAAAGAAGAAAAGAAGAAAAGAAGGAAAGAAAAAAAGAGAAAAGAAGAAAAGTAGAAAAGAAAGAAGCAAAAAAGAAGAAGAGGAGAAAGAATTGGCGAGAGAGGGTTGCATGGCCATATCAGTCGGAACCCGTGCCGAACAATGATTATCACTGCGGGGTTGATGCGGTGGAGCGAACCACTCGTCCCCTCCTTGAGGGGGTGAGCGCTCTCCTGCACCTCCACCCTGGTCAATCATACAAGAAGAAGAGAAGAGAAAAAAAGAGGAAAAAAAAAGGGAGAAGGAACGAAGAAAGGAAGAAAAGTTGCCAGCATCGCCGACTAAAAGAGCAAGAAGAAACCCGGCATCCCGCCCGTTCCTCCTTCCTGCTGCCTCCATCCAGCACAAAACGGCCCCTCTAGCGGTTGTTAAAAGACCCGGCAAGCCGCGATTGTAGCTTGAATTGCTGCCCGCTGCGGGGAAGGCTTTATAGCAATGAGGCCAAGCACGGCCACCACTCCCAAAGGGAGCATGCACATACCCCCCCCCCATGGGGGATAAGAAGAAGATATGTACCCTGCCACGGGGGGGGCATAAAAAAAAGAGAGATATACCCCATTCCCAGGGGCAGATGACGAGAATCTGCCCCGACTGAGGGGCACAAAGCAAAAGCTACACCCTGGCTTCGGGGTATTTGAAGAAGAATCCGCCCCGACCTGGGGACATAAGAAGAAATAGAGTTGCACCCCGGCTCAGGGGTATTCGAAGAGAAATACACCCCGATATGGGGGCACATGAAGCAAAAGACATACCCCGCCATGGGGGCATAAGAAGAAAAGAATTCACCCCGGCCTGGAGACACACAAAAAGAGAAACCCACCCTGGCTTAGGGGCATTTGAAGAAGAAACATACCCCGCCAAGGGGCATAGAAGTCATAAAGAATACGCCCCGGCTTAAGGGCATTTGAAGAAGTCACATTCCGCTTCGGGAGCATAGGAGGCAGCAAGAATACACCCCGGCCTAGGGGTATTTGAGGAAGAAACATACCCCGCCTGGGGGCATAGAAGCCGTAAAGAACACGCCTCGGCTCAGGGGCATTTGAAGAAGCTACATCCTGCCTTGGGAGCATAAAAAAAAAGGGAGTTCACCCAATCTTAGGGGTATTTGAAGAAGAAATATACCCCATCGGGGGGCATCGAAGCCATAAAGAATACGCCCCGGATTGGGGGTATTTGAAGAAGGAATATATCCCGATATGGGGGCATATGAAGAAAAATACACCCCCGACCCGGGGGGGGCACGTGAGAAGAATCTACCCCGACCTCGGAGGGGCATAAGAAGAGGCAAAGCCACACCCCAGTTTGGGGGCATTTGAAGAAGTTACATCCCGCCTGGGGAGCATAAGAAAGAGAAGAATACACCCCAACTTAGGGGCATTGGAAAAGGCAACCTACCCCGCCAGGGGCATAGAAGTCAGGAAGAATACGCCCTATCCTGGGGGCCTTTGAAGAAGAAACACACCCCGCCTTGGGGGCATCAGAAGCAGCAATACACTCCACTCTGGGGCACTAGAAGCAAAATACATCCCAATATGGGGACACAAGCAGCAAAAACACACCCCGGTCGGGGGCATAGAAGCGAAGAGACCCACATCCCGACTTGGGAGCATATGAAGAAGAAGTATACCCCGCTTAAGGGGCAATTGAAGAAACAGCTTACCCCGTCACGGGGGGCATGGAGGCCATGAAGAACTCACCCCGGCTTAGGGGTACTCAAAAAAAATCTACCCTGACTTAGGGGCACTTGAAGAAGAAGCACCCCGATCTGGGGGCATGAGAAGAAAGACTATACCCTACCTGGGGCACACAAAGAGAGAAGCACACCCTGACTTGGGGACACGAAGAGCAAAAGAAACCTGCCCGCCATGGGGGCATATGGGAAAAGGATACATCCCGCTACGGGGGACACAGGAATCGGAAGAATTCACCCCGCCATGGGGGCACATGGAGAGAAGTACACGCTTTGGCCGGAGTGCACAAAAGCAAATACACCCCGCCATGGGGGCATGAGAAGCAAAGAGGAAGAATCCACCCCGGCCTGGGGGCGTCAGAAGCAAGAAGAACTGTACCCCACTCTGGGGGCATAAGAAGCATAGGATTCACCCCGGCGTAGGGGCATATGAAGGGAAGTGTACCCCGCTCTGGGGCATAAGAAACAATGGGATCCACCCCCGCCATGGGGATATAAGAAGCAGCATACATTCCACCTAGGGGGCATAAGAAGCAACATATTTTCACCCCGATCTAGGGGCATAAAAAGCAAAAGAACGCACCCCGGCTTGGAGGCATCTGAAGAGAAGCATACCCCGCTCTGGGGCATAAGAAGCGGAACACACACCCCGGCTTAGGGGTATGTGAGGAAGAAATATACCCCGATATGGGGGGCACATGAAGCATGCATCCACCTTGTCATGAGGGCATAAGAAGCAAAGACCATACCCCGCCATGGGGAATAAGAAACAAGGATTCACCCCGGCCCAAGGGCACACAAAGAAAGAAGCAAACCCCGACTTAGGGACATCATAAAAAGAAACATATCCCGCTTGGGGACATAGAAGCCATGAAGAACACGCCTCGGCTCAGGGGCACTCGAAGAAGCACATCCTGCCTTGGGAGCATAAGAAGAAAAGAGGCCACCCCATCTTAGGGGTATTTGAAGAAGAAACATACCCCACCTGGGGACATAGAGGTCATAAAGAATACGCCCCGGCTTAGGGGTATTTGAAGAAGAAAGACACCCCGACCTGGGGACACTCGAAGAAAGGACCACACCCCGCTCCTGGGGGCACATAAAGAGAGTACGCCCCACCCTGGGGGCACATGAAGAGAATCCACCCCGACTTGGGGGTACATGAAGCAACAGAGAATACACCCTGCCTTAGGGGAATCTGAAGAAGAAGCATACACCCCGGCCCAGGGGCACACAAAGAAAGAAGCAAACCCCGACTTAGGGACATCGGAAGAAGAAACATATCCCGCCTGGGGACATAGAAGCCGTAAAGAACACGCCCTGATTTAGGGGCATATGAAGAGAAGTCCACCCCGGCCTAGGGGTATTTGAAGAAGTCACATTCCGCTTCGGGAGCATAGAAGCCATAAAGAATACGCTCCGGCTTAGGGGTATTTGAAGAAGCTACATCCCACCTTGGGAGCATAAGAAGAAAAGAGAATCCACCCAGCTTAGGGGCATTTGAAGAAGTAATACATCCCGGCCTCGGGGTCCGTGAAGCAACACGCACACCCCCCTTTGGGGGCATTTGAAGCAGAACAAACAACATTCCCCAGCTTGGGGGAGCATATGAAGAAAGGAATACACCCCGATATGGGAGCACATAAGCAAAAAAGAAGAGTTCACCCCGCCTCGGGGGCATAAGAAGCAAGAATTACACCCCGCCTTGGGGGCATCGGAAGCAGCACCACACTCCACTCTGGGGGCACTAGAAACAGCATACATCCCAGCCTGGGGCCACATGAAGCAAAAGACATACTCCGCCATGGGGGCATAAGAAGAAAAGAATTCACCCCGGCCTGGGGACACTCAAAGAAAAAAGAACCACACCCCGGACTGGGGGCATACAAAGGAAGAAACTCACCCCACCTCGAGGACACAAGACGCAAAACACACCCCACCTTGGGGGCATAAGAAGCTAAGAACATACCCCGCCATGGGGGCATTAGAAGCGGAATACATCCCCGCTCTGGGGGCATATGAAGCAACATACACCCCGCCACTGGGGGCATAGAAGCCATAGAGGAGACTCCCCGGGTCAGGGGCATTTGAAGAAGAACTACACCCCACAATGAGGGCATGAGAAGCAAGAGATATACCCCGTGTCGGGGGCATGTGAAAGGAAATACACTCTGCCCTGGGAGGGCGCAAGAACCAGAGGAATTCACCCTGCTCTAGGACATAAGAAGCAAGGATCCACCCCGGCTTAGGGACATGAGAAGCAAGAAGTTATACCCCGAGCTAGGGGGACACAGAAAAAAACAACAATAACAACGCATCCGGCCTTGGGTGCACTGGAGGCCAAACATACCCCACTCTGGGGACATGATAAGTAGAAGATATACCTCGTCCCCGGGGATATAAGATGCAAAAGAATAAACCCCGGGCTTTGGGGCATTTGAAGAAGGAGAACACCTCGTCCCCGGGGGCATAGAAGTCATAAAAAACAAACCCTGATTTAAGGGCATTCGAAGAAGAAATGTACCCCACCATGGGGGCGTATGAAGCAAACGAAACACGCCCCGCATGAGGGGTATGAACAAGAATTTACACCCTGCCTAGGGGCATAGGAACCATGAAGGATCTACCCCCGCCTCGGGGTGTGCATGAGGAGAACCCATCCCGCCTCGGGAGCACAAGAAAGAGAAGAATGCACCTTGGCGTGGGGGCTTTAAAAAAGGAAACAGACAAAGCTGCACCTCGACTTAGGGACACTTGGAGAAGAAACACCCCGATCTGAGGTGATGAGAAGCAAAAGAATACACCCCGACCTAGGGACACGTGAAAAGAATCTACCCCGCTCTGGGGGCACCCAAAAAAAAGAGACACACTCCGCCCTTGGCGCGTAAGCAATAGAAGCCTCTACCCCAGCCTGGGGGCACAAAAAAATAATAAACACACTCTGCCCTTGGCGCATAAGAAGCAGAAGCACCTACCCCACTCTGGGAGCAAGAAAAAAGAAACACACTCCGCCCTTGGAGCATAAGAAGCGGAAGCACCTACCCCACTATGAGGGCATTTGAAGAGTGCTACACCCCGTCTTGGGGGCATTTGAAGAAGAAACACACCCTGGTCTGGGGACGTGGAAGCCATGAAAAATACACCCCGCCTGACGGCACAAAAGTGGAGAGGCAAAGCACACCCCTCAGGGGGGGCGCATACCAAATAAAGCTACACCCCAACCTGGGGGCGCATTAAGAGAAATACACTCCAGCGCGGAGGCATTAATGAGAAAAGAAGAGCAGAATAAAGAAAAAGACACGCATGAGGCAAACGTGGTCTTCGAACCCGCCTCTTCACATAGAAAAAGAAAAAGAACAGACAAGAGATAGACGTGGTCTTTGCACCCGCCTTTCCACACAAAAAAAGAAGAGAAGAAGATAAAGAAGAGTCACGAGGCAAACTTTTACCTCCGACCTTTGGCCACCCAAAAGAATCAACCTTTCACTCCGGTTTGGGTCCTTCCCCGGCCAGAGAATCAAAGAATCAACCTTTCACTCTGATTTGGGCCCTTCCCCGACTAGAGAATCAAAAGAATCAACCTTTCACTCCGGTTCGGGTCCTTCCCCGGCCAGAGAATCAAAGAATCAACCTTTCACTCCGGTTTGGGTCCTTCCCCGGCCAGAGAATCAAAGAATCAACCTTTCACTCTGGTTTGGGCCCTTCCCCGGCTAGAGAATCAAAAGAATCAACCTTTTACTCCGGTTCGGGTCCTTCCCCGGCCAGAGAATAAAAGAATCAACCCTTTACTCCGGTTCGGGTCCTTCCCCGGCCAGAGAATCAAAGAATCAACCTTTCACTCCGGTTCGGGTCCTTCCCCGGTCAGAGAATCAAAGAATCAACCATTTACTCCGGTTCGGGTCCTTCCCCGACCAGAGAATCAAAGAATCAACCTTTCACTCCGGTTCGGGTCCTTCCCCGGCCAGAGAATCAAAGCAAAGAATCAACCTTTCACTCTGGTTTGGGCCCTTCCCCGGCTAGAGAATCAAAAGAATCAACCTTTCACTCCGGTTCGGGTCCTTCCCCGGCCAGAGAATCAAAGAATCAACCCCTTACTCCGGTTCGGGTCCTTCTCTGGCCAGAGAATCAAAGAATCAACCCTTTACTCCGGTTCGGGTCCTTCCCCGGCCAGAGAATCAAAGAATCAACCTTTCACTCCGGTTCGGGCCCTTCCCCGGCTAGAGAATCAAAGAATCAACCCTTTACTCCGGTTCGGGTCCTTCCCCGGCCAGAGAATCAAAGAATCAACATTTCACTCTGGTTTGGGCCCTTCCCCGGCTAGAGAATTAAAAGAATAAACCCTCCCACTTTGGTTCGGATCCTTTCCTGGCCAGAGAATTAAAGAATCAACCTTTCACTTTGGTTCGGATCCTTTTCCGACCAGAGAAGTAAAGAATCAAACTCTCACTTTGGTTCGGATCCTTCTCCGTCCAGAGAATCAAAAAAAGAGACCCTTCTCTTTAGCCTCACACGGCTCGCTACCCAACTCCTTTTGACTCAGCCATTTCGATCAAGGCCCACTACCAGGATTAATCCATCCGGCCCACCGCGCTCCCAATATCTCTTGGCTTTTCAGCCTACCTTTTAATATCCCAACCTTTGGCCTTCGCGGCCTGCTTCCAAATTCCGACCTTCGCGGCCTGCTTCCCAATTCTGGCTCTCGTAGCCTGCTTCCCTTTGGCCTTAGTGGCCTGCTTCCCTCTGGCTCTTGTAGCCTGTTTGCCTTTGGCTCTCATGGCCTGCTTCCCATTTGGCCTTCGTGGCCTGCTTCCCAATTCTGGCTCCCGTAGCCTGCTCCCCCTTTGGCCTCCGTGGCCTGCTCCCCAATTCTAGCTTTTATAGCCCGCTTCCCAACTTTGGCTCTCGCAGCCCGCTTCCCAACTTGGGCTCTCACAGCCCGCTTCCTTTTGGCCTTTATGGCCTGCTTCCCCAATGTCCCTCGGCTTCTATAGCCCGCTTCCTTGATGTCCTTTCGGCCCTCCGTGGTCTGCTTCCCTAATACTTTTACTACCACTACACTTATACGTAGCAATAATATTTCCTTATGCAAAAAAATATATAATAATAACAAAACACGACAACAACAAAAAAAAGAAAGAGAATGCTCGGTTACCCTGCTTGCGTGCTTGCTTATAATATAGAATAACGCACCTCCTTGAAATTTTCTAGGACCTTGTTTCCTTGCTAAATAATAATGCCCCGAGTCCGGATGCGCGTGCGTCGCGGCATATGCTCGAAGGGAACCCAGTTATGGCAGGTGCACACGTCAAGGGGAAGAGTCATGGCTAAATCGTTAAGCCCAACTCATAAAATAAACCTGAGGCAACGCTCCCACACTTCGCACTTAACGTGTTCAATAGCTTTCAACCATAGGGATTGCCCGAATTTCTTCTTAGCACTATACGGAGACTTGAATTCCTGCACTCGCGTGAAAGGTAATCGTGAGGAAAAAGCTGCCTACCCCCCCACTGTAAAAAAAAAAGAGATAGAAAAAAAGAGAGGAACGCGGATCCGAGTAGCCGGGAATCCACACTGAAACAAATGAGGAGACTCGCGCGAAATGGTGAAGCGAATCACAATAAGGATGAATCTTAGTAGCCGGGAATCCCCATTGAGACACATGAGGAGACTCGCGCCGAACGGTGAAATCCGCTACCAAAATAAAAAGATGGGAGCTGTGTGAAGCTATCGAAAGTCGAAAGCCTAAAACTAATGTGTAGGCGCTAGAGTGATCTTCGAGTGTCACCAGGAAAACCTACATATCCCTATGGTTAGGGCTCTTTGTTCACACATTTGCACTGCCATGCCACAGAGAATTACCTCGGGCGAAATGCGTGAATTTAAGTTGTGCATGCAAGACATGCGATATCCTCTTGACGGGTGCACCACCCCTCAGCTATGCCTTCTGGCCCACACCGTGCCTGCAGATTATGGGCGATGTCCCTATCCCATCCCCTATAGAGGGAGCTACCTTATGTATACTTATGTTAGACCTGCTGACGAATGCTTACATGCTTGAATAAAGAAATAAATAATAATAATTAAAAAATATAAGCTCAATTTTGTCTATAGCAGCCTGCCTTCCCAATTTTGGCTCGTGGAGCCCAATCTTGACCCGCATGGCCTACTTTCCGCCCTTGCAGCTTGTTAGTTTCTCGACTTCGGCTCTTGCAGCCTGCTTCCCCAATTTTGGCTCGTGTAGCCTGCTTCTCGACTACGGCTCTTCGCAGCCCGCTTTTCAACTTCGGCTCTTGCAGTTTGCTCCTCCGATTTCGGCTCTTGTAGCCTGCTTCCTAACCTCGGCTCTTTATGGCCCGCTTCCCAATTCTGGGCTTGTTAGCCCGCTTCTCAACTTCGGCTCTTTGCAGCCCGCTTCTCATCTTTGGCTCTCGTAGCCTACTTTCCTTAATCTCGGCTCTTGCAGCCTTCTTCACAACCTTAGCTCTTGCAGCCCGCTGCCCTTAGGCTTTGTAGCCAGCTTCCCGATTGCGGCTTCCGTAATCCGCTTCCTTACCTTTGGGCTCACATAGCCTGCTCCCCAATTTTGGCTTTTGCAGCCAACTTCCCGATTGCGGCTCTTGTAGCCCGCTCCCCCGATTTCGGTCTTCACGGCCTACTTCTGCAACACCGATTCTGGCCCTTGCGGTCCACTTTCTCGAGTTCGGATTTCGTAGCCAGTACTCCCGACGCATTGAAAGAACATCGGATTCTCTTCGCTCTACATCGGACCTCCCGTCCGACTAGAGAACGAAACACCCTCTCACTTTGGTTCGGACCTTCCGTCCAACCAGAGAACAAAGAGACTTTTCACTCTAGATCGGATCTTCCAGCCAGCTAGAGAACTAAAAAGAATTCCCTCCACTCTGGTTCGGACCTTCCGTCCAGCCAAAGAAATAAAAGACCCGTCATACAGCTAGTACCCCCGACGCGTTAAAGAACAAAACACCCTTCCACCTTGGCCCGAGCCTGTTGTTCGGGTGAGGGATCAACCCTCTTTCCCTGTGTTGACACTAGCCCATGTCAATGACTTGACCATCTCTCCATTCCCTTTTGGCGACGAACATCACCTCTTCTGGTTTGGACCTACCGTCCGGATCATTAAAGGAATGAATTCTTCTCTCTGTCTCCTCGGGCGATGAATAACTCTTCTAAAGGAAAAATCTCTCCTTCTGTCCCTTCGGGTGACGAATAACCCATCCGATTCGGACCTTCCGTCCAGACCGTTGAATCAACAAACTCTCCTCTCCGTCCCTTTGGGTGACGAATCCCCCTCTGATTTGGATCTGCCGTCCGGATCATTAGAGGGATAAACCCTTCTCTCCACCTGCGTGGCTCGCCTTCCAACAACTTCAGCTTCCGTAGCCGGCTTCCAACATCCTTCGGCTCTTGCAGCCCCGCTCTCCACGTCATGTCGATGAATCTCTCAACCGGTCTGCACCCGCAGGCCCCGCTCTCTCATCCCTCGCTTGCACCGCCTGCAGGAGGGGGGCATTTGTAGACGCATAAAATTGCACGTCCATATGTCCCGCCGACCCCCGCATTAATGTCAAAACCAAAAGAAGAAGACCCGGAGAGACTGGCCACCCAGGGCTCCGGGAAGATACTACCGCCCGGCAAATCCCCGCATTTGCACGGGTGCATTAAGAGACCGAGAAGTCACAGGATGTCCTCCTGAATTAACACACTGCTACGGACCCACCCTCGGGCCCCTAACGGTGAAGAAATATCTCAAATAATGCACAGCTTCAAGTTCTCGAAGCAAAAGGAAAGGCCCCTGTCAAAACGGCACCTTTGGTGCCTCCAGCGGCACGGGCCTGAGGCCCTTCAACGGCATGGCATTTCAGCTCCCAGCGGCACGGCCCTTCAGCCCTTCAGCGGCACGGCCATTTGGCCCTCCAGCGGCACGGCCATTTAGCCCTTCAGCGGCACACTTCATTCAGGGTTTCACCAAGTTTGTACATTGGCTGGCTGCACAAACGAAGTCTATACGGCCGTCAACCCAAGTCTGTACACTGGCTAGCTGCTTCAAACGAAGTCTATACAGCCGTCAGCCCAAGTTTGTACGTTGGCAGTTGCACAATCAAAGTTTGTACATCCACCAGTTCAAATTTCAAGTCCATACATTGGTGAAGTCTGTACATCCACCAGTTCAGATTTTAAGTCCATACATTGGTGAAGTCTGTACATCCACTAGTTCAAATTTCAAGTCCATACATTGGTGAAGTCTGTACATCCACCAGTTCAGATTTCAAGTCCATACATTGGTGACGTCTGTACATCCACCAGTTCAAATTTTAAGTCCATACATTGGTGAAGTCTGTACATCCACCAGTTCAACTTCCAAGTCTATACATTGATGAAGTCTGTACACCGCTTTTGACGCAGGCCCCTGCAAGTCTATACATTGCAGCTGAGTTGAAGTCTGTACAGCCTTTGCTTTGCCAAAGTCTATACATTGTGAACTCTCAAGTCTGTGCAGACCTTCCTTGCTCAAGTCTGTACATCGTCCGGTTGCCTTGCCAATGTCTATACACTCATGAGGCAAGTCTGTACAGAGTTCAGACGCGAAGTCTATACACTCAAATGGCAAGTCTGTACAGAGTTCAGACACGAAGTCTATACACTCGTTTACCAAGTTTGACCGCCAGCGGCACAGTCTTGGCCCTTCCAGCGGCACGGGGCTTCTTGGCTCCTTCAGCGGCAAGGCCTTTGGCCCTTTAGCGGCACAGCTCTTCTGCCCTCAACGCCTTGAACCCTTTCCCCAGCGGCACAGCGCTGAAAGCCTCCCGATGGCACGCACGGGCAGAAGACACAACGGTCAATAGGCAGACCCATTGGCGCGCAGTCCAGCCACTTCAAAGCCAGCTAGCGCCTGTCTCCATGTCACCTTCTGGCTGGAGGAGGGGAGATCTTCGCCTGACAAGGAAGATACCGAAGTCAACCTCGGATGGCAGTGCCATCATGAGGCTCCCCCGTCGACCGTCCACATATAAAAAAGGCCCTCCGCAGACAGACAAAAAGAGGATCATCGGAGAAAGAGAGCATCTTCATGCGAAGAAGCCCATTCGAAGCAAGGGAGAAGAGAAGAAGAAGGGAGAAGAAGTAAGAAAGAAAGAGAGAGGAGTGTTGCATGTAGTGGAGGGGGAAGGAATGGAGGGAAGGAAATGGCTGCCCTTCCTCGTTCCAACCCTCTCCCCAACTTTCTTTTCTTTCCTGTTCTTTATTTTCTTCACTCCTTTTGTTTAGGGATGCATTATATGATGTGTGGTCTTCGGGCCATGATCTTTGTTATCTTGAATCCTCCATGAATGAAATAATGTTCGGTTTTGCTTCTTACTGCATTTGTTGTCTCCTCTTAACCAGGCTCTTGTGGTTTTACATTCTCTTCCCCCAACCTCCCAACTCCCTATTCTATCTGATTTCCCGTGGCGCTGGTTCTTGCAGTCAATAGGGTTCGTTCCTGGCTTGACAGGGTATGGCCAGCCTCCTCCCTCTTCAACAGCTTTCCATTGCATAACAACTCTTGATCTTGCCATACGGGTCTGTGTGAGCCCACTCTCTCCAACACCTTGGAGTCATTCAACGCCCAGAGCATCCCCCTTTGCCCTCCTTCGGGACCAGTGGTATACCTACACACACTCAGTCTCCCAGCCATCCCACCACTCAGGCCCCCAGCGGCATGCCCCTCCCATTCGGCCGTTTGTCGGTACAGCCTCCCTTGGGTTTACCTGGCGGCACACTCTCCTTAGGGCCATGCAGCGGTGCACCCTCTCTCTTCTTGTCAGCGGTACACCTCCCTTCCTTGGCCGCTCAGCGGTACACCCTTGGACTGTCAGCCTGGCACCCCTTGGCCATCACCTCCCCAGTGTACTCACAGTTTGCATCAGTCTACTAGCTCCTCGTTCGATGTTTTCTCCGAGTTTTTGAAGTTTCCCTAAAGGCGGCTGCTCAGGCACCCCCCTCAGCTGTTGGTTCATGCCACCCCCGTGGGCATGTTCCTTGTTATTCCTTTACCTCCTGGGTCAAGGGGAGGTGCTGCCGAATTTTCGCTAGGAATAACAATAAATTTAAAAGATGAAGAGAAGCAGCAAACAGATGGACTGAGCAACAGTAAAAACACTCTAATCAATTAAAAGGACTATGCAAGACTCAAGGAACTGAACTGAACAAGACTTCAAGTACTGCATTGCCAAACACGACTTGGGACTCAACCTCATGATAGGAAACTGAATGCTTAACCATCTAAGATGCTTCATTCTTAACTGAACAAGGAACCCTCTCTTGAGTCCTGACCCACCCCTCCAGCATCACACTCTTCACCCTCAGCGGCACACTCCTCAGCCCCTCCAGCGGCACACTCTCCATAACCTTTCAACGGTACACTCTCCTCTGCCCTCTCCACACACATGCCGAATGCAACAACCAATAACAATAATAATAGACTCATAAAAAGAGGGGGATAAATAATAATAATAATGATAAAAATATAATAATAAAAAGGGGTAAATAAGTAATAATAAGTATCGATTCAATAAAAAAGAATATAATAAATAAATATGTAGATAATAATAATAAAAATAATAATAATGAATGAACAATAATAACAAACTCACTAAAAAAATATAAAGAAATAACAAATAGTAATGATAGAAATTTAAATAATAATAATAAATGATGAGCTCCGCTCCACAGCCTCATTCTCCTCAAGACTCGGTATAAAGGGAACATTGACGCCGCCCCTCCAAGTCGGATTCAAACCTTGGGAGCCATCCCAATATGGTCGTAATCCGATATTGCTTTGGGCCTATAGTCTATCAAACCTGATGCTTTCCCGTTGGGATTCGTTCCCGCTCTTTCATTGAGATTGTTGTAAACTCGGCATACATTTGTACGGGTTTATTTTCCGTTTACGTCGTGCCTTCAATACGGATCTTTATCCTAACATAGAGTGGTCCATGAACGACCAACACAATCTGGATGGAACGAGACGGCTCTCGTCATCCCCGAACCCTACGCGTGGGAATATCAATAAGACCTTCGTGAGTCATGCTTAGACCACGGGTTCACCCTAGTCATGGTCATTGCATGACCCACATCTTAGGCATATAGCCAGCCATCTCAGTATGCGTCTTTATTTTGGAATCTAGTCTCGGGACACTTTCCCACTGCCCTTCGGCATTGGAAATATTAACAATGCCCAAGCAAGCCCCGTTTGGACCACGGGAGGCGCCCCCGGTATGGTCCCGACTCGATCTCGCACCGGGCCAATAAATTCACTAGTTTCCTGCTACACTAACCGAGATTTAACAAATATTTTCAGTGTCTCGGAATAATGTATTTGCCATAGCACAGCATACATATGTTCCAGGTTCTCCTGCGACGATTATGATATTCTCAAGCCGGACACCCGTCCGAATGTTAAACGGTCTCCCGAATGACCGACACGTTTCGAACTTCCGCTTCCCTAGACACAGGGCTTTTCAGCCGATTCAAGGGATATTCCCTCGTTGCCCCTTTGGCACCGGAAATATTAATGACGCTCAGGCAAGTCTTGTTTCGACCGCGGGGGGCCCACCGCAGTATGGTCGTGGCTTGCTCTTGCACCGGGCCAACAGATTTACTGGTTTTTGACCGCTCAAACCGAGGCTCAGCCGAACGTTTTCCGCTCTTCCGAACAATAAATTTACCGTACCTCGGCATACATGCGTTCCAGTTTTCCCGCGACATCCGTGATTTTCTCGAGCCGGGTATTCGTCCGAACATTAAATGGTCGGTACACGACTGACATGACCGCAAATGGTCTTCTTCTCGCCCTCGCGCGAGGATTTCAATACCTCATAATAGACCTTCCATGTAATTGATTTCTTGGCCATGAGACCCTGAATCTCGGCGATTAATCAAGGGTGTTCCCTCGTATGGGGGATGTAAATGACGCCGTGACCTTTATGGCGCGGCGGGTTTTGGTCCCGACACGAACCACACAATCATCTGACGAAGTCAGGTCGAGCGCACCATGGGCTCTTCGGAGTCTGAATAAATTGTCACATTGTGACTGGCACGCCCACACACTTAATAGACGAATCGACCATCTTAATAGATGAATCACCTGAAAAAGTGAATTTAAGCGCGTCCACACCTGACCGCTAGCTCCAGGTTGCGGTCCATCGCGTGGCCGCTACCTGGAACCGACTTATTGGGCTAGGAAACGGTCCCCATTGGACCACCTCCACGGGTATCGGTCTCTGGTATGACCGCTACCAGGCCCCGAGCCCGAAAATGGTGAACACTATAGAAAGCCTCATTTCACACCATGTTCACACCCGTGTGAAGGGGGAAACAAGGGGAAATCATTCCCCAGCCTCTCTAGCACCGAGAGGACCCATTTATACCCCAAAAAGGCGATCGAAACACGAAATCTGGCTCACACCCCAAAATTACACATTTTAACCCCGGCGGGAAAATAAACCCGCTCGACTCCCATCGGGCTACCAAACTCGTGGGAAATGAAGTACATGGGTTAAGGATCCTGTTGGGACCGGTGCGATGGATTCAGAGGGGGTTGAATGAATCCCCTTTAAAAACTTGTTCTAAAACTTAGTAATTGAAACTTAAATCAGATGACTATTGCGGAAGCAGAAACTAATAGACTTAGTTAACAACTTGACTCTCTGGATAAAAGTCTGGCATCCTATCGTGATGCTTAGAGGTAAATGATCAGATAGCACACGTGCAGCTGAATTGCAACCAGATCATGAGTCACTCGATAAACATGCAATCAGATCACGATCCTAGTCAAGCATCTAGCAGAATCAAAATAACATGCAAACCACTGCACATGAGATTTTTAAGTGGTTCGGTCCTCCAGACCTACGTCCACCCCACACTCAATCCAGAGTGTGGATTACTGCTGACTAACAGCATGAAAACCGCTGGACGACACAGCTTGCCTACAAACCGCTGACTAACAGCTTGATCGCTGGGCATTATAGCTTTGCCAACCGCTGGGGCTTACAGCTTAACCCGTCCAGAGGAATCCTCCTCTGCCCGCTGAGCAACACAGCTTGCTGTCCGAGGTATCCACCTCGCCCGCTGAGCAATACAGCTTAGCTCTGCTGACAAACAGCTTGAAACAAAGGTAAAAAGAAACACAAGAAATAGGAAATCACAGCGACAGAAAGTTGTATACGATAAAACACAAAGTGGCTCTCAAAGAGCTGACTGACCTGGATTTAATCCACGGTCCAGTAGAGACAAAGCTTCAGAAGACTCTCTTCTTCTTCTTCTAAACTCTTGATTTCTCTTTCTTCTTCTTCTTCTTCTTTACGGCTAACTCTTTCTTTTTCGAACACTCTCCTCCTTTGCTCTTCTTCTGCTCTCTCTTTTCTTCTCTCTTCTTCTTCTTTCTGTTTCTCTTCTCTCTGGATCGTGCAGGCTCTCTCTGCTTCTATTCCTCTAATGTAATTTTTGATCCTCTCTGCACGAGCATCTTCTCCAGATGGAGAAGTCTTCTTTTTATAGCAGGAGCAGATAGGTGGGCGTGTGTCCTCCACGAATTCCCGCCCTAGCGCCTTGAACATGTGGCAGCATTTCTGCCTGCTGCACTACACGTGTCACGATCCTAGCACTTCCTCAATTCTTGGATCACATGCCCTTCTTAAGCTCCTCGAGCAGCAGTCTTGTCAGATCAGGCTTGTTATCAGTGTGAGTTAATCTGAAAGGAAAGAAAGGATGCATCGAGTAAGTTTGATATTTGAACTAAGCATGTACAGACTTGATGCACAAAATGTAGTGTGTATATAAGAAAGTATGTACAACGAGAATGAATGCACGGACATGTCATCCACGAGTGTACAGACTTTGAATGCATGTAATGCATTTTGCATATGGAGAAGTATGCACATTGAAAGTGAATGTACAGACATGCCAGCAACGAGTGTATGGACTTAGTGTGCATGTGACAACCATGTACAGACTTGCGGGTGTGATGATGCATGAACTTAACCACTCGTACCAGCAATGGAATGTATAGACTTTGAATGCATGGTAAAGAGTGTATAGACTTTGTTTTGAAAGATTGCACAAATACCACTGAAGAATGTACAGACGTTGAACGTGTGAAATGCAGTTTGCATCTATCAAAGTATGCACAGCAAAGATGAATGCTTAGGCATGCTGTCAAAGAATGTACAGACTTTACGTGCATGCGCCAAGACGATGTACAGACTTGTTAAAGTGATGCACGGACATATCAGCAGAGAATGTGCAGACTTTGTGTATGCATGAAACAACCGAATGCACTGACTATGTATATGCGTGAAGAACACTGGCTCTGGCTGTATAGACTTGATCGAATGAATCAACCGGAGGTTGTACAGACTAGCCACTAAGGAATGTGCAGACATGCACACATGCACAATGAACATGGATTGCACTGACTAAGTCACGAGCTGAGCTAACGGATGTATAGACTTGCTCAGTTATCAGCTAATGGATGTATAGACTTAGTGTACGCATGAGACAGACGAGTGCACTGACTATGGCTAATATATGCAAACAGGCGTTGATCAGAAATATGCACGAATTGGTCAATGCACCGACGCACTCTATATGCTCGGACCTGATGTGTGTGGTAGAGCTTGAAACGTGCTAGATAAATGACTGAGCATGCAATCATACAATCACAAATATATGGTGACTCATAGTGTTTGTTATCATCAAAATCACAGGGGTACAATAATCTCCCCCTTTTTGATGATGGCAACACTATGAGTCACACTAACTCATGTCAAACTATTCTCCCCCTTTGACTTCATCAAAAAGAAAATAGTTTGAGACGAGAAAGACAAACATACATGACATGATTGAATTAAACACTCCCCCTTTGACTAGATCATTTAGGCATAGAAATCACAGAGGCAGTTAAATGAAGCACCAATCAAGTCTATGTTGCAGATGTATTCTCTCCTTATGAATAATGAATGTGATTCATGGAGAAATTGATGCTTACATGATGCAAACGAGACAAGAGCCAATCAATCTATCCTCCTCCTTTGACAAGATCACAAACGAACCTCCCCCTTTAAAAAGCAATAAGTGCAATCTAGACAAGACCTAACCTCTTCTTTAAAAATAATCCAATGCTCCCTGATCTGAATGAAGCAAGGCTTTCAAGAGTGTAAGGTGAGAGATATGTCAAGAAGACATTCAGGAAGGATGACATGGCAGCATGCAGACTACATGATCTTTCAAGGAAATAGAAGATTTTCAATAAGATACTTATTTCATAAATCTGAATAAACGGATGGTTCAGACTCTTCCATTATAGGGGCTTATGAATTTTTATTTGAACATCATGGTTTAAATATGATGTATACATAGTTTGACAATAAAATTCTGTACTCATATCTGAACATCAATGTTTAATAAAAGTGAACCAAGCCCTCATATTTATATCTTGATTAACCTCCCTTCATCTTACTCAGTCAATTTCAATGACTTCTTCAGAAATTACAATCATTAGTATTGAGGTTAAACATCATGAAAGAATTCAGATTTGGTTCCTGAGGATCAGTCATACTTCTTCAAATAATTTCAGATTTTTCTTTATGCACAGTACAAGATTTCATAGCAAGTTTACCAGGTGCAATTAAGTTCAGTACACACCTTGTGGCTAGAGGATACACGTTGTTTGGACGCCAGTATCCCTAAGCACTTAGTATGACTGACTGTCATGCTTTAGAGATAGCATTGTCACCTCATGACATACTTCACCTTATTTCATTGATAAGTGAGGTATATTTCTCAGTATTCAAGCCATTGCTCTGCCTGCACTTTCCATGAATTTTATTTAGCAGAGTTAATTATGGCACTTCATGACACAGTCCTCTAGACTTCATGGTCAATGGACATAGTTTCTCAGTGACCACAATCATTGCTCTGACAGAATTTATCCTTAGGAGCATTTCAGATTCATCAGATGTTTAAAAATAATACTAATTTCATATAATTCAACCAAATAAAGCCAAGATATTAACATTTTCAGATTTTGGAGGATTTTACAAGATTCAACATGAAATAGTTGGTTAAAGTTTATTAAAAATCACCCAGATATTTTCAAGATATTCATATCCAAGCTCAATGAATACATTAGACTTAAACCAATATGATCTTTTAGCCATTCATAAATTTTTATAATGGAAGATTCTTTAATGAATTGATTTTCAGATTTATGATCAAGGTATACGAATTGAACTCTTCTCAATTCTCTGAAATTTTCAATGAGATTCAACAGCATACAAGTTGTGAACTGTACAAGAGTTTCAAACATATAACAAAGATGAGCACAATAGTGAAGGTGTCGACATTTGACAGAGCATTTCCAAGATGATGTCGACTCACTGTGTCGACACTTCTAATCAGGATAATTAATAGGTGCAGCAAAGAATGTATCATAGAGAATCATAGATATCCAGAGGTCCGTCAGACAGATTTGCTCAAGAAAGACCAGCTCACAAGATTCAAAATCAAATCAGAGTTAAGTTCAGATACGTGAAATGGATGATCTTAACATAAGGATAGGAGCTTTAGATGACTGACTAAAATACCAAGAAACTAGATGAATAGCCAGCAGAACACAATCTTGATATATACTCCCCCTTAATGAACGCAATCTTTTTGGCAATTTCAATGTAATGAAATGCAATGCAATTAATTATATGTATGCAAAGACATGCAAAGACTCAACAAACTCCCCCTGAATGCATGCAATATATATGAAGATTCTAAAAGGCACTGTGTGCAATGACATCCTACAGGGGATTAAACATATTTTTTACAAGAAGATTCAGACTTTCTCTTAAGTGTAATACAACATGCAGTCCTATCAGATTTTCAGTGAATGTGAAATGCAGATTCAAGCATTAGATCAAAAACATAACGTTCACAATTTTCAGACTCAGATAGAAAATGATGTTTTTAGCAATTCTATATAGATGAATATTTATTTTAACAAGATATGCAATGAATCTAAGAGCAGGAAGTGCAGAGAATTTACCTGAAAAGTTCAGAAAGGGGTTTTCTTTTGAGTGCCTTGGCTTATTTACCCCTCTTTATTCCTCTCCAAGGCACGCCTGCAACAAACACATCATTTTGATGCAGCAGGTACCCAAGATGTCTTGGGTCCTGAATTAACAGTGACACCTCTAGCAGGTATGCTAATCAATTTTTGTGCATGAAGGTCATCAATTCTCATCAAATAGCAATTATTCATTGAATGACCTATTTGTCCACAGTAATGGCATGATACACCAGATTTTAGATTTGATTTATGCACATTCTTATTAGCATGAATTCTATGTGCATATGCATGAAGATTTTTGTTAACAGAATTAACATTCTGTTTACCAAAAATAGTCTGGCTTTGATATCCTGCCAGCCAACACGTTGCAGCCCTGTGACCTGGCTTTCCACATCCAAAACATAGAGAAAAATTTCTTTTATTAACAGCTTTATTCTTACTAGCAGCATTGGGAACAGGAAATTTTACAGATTTAGAATTAAATCTACTTCCCTGAGCATGCCAACAGTCTTTGACTGTATGGCCATGCCTTCCACATTCGAAGCACCTTAGGTGCTTACCTTTGGATCCAGATTTATCCCAATATGACCCTGACCAGCACTCAGCAGTCTTGTGACCGGGCTTGTTGCAATTGAAGCAGATAATGTGCTGGTTAAACACAGGTTTATTTCTTCTATACCCGTGATGATTTTCAGAAACTCTAGCATGCATCATATCATTGAATTTCATAGCAAAGCACTCATTCATTAAATGACCATGCCTTCCACAGTAGTAACATGAAGCATCAGATTTCCTAGTGGCATAGTTTCTACCAAATGAATTCCTGGAATGTATTGCTTCACCAGCATGCTCATCTTCAAGCAACAATCTGCAATCATCCATTACATGCCCTATCTTGCCACAATAATGACATGAGCCATTCTTATCAGATGCATACGAATAAGTAAATGAGTTATGAGCAGTATGCATTGACCCATCAGGTGCACCAGAGCTAGCAGATTTCAAGACACAAGTAGGGACCTTTTTGACCTTATTTTTCTTACCATTCTTGTTCAATTGTTTACCCTTGTCCACAACTTTTGTTTGTTTTTCAGTTTTCAGGGCCTTGAATTGAAATACAGATGATGAAGGTGTTTTAGAAGGCACATAGCAGCTAGTGAATGAGGTAGATGGGTCATTTTTAGATTTCCTCTTGTCAACCACATTGTGACCGTGACCTTCTTTCCGAACATTAAGCTTTGTTCTAGGAATCTTATCAGAATTGCTCTTTCCTTCAACAGATTTTGACAATGTGCTTTTAAGACCCTGAATTTCAGATTTTAAGGAGGCTATGTTATCTTCATAGCCAATGATCTCGATTTCACAAGAGATAATCTGCTGATGCAGCTCAGCATTCAGACTCTATAAGGTTTCAATTTCTTGTGTGTGCTCTTCCTCTCTACACATCTCATCCTCCTTCATCACACATTTTCCTTTCTCAATGGTCAGCCATCTTTCTGACATGACCGTATTCAGGACCATGAGTTTCTTGTTTTGTTCCTTCAACTCTTTATTTTCAAGTTTCAATTTATTCAATTCAGAATTAACCTTACTAAACTCTTGCAAGCTCATTAGATGTTCATCATTCTTCTCATTCAGCTTGTTCTCCAGTTCTGATATCTTGTTTAAACATGTTTGATTCTCATTTTTCAAAGACACAATCTGTTCCTTACAGTTATGAATATCTAGCATACATGCATCATAAGATTGTTTCAGATTTGGACAGTTTTCACAAGAGAGTTTAGATTTATACTGTTCAATCGTTTTCTTCAATCTTTTATTTTTAGATTTTAATTTCGTACATCTATCAGTAAGTTCTTCATTTATATTCCATAAATCATCAAGCGAAATTTCTTCAGATCCAGAGCTTACTATGGATGACGATTCCTTCTGTTGATCAGAGTGGTGATCACCCCGGTTGGCCATCAAGCATTGATCCTCTTGCTCCCCATTTGTAGCAGTTATTCTATCCAATATTTCCTTTCCAGAAGCACACCTGAGAACAAAAGGAAATCTATCAGTATTAACTACAGCTTTCAAAATATTAAGAACTGTGACATTATCACGGTTCTTTACTCTGCCCTCTCTAGACCACTTGGTCTCATCATGAGATAATTGGTGTGGGCCTTTTGAAACCAAACTCCATAGATTAGGGTCAATGGAATTCATATAAATGCATAGGCCGCCTAACCACTTATTGAAGTTAGAACCATCAAACGCAAGCGGACGAGTCATTAAGACAGATAGCAAACAGGTTCAACGCACAAAGCAATCGATAAGAAATGCACCAAACTACAAATAGCAAAGCACCACACAGACTAGCAGGATCCTCTGCAGATCGTTGGATCTGGAAGCACAGAGACCCGCTCTGATACCAATTGTTGGGACCGGTGCGATGGATTCAGAGGGGGGTGAATGAATCCCCTTCAAAAACTTATTCTAAAACTGAGTAATTGAAACTTAAATCAGATGACTATTGCGGAAGCAGAAACTAATAGACTTAGTTAACAACTTGACTCTCTGGATAAAAGACTGGCATCCTAACATGATGCTTAGAGGTAAATGATCAGATAGCACACGTGCAACTGAACTGCAACCAGATCACGAGTCACTCGATAGACATGCAATCAGATCACGATCCTAGTCAAGCATCTAGCAGAATCAAAATAACATGCAAACCACTGCACATAAGATTTTTAGGTGGTTCGGTCCTCCAGACCTACGTCCACCCCACACTCAATCCAGAGTGTGGATTACTACTGACTAACAGATTGAAAACCGCTGGGCGACACAGCTTGCCTACAAACCGCTGACTAACAGCTTGACCACTGGGCATTACAACTTTGCCAACCGCTGGGGCTTACAGCTTAACCCGTCCAGAGGAATCCTCCTGTGCCCGCTGAGCAACACAGCTTGCTGTCCGAGGTATCCACCTCGCCCGCTGAGCAATACAGCTTAGCTCTGCTGACAAACAGCTTGAAACAAAGGTAAAAAAAACACAAGAAATGGGAAATCACAGCGACAGAAAGCTGTATACGATAAAACACAAAGTGGTACTCAAAGAGCTGACTGGCCTGGATTTAATCCATGGTCCAGTAGAGACAAAGCTTCAGAAGACTCTCTTCTTCTTCTTCTAAACTCTTGATTTCTCTTTCTTCTTCTTCTTCTTCTTTACTGCTCACTCTTTCTTTTTCGAACACTCTCCTCCTTTGCTCTTCTTTTGCTCTCTCTTTTCTTCTCTCTTCTTCTTCTTTGTGTTTCTCTTCTCTCTGGATCATGCAGGCTCTCTCTGCTTCTATTCCTCTAATGTAATTTTTGATCCTCTCTGCACGAGCATCTTCTCCAGATGGAGAAGTCTTCTTTTTATAGCAGGATCAGATAGGTGGGCGTGTGTCCTCCACAAATTCCTGCCCTAGCGCCTTGAACACGTGGCAGCATTTCAGCCTGCTGCACTACACGTGTCACGATCCTGGCACTTCCTCCATTCTTGGATCACGTGCCCTTCTTCAGCTCCTCGAGTAGCAGTCCTATCAGATCAGGCTTGTTATCAGTGTGAGTTAATCTGAAAGAAAGAAAGGATGCATCGAGTAAGTTTGATATTTGAACTGAGCATGTACAGACTTGATGCACAAAATGCAGTGTGCATATAAGAAAGTATGTACAACGAGATTGAATGCACGGACATGTCATCCACGAGTGTACAGGCTTTGAATGCATGTAATGCATTTTGCATATGGAGAAGTATGCACATTGAAAGTGAATGTACAGACATGCCAGCAACGAGTGTATGGACTTAGTGTGCATGTGACAACGATGTACAGACTTACCGGTGTGATGATGCGTGAACTTAACCACTCGTACCAGCAATGGAATGTATAGACTTTGAATGCATGGTAAAGAGTGTATAGACTTTGTTTTGAAAGATTGCACAAATGCCACTGAAGAATGTACAGACGTTGAACGTGTGAAATGCAGTTTGCATCTATCAAAGTATACACAGCAAAGATGAATGCTCAGGCATGCTCTCAAAGAATGTACAGACTTTGCGTGCATGCGCCAAGATGATGTACAGACTTGTTAAAGTGATGCACGGACATATCAGCAGAGAATGTGTAGACTTTGTGTATGCATGAAACAACCGAATGCACTGACTATGTATATGCGTGAAGAACACTGGCTCTGGCTGTATAGACTTGATCGAATGAATCAACCGGAGGTTGTACAGACTAGCCACTAAGGAATGTGCAGACATGCACACATGCACAATGAACATGGATTGCACTGACTAAGTCACGAGCTGAGCTAACGGATGTATAGACTTGCTCAGTTATCAGCTAATGGATGTATAGACTTAGTGTACGCATGAGACAGACGAGTGCACTGACTATGGCTAATATATGCAAACAGGCGTTGATCAGAAATATGCACGAATTGGTCAATGCACCGATGCACTCTATATGCTCGGACCTGATGTGTGTGGTAGAGCTTGAAACGTGCTAGATAAATGACTGAGCATGCAATCATACAATCACAAACATATGGTGACTCATAGTGTTTGCTATCATCAAAATCACAGGGGCACAACAGATCCGTCCCCCTACCTCCACCGAAGAATATTTCATGCACCGAGGACGCCGATCCGCCAAGAAAATGCCGCATGAACCGCCGCGGCGCCCCGAACTCACGGCCGAGCTTCGCCGGGCCTCCACCGCCTCGATCCTCGCCCATCCTTGCCCGCGTCTCGCCCGTGTGGCCTTCGCCCCGCTCCGTTGGCCGCCGGAGAAGAGAGGGGAGAAAGATAGAGCGTGAGAGAAGAAAGAGGGAGAGAGTGAGAAATGAGAGATGTGGAGAGAGAAAAGGGGGTTTATATATATAGAAAATTTAAAATTTCTAGAAAATAAGAAAAATAGGGAAAAATATTCCCCACGATCCTCGAAAAATGAATAATGCACAACGCGCTGGTAATGTCCCGAAGTTGGAGAATGCAACGGCTCGCCCTACACGGGGTTCCGAAGGTTTGACAGATAAAAACACGCGTAAACCGTAAAACTCAATCTGGGACCCACAAAAGTGATCTGAAACCCACGGATCCTGATCCGAACAATATCCGAAAAACCCGGGGCATTACACAGGACTTATGGATAAAGTCCCTTTGCGAGGAATTGTGGACGCGTAAAATTTCATGCCTGCACATTCCCCCTGTTCCGAATCTGCAATGGAACTAAAGAAAGAAGACCCGGAGAAACTTGCAGCCCAAGACTCCAGGGAATGCTACCGCCCGGCAAGTCCTCACATGTGCCCGGGCGCATTAAGTGACGAGGGAAAGGCAGGATGCCTTCCTGAATTTATATATTACCATGAACCCACCTTTGGGTCTCTGGCGGTGAAGAATACCCCAAGAGGCTCACAATTCCCAGAAATTGGGTCCACCCGGTGCACCCTGTCACGCTCGCGATGCTCCATCGGTACACCCGCTTGGAGCTCTACCCGGCGCACTCCAAGTGCCCCTCCAGCGTCACACTGATGAATGCCCTCAAGTGCCCCTCCAGCGTCACACTAAACGCCTCCAACGGCACACCAGGCCAGCCTCCCCAACGGCATGCCTTATTGGCGCCTCCAACGGCACACCTGGCCAACCTCCCCAACGGCACGCCTTATTGTCTTCTCTAACGGCACACTGCCCATCCTCTTCCAATGACACGCTCCATCCCCTCTAGCGGCACGCTTCTAGCGTCCTCTGCCCGACGCACCCGCAAGCCATTCAAGCGGCACACTCTGCTCATCACCCGGCAAGGCCGTTTAGCCCCCCACCCGGTGCAGCATTCTTTTCCTCACCCGGGGACGCGTTGCAGCCGTTGGACCGGTGCCAATGGTAGCAAACTCGGCGGTCACTACGTGTGATCCTTGGTGCGCAGCAGGATCACGTCCAGCCAGCTGGGAGCTTGCTCAGTTGTCAACGCCCAAAGCACCCACGCAGGCATTCCCTGCTAGGGGACAAGACCGGGGGTCAATCTTGATTGACTCCCGTTGCCAGCGATGTCAATGCCAGCAATGGTATAAAGACCCCTAACGTCGAAGAGAGAAAAAAAGGTGGAGGTCGAAGAGAAAAAAAAAGGGTGGATGTTCCAAAAACAAGAAGGAGAGGCTGACTGCTCCCTCAACGGTCACCACCAACGAAGAAGAGAGAAATAAGAAAAGAGGAGAGCTTGCTGCCCACCCCCTGCTGCTCTGGCTACTGGTGTCCGTGCGAAGAGAAGAGAAGAAGAGAAGAAAAAGAGTGAGTGAAGAGAGGGAGTGAGGTCTGGGAGGGGAGGAGCCAACGCTCCATTCCCCCTCCCCACCGTATCTTATTCTTTCTTTCTTTTCCTCCATTCCCTTTTTTTGTTACGATGTATTAGCTCCCTTGGGGCATTCCTCTTGTGAGAATAGAAGTAGAAAGTTTGCAAATATTTTTGATGTCTTCCTACAGACGTTTCTTTTAGGTCTGCATTTCTTGCTGTTTTACTTTCTCCATGGCTTCCCATCATCTGCTTCTAAGTACCAGAGCTTCCCTCAGGTGTTTCACCCCTGGACTTCCCCCTCAGCTGGTGCATCCCTCGTCCAAACTTAGCCCGGTGCGTTTGCATCTCCCTTCCACCGGCACACCTCTGGACTACCCCCCCAGAGCCGGTGCACGCCCTCTCTCCCTTTGCCCGACGCACCCATGTCTGCGCCTTGCCCGGCACATCCAGGGTTTGTCCCTATCCGGCACGCCCAATCTGCCCCTCTACCCGGCGCACTCCAACCAGCCCTTATCCGGTGCACCCTCCCTGCACTTTGGCCTGGCACACCCTTGGCATACCCTTGCCCGGTACACCCTTGGCCTGCCTTTACCCGGTGCACCTGAGCCACCCCCTCACCCGGTGCACACTCAGCCTGTTTTGGCCCAGTGTTTCCCATTCGCTAATTTCTCTGGGCTTTCCGAAGTTTTCTTAAAGGTGTTGCATGTGCGCACACCTTGACTTGTTGGGTCATGCCACTCCTTGTGGGCGTGCACCCCTTACACCCCCACAGCTCTCGGGTCAAGGTGAGATGCTGCCGAATTTTCACCTGAATTAACAGAATAATAATAACAATAAAAGAAAAGCAACAATGCAAAAGGAAACAACAAATAAATAGAATAAACACCAATGAAACGGCTTCACCGAAATAACAACGAACCACAGAGATCCCGAATAACTGAACACTTATATCTTCATGACGGACTACCGAACATAACCACGACATGATCTACATGAATGAAAGAAAACCAAATCAGAACCCTGCGCATGCATTTCATGAATAAAAGAAAACTTCTCACAAGAGCCTCATGAATAAGGGGACCTCCCCTTGGCCTTACCCCACCTACATAGACCTTACCCCAGCTGCATTGACCCTAGAACCAACCTGCCCCTCCAACCGGTGCACCTCTTATCCAACTAGCCTGGCACACTCTTGGCTTGCCTTGCCCGACACACTTCAACCCATTCTAGCCCGACATATTGTTGGCTTGCCCTGCCCGGCACACCCTAGTCCACCCTTGCCCGGCGCACTTAGCCTCCTTTGCCCGGCACACTAACTTATCCCTGCCCGGCACACCCATGGCTTGTCCCTGCCGGCACACCCTTCAGTCCCCTTACCCGGCACAAACCAACCTCTTCCTGTCCGGCACACCCTTTTGCATGTCCCTGCCGGCACACATAGACCTCATCCCTGCATGGTTGCAGCTGCACCGACCCTGCTCACGTGCATGAAACTCAGGCCCAAAACCTGCACAAACTTCATCCCAAGCTTGCACCGACCCTGCCCACATGTGCATCGACCTTCCTCCACACATTCCCAATGTGCATAGACCTTGGTAAACCTTGCCCTTCACACATCTCAAATGTGCATCGACCTTGGCCAATTGGCCCTTCACACATTCCCAATGTGCATAGACCTTGGCAGACCTTGCCCTTCACACATCTCAAATGTGCATCAACCTTGGCCAATTGGCCCTTCACACATTCCCAATGCGCATAGACCTTGGCCACCTTGCCCTCTACACATTTTCCAATGTGCATCGACCTTGGCAGGCCCTGCCCTTTACACATTCTCACATGTGCATCGACCCTGGCCAACTGGCCCTTCACATATCTCACATGTGCACAGACCTTGGCAGACCTTGCCCTCTACACATTCCCGATGTGCATCAACCTTGGCCAACCAGCCCTTCATATATTTCAAGTATGCACAGCCCTTGGCAGACTCTGTCTCCAACCCATCACACATTTCCAGATGTGCATCGACCTTGGTGGGCATCCCCTTGGCACATTTCACATGTGCATCGACCTTTGCCTCCAACCCATTACACATTTTAAGATGTGCACCGACCTCAGCTGCAGCTGCACCGACCTGATCTCCATGTGTTCTGACCTGCACTTAGCTCTGGCCTGTATGTGCACCGACCTACCTTCATGCATGAACCTCAGTCGCATCAACCTACCTCGAAGCATCCCAGCCTTGGTAGCCCAGTTGCACCGACCTGCCTCGAGGCACCCTAACCTTAGCAACTCAGTTGCACCGACCTGCCTTGCAGCTGAACCAACCTACCTTCCATCTCACACGGTGCACCCCCGGTGGACTCCACCCGGTGCACCCTGCCGTGTCTTTATCCGACACACTTCCCAGCCCCTTGAGCCGGTGCACTCCGCGGTCTCAACCCGGTGTGCTCACCGCGCTCTCCACCCAGTGCACTCCACGGTCTCCACTGGCACGCCACTCTTGGCTCTCAAACAGTGCATCCCCGCCCGGCGCACCTCCTGATGCCTTTCACCGGCACGCTCCGAGCGTCGTTCTCCCGGTACGTGCGTCCCGGTGCACTTGCGCCCCTTCAACCGGTGCGCCGCCGTCGGCCTTTCAACAGTGCACCCCTTTGCCCGGCGCACTCCCGACACGCTACACACCTGAAATGCAATAGTATAATAAAAAAACATAATAATAATAATAATAAAAGAATCAATGAATAACATAACAAGAATAAATAGATAAATAATATTAACAATAAATAATGATAATAATAATAATGAATAGAACAATACCGCTCTCGTCATCCTCGGACCCTATGCGTGGGAATATTGATAAGGTCTCCATGGGTCACGCTTGGACCTCGGGCTCGTCCCAATCATGGTCGTTGTCTGACCCATATCCTAAGCTTATAGCCTGCTATCTTTGAACTTGCCTTTATTTTGGGATATAATCCCAGGACATTTTCTCACTGCCCTTTGGCATCGAAAATATTGATGATGCCCACACAAGCCTTGCTTCGACCGTGAGAGCCTCCCCTAGTATGGTCGCGGCTCGATCCTGCACCAGGCCGATAAACTTACTGATTTTCGACGACTCTATCCGGGATTTAACCGAATATTTCCCATCCCTCTGAACAATAAATTTGCCGCACCCCGGCATACATATGCTCCGGTTTTCCCGTGACGATTATGATATTCTGAAGCCGGACACTCGTCTGAATATTAAATGGTCTCCTGAGTGACCGACATGTTTCGAACGCTTGTTTCCCTAGACATAGGGCTTTCCAGCTGATTCAAGATCGCTATCGTCTTGTTTCTCTCGATATAATTTTCTAGCCATGAGGCCCTTATTCCTAGCGATTAATCAAGGGTGTTCCCCTCTCCGAGGGGATATAATTAACGCCGTGACCTTTATGACGTGGTGGATTTTTGTCCCGACACGAACTACACAATTGTCTGATTAGTCAGATCGAGAGCACCAAGGGCTTCTATGAAGCCCGAACAAATCGTCACTTCGTGACTGGCATGCCCACACTGTAATAAATAAATACACGCACTTAATAAATGAATAAACCAATAAACAAACACAATAGATAAAATAACTAACTTATTTAAATAAAAAGTGCGTCCACAAGTCTGGCACACCCGGTGGGACGTAAACCACCCTTTATCTCCTCGCCGGGAGTAAGGGCCTCATGCCCCCCTAATAAACAATGTTTGCCTACTTTGATGAATTTCAAGGTGCCGTCTTCGCCAACCCTATGGGGAGAAAAGCTCGATTAGGCGAAAATTATCTTTGTAGCCTCGAAGATGCTGCTCTAAAGAAAAGAAGAAAAGAAAGAAACAAAAAAGGAAGAGAAAAAATTGGCGAGAGAGGGTTGTACGACCATATCCGTCTAGACCCGTGCTGAACAAAGATTACTATGGGATTGATGCGGTGGAGCGAACCACTCATCCCCTCCCTGAGGGGGTGAGCGCTCTCCTGCGCACCCACCTTGGTATATTATACAAAAAAAGAAGAGAAGAAAAAAAGGACAAAAAGAAAGTTGGCAGGCATTGCTAACCAAAAGAATAAGAAGAAGGCAGGCATCCCGCCCGACTCTAAGAGGGTCCAAGCCCGTGGTGCAATGCCCCGGCCCGTTCCACCTTCCTGCTGCCCCTATCCGGCATAAGACCGTCCCTCGAGTGGCTGTTAGAAGATCGAACAAGCTGCAGCTGTAGCTTGATGAATTTCTGCCCGCCGTGGGGAATGCTTTATAGTAATGAGGCCAAGTACGGTCATGACTCCCAAAGAGAACATGCATCGACCCCGCCGTGGGGGCATAAGAAGCAAAGATTCTACCCCGATATGGGGGCATATGAAGCATGCATCCACCCCGCCATGGGGGCATAAGAAGCAAGGACTATACCCCACTCCGGGGGCATATGAAGAGAAATACGCCCCACCTTGAGGGGTAGAAGAAGTAGAATCTACCCCGGTCCGGGGGCATAAGAAGTAAAAGAATACACCCCGACTCGGAGGCACATGAAGAAACATACCCCACCATGGGGGCATAAGAAGCAGAAGAATTCACCCCGGACTGGGGGCATACAAAGAAAGAATTCACCCAGGCCTGGGGGCATACAAAGAAAGAAACACACCCCGCCTGGGGGCATAGAAGCCATAAAAGAATACACCCCGGCTTAGGGGCATTTGAAGAAGAAACATACCAGGCCACGGGGGCATAGAAGCCATAAAGAATACACCCCGGCCTAGGGGCACATTAAGAGAAATACACCCCCAGTCTGGGGGCATTAATGAGAAAAGAAGAGTAGAAAAGAAAGAACGGTCAGGAGGTGGACGTGGTCCTGGCACCCGCCTCTTCACATAAAGGAAGAAGGAAAGAAAAGAAAGAAAAGTCATGAGACAGACGTGGTCTTCAAACCCGCCTCTTCATACAAAAGAAGAAGAGAAGAAGGGAAAGAAGGTCTTGAGGCAGACGTGATCTTTTACCTTCGGCCTTCAGTCATCCAACAAATAGACCTCTCATATGGTCGGCGTCACGACCTTTCGTCCGAGCCGACGAACATTCCGTCATCGGGACGTTAAACCGAAAGATGTACCGTCATCGGTGCGTTAAATCGACCGATGTTCCGCCATCCGGGCGTTAAACCGAAAGATGTTCAGCCATCGGGGCGTTAAACCGGAAGGTGTTCAGCCATCGGGGCTTCAAGCCGATAGATGTTCCGCCATCAGGGCGTTAAACCGACAGATGTTCCGCCATCCGGGCGTTAAATCGAAAGATGTTCAGCCATCAGGGTGTTAAACCGGAAGATGTTCAGCCATCGGGGCTTCAAGCTGAAAGATGTTCAGCCATCGGGGCATTAAACTGGAAGATGTTCAGCCATCGGGGCTTCAAGTCGAACGATGTTCAGCCATCGAGGCTTCAAGCCGAAAAACATTCAGCCATCGAGGCTTCAAGCCGATAAACATTACGCCATCGGGGCGTCAAACTGACAGATATTCCGCCATCGGGGCGTCAAATAGATAAATATTCGGCCATCGGGGCTTCAAACCAATAAATATTCAGCCATCGGGGCTTTACGCCGACAAACATTCAGCCATCGGGGCTTCAAGCCGACACATGGCCAGCCATCAGGGCTTCAGCCGACAGATGTCGAGCCAACAAGCAACTCCACCTTCGGCCTTTGGCCACCCAAAAAAATCAAGAGACCTTTCCTATAGTCGGCATCATGACCTTCTGTCTAGACCAACGCATTAACCCATTGCCAGCATCAGGACTCCTTTGTCCAGGCTGGCGCATAAACCTATTGTCGGCATCACGACCTTCCGTCTAGACCGACGCATTAACCCATTGCCAGCATCAGGACTCCTTTGTCTAGGCTGGCGCATAAACCTATTGTCGGCATCACGACCTTCTGTCTAGGCTGATGCATCAACCCTTTGTCAGCATCATGACTCCTTTGTCTAGGCTGGCGCATAAACCCATTGTCGGCGGCACTCTTGCCGTCTAAGCCGACAAATACCTTACCTTCGGCCTGTGGGCCACTATTAACGAAGAAACCTTTCACTTTGATCCGGACCCTTCCCAGGCCAGAGAATTAAAGAAGAGACCCTTTCACTTTGGTTCGGATCCTTCCTCGGTCAGAGTATTAAAGAAGAGACCATTTCACTTTGGTTCGGATCTTTTCTCTGGCCAGAGAATTAAAAAGAGACCTTTCACTTTAGTTCGGACCCTTCCCCGGCCAGAGAATTAAAAAATAGACCCTTCACTTTGGTTCGGATCTTTCCCCGGCCAGAGAATTAAAAAAGAATAGACCTTTCACTTTGGTTCGGAGTCTTCCCCCAGCCAAAGAATTAAAGAAGAGACCATTTCACTTTGGTTCGGATCCTTCCCCGGCCAGAGAATTAAAGAAGAGACCCTTTCACTTTGGTTCGGATCTTTCCTCCGACCAGAGAATTAAAGAAGAGACCCTTTCACTTTGGTTCGGATCCTTCCCCGGCCAGAGAACTAAAGAATAGACCCTTTCACTTTGGTTCGGATCCCTCTCCCGGCCAGAGAATTAAAAAAAAAGGCCTTTCACTTTAGTTTGGATCCTTCTCCGTCCAGAGAATTAAAGAAGAGACCTTTCACTTTGGTTCAGATCCTTCCCCGGCCAGAGAATTAAAGAAGAGACCCTTTCACTTTGGTTCGGATCTTTCCCCGGCCAAAGAATTAAAGAAGAGACCTTTCACTTTGGTCCGGATCCTTCCCCTGACCAGAGAATTAAAAAAGAGACCCTTCACTTTGATTCGGATCTTTTTCTCGGCCAGAGAATTAAAGAAGAGACCCTTTCACTTTGGTTTGGATCCTTCCCCGGCCAGAGAATTAAAGAAGAGACCCTTTCACTTTGGTTCGGATCTTTTTCCAGGCCAGAGAATTAAAAAAGAGACCTTTCACTTTGGTTCGGACCCTTCCCCGGCCAGAGAATTAAAAAGAGACCTTTCACTTTGGTTCGGACCCTTCCCCGGCCAGAGAATTAAAGAATAGACCCTTCACTTTGGTTCGGATCTTTTCCCCGGCCAGAGAATTAAAAAGAGACATTTCACTTTGGTTCGGACCCTTCCCTGGCCAGAGAATTAAAGAATAGACCCTTCACTTTGGTTCAGATCTTTCTCCGGCCAGAGAATTAAAAAAGAATAGATATTTCACTTTGGTTCGGATTCTTCCCCCAACCAGAGAATTAAAAAGAGACCTTTCACTTTGGTTCGGATCCTTCCCCGACCAGAGAATTAAAAAAGGATAGACATTTCACTTTGGTTCGGATTCTTCCCCCGGCCAGAGAATTAAAAAGAGACCTTTCACTTTGGTTCGGATCCTTCCCCGACCAGAGAATTAAAAAAGAATAGACATTTCACTTTGGTTCGGATTCTTCCTCCGGTCAGAGAATTAAAAAGAGACCTTTCACTTTGGTTCGGATCCTTCCCCGACCAGAGAACATAAAGGGACCCTTCTCTTCGGCTCTCGTAGCTGCTTCCCCTAACCTTGGCTTTTATAGCCCGCCTCCCAACTTCGGCTCTTGTACCCTGCTTCCCACTATCTTCGGCCCTCATAGTTGCTTCCCCAACTTCAGCTTTCACAGCCTGCTCCCCAATTTTGGCTCTTGTAGTCTGCTTCCCAACTTCGGCTCTTACAGCTCGCTGCCCTAATTTCTTTTCGGCCCTCTACGGTCTGCTTCCCTAATACCTTTTATACGTAACAATAATATGTTCTTATGCAAAAAAAGAGAAAATAAACCAAAAGAGACAAAAAAAAAGCTTGGCTGCCCTGCTCGCATGTTTGCTTATAATATAGAATAATACACCCCCTTGGAATTTTCTAGGACCATGTTTCCTTGCTAAATAATATCGCCCCGATTCCAGATGCACGTGTGTCACGACATACGCTTGAAAGGAACCCAATTATGACGGGTGCACACGTCAAGGGGAAGAGTCATGGCTAAATTGCTAAGTCCAACTCACAAAATAAACCTGAGGCAACACTCCCACTCCGTACTTAATGTGTTCAATGGTCTTCAACCATGGGGATTGCCTGACTTTCTTCCTAGCACTCTACGGATGCTTGAATTTCTGCACTCGCGTGAAAGGTAATCGTAAGGAAAAAGCTACCTACCCCCCCCCCAAAAAAAAAGAGAAAAAAGTTGCCTACCCAAAAAAAGAGAAAAAAAGAGGAAGCGCGAATCCGAGTAGCCGGGAATCTCCATTGAGACACATGAGAAGACTCGCTCGAAATGGTGAAGCGAATTTCAATAAGGATGAATCCGAGTAGCCGAGAATCCCCATTGAGACACATGAGGAAACTCGCGTCAAACGGTGGAATCCACAATAGAATTATAATAAGGATGAATCCTAGTAGTCGGGAATCCCCATTGAGACACATGAGGAGACTTGCGCCGAACGGTGAAATTCGCTACCAAAATAAACAGATGGGGGCTGTGCGAAGCTACCGAAATCGAGAGCCTGAAACCCATGTGTAGGCGCTAGAGTAATCCTCGAGTGTTTCTTGGAAAACCTGCATATCCCTATGTTTAGGGCCTTTTGTTCACATGTTTGCTCCTCCATGCCATAGAGAATTACCTCGGGTGAAATGTGTGAATTTAAGCTATGCATGCAAGACATGCGATATTCTCTTGACGGGTGCACCACCCCTTAGTTGTGCCTCCTGGCCTGCACCGCGTCTGCGAATTATGGGCAATGTCCCTATCCCATCCCCTATAGAGGGAGATACCTTGTGTGTATTTATGTTATGCCTGCTGACGGATGCCTGCATGCTTGAATTAAAAAAACAAAACTCGATTTCGGCTATCACAGCCTGCTTTCCCAGCTCTGGCTCGTAGAGCCCAATCTTGGCCCTTACGGCCTGCTACCCGCCCTTGCGGTTTGCTAATCTCCCAACTTCGGCTTCTATAGTCCGCTTCCCTAATTTGGGCTTTCACAGCCTACTCCCCAATTTTGACTTTTGTAGCCAGCTTCCCGATTGCGGCTCTCATAGCCCGCTTCCCCGATTTCAGCCTTCACGGCCTACTTCCGCGACACCGATTCTGGCCCTTGCGGTCCACTTTCCTGGGTTCGGGTTTCACAGCCGGTACCCTCAGCGCATTAAAGAACAAAAAGACTCTACACTCTAGATCGGACCTTCCGTCTAGTTAGAGAACAAAAAGACCCTTCTATTCTAGATCGGACCTTCCGTCCGGTTAAAGAACAAAAAGATTGTCTCCACTCTAGATCGGACCTTCCGTCCGGCTAGAGGACAAAAAGACCCCTCCACTCTATATCGAATCTTCCGTCCGGCTAGAGAACAAAAAGACTCTCCCCACTCTAGATCAGACCTTCCGTCCGGTTAGAGAATAAAAAGACCCTTCCACTCTAGATCGGACCTGCCATCCGGCTAGAGAACAAAAAGACTCTCTCCACTCTAGATCGGACCTTCCGTCCGGCTAGAGAATAAAAAGGCCCTTCCACTCTAGATCGAACCTGCCGTCCGGTTAAAGAACTCAAAGACTCTCTCCTCTGCAAAGACCCTTCCACCTGTATAGACCTTACCCCAACTGCATTGACCCTAGAACCAACCTGCCCCTCCAACCGGTGCACCTCTAATCCAACTAGCCCGGCACACTCTTGGCTTGCCCTGTCCGACACACTTCAACCCATTCTAGCCCGGCACACTCTTGGCTTGCCCTGCCCGGCACACCCTAGTTCGCCCTTGCCCGGTGCACTTAGCCTCCTTTGTCCCGGCACACTAACTTATCCCTACCCGGCACACCCATGGCTTGTCCCTGCCGGCATACCCTTCAGTCCCCTTACCCGGCACACACCAACCACTTCCTGCCTGGCACACCCTTTGGCATGTCCCTGTCGGCACATATAGACCTCATCCCTGCATGGCTGCAGCTGCACCAACCCTGCTCACGTGCATTAAACTCGGACCCAAAACCTGCACAGACTTCATCCCAAGCTTGCACAAACCCTGCCCGCATGTGCATCGACCTTCCTCCACACATTCCCAATGTGCATAGACCTTGGTAAACCTTGCCCTTCACACATCTCAAATGTGCATCGACCTTGGCCAATTGGCCCTTCACACATTCCCAATGTGCATAGACCTCGGCAGACCTTGCCCTTCACACATCTCAAATGTGCATTAACCTTGGCCAATTGTCCCTTCACACATTCCCAATGTGCATAGACCTTGGCCACCTTGCCCTCTACACATTTCCCAATGTGCATCGACCTTTGCAGGCCCTGCCCTTTACACATTCTCATATGTGCATCGACCCTGGCCAACTGGCCCTTCACATATCTCACATGTGCACAGACCTTGGCAGACCTTGCCCTCTACACATTCCCGATGTGCATCAACCTTGGCCAACCAGCCCTTCATATATTTCAAGTATGCACAGCCCTTGGCAGACTCTGCCTCCAACCCATCACACATTTCCAGATGTGCATCGACCTTGGTGGGCAGCCCCTTGGCACATTTCACATGTGCATCGACCTTTTCCTCCAACCCATTACACATTTCCAAATGTGCATCGACCTCAGTTGTAGCTGCACCGACCTGATCTCCATGTGTTCTGACCTGCACTCAGCTCTGGCCTATATGTGCACCGACCTACCTTCATGCATGAACCTCAGTCGCATCAACCTAACTCAAAGCATCCCAGCCTTGGTAGCCCAGTTGCACCGACCTGCCTCGAGGAACCCTAACATTAGCAACTCAGTTGCACCGACCTGCCTTGTAGCTGAACCAACCTACCATTCCATCTCACACGGTGCACCCCCGATGGACTCCACCCAGTGCACCCTGTAGTGGCTTTATCTGGCACACTGCCCAGCCCCTTGGGCCGGTGCACTCCGCGGTCTCCACCCGGTGCACTCACCGCGCTCTCCACCTAGTGCACCCCACGGTCTCCACCGGCACGGCACTCTTGGCCTTCAAATGGCGCACCCCCGCCCGGCGCACCTCCGGATGCCTTTCGTCGGCACGCTCCGAGCGTCGTTCGCCCGGTACACTACCCGTGCCCTTCTCCCGGCGCACTTGCGCCCCTTCAACCGGTGCGCCGCCGTCGGCCATTCAATGGTGCACCCCTTTGCCCGGCGCACTCCCGGCACGCTATACACCTGAAATGCAATAGTATAATAAAAAACATAATAATAATAATAATAATAATAATAATAATAAAAGAATCAATGAACAACATAAAAAGAATAAATAGATAAATAATAATAATAATAATAATAATAATAATAATGAATAGAACGATACGTCTCTCGTCATCCCTGGACCCTACGCATGGGAATATTGATAAGGCCTCCATGGGTCACGCTTGGACCTCGGGCTCGTCCCAATCATGGTCGTTGTCTGACCCATATCCTAGGCTTATAGCATGCTATCTTCGAACATGTCTTTGTTTTGGGATCTAATCCCGGGACATTTTCGCTGCCCTTTGGCACCGAAAATATTGATGATGCCCACACAAGCCTTTCTTCGACTGCGGGAGCCTCCCCTAGTATGGTCGCGGCTCGATCCTGCACCAGGCTGATAAACTTACTAATTTTTGACCACTCTATCCGGGATTTAACCAAATGTTTCCCATCCCTCTGAACAATAAATTTGTCGCACCCCAGCATACATATGCTCCGATTTTCCCGTGATGATTACGATATTCTCAAGCCAGACACTCGTCTAAATATTAAATAGTCTCCTGCGTGACCGACATGTTTCGAACGCTTGTTTCCCTAGACATAGGGCTTTCCAGCTGATTCAAGATCGCTATCGTCTTGTTTCTCTCGATATAATTTTATGGCCATGAGGCCCTTATTCCTAGCGATTAATCAAGGGTGTTCCCCTCTCCGAGAGGATGTAATTAACGTCGTGACCTTTATGGCGCGGTGGGTTTTAGTCCCGACACAAACTACACAATTGTCTGATTAGTCAGATCGAGCGCACCAAGGGCTTCCATGAAGCCCGAACAAATCGTGACTTCGTGACTGGCACACCCACGCACTAATAAATAAATACACACACTTAATAAACGAATAAACCAATAAACAAACCCAATAGACAAGATAACTAACGTATTTAAATAAAAAGTGCGTCCACAGGAATCAAAATACAGAAGTACTCCTCATGCAAGGTATCTTTGGTGACTCATGTCAAAGGACCGACTGTGCAACTGCGACTGAAGAATCTCTTGGTTGACAGTTAGATATAATTACCATCCAGAGATTCTTGATCGGATCAGTTCAGTGAACCCTATTCTTGTAATGGGCACCTACACATATATCTTAGTGTCTCCACACCAGTGACTGTGAGATCAGTCACCCTCATCATATGAGAGGATATCATGTGCACTGGTCTATCTGTATTCTTCGATGTCCTATCTCAAAGACTCTATGACTAGGAATATTTAGAACACATGCATCTACAAGGTTGATCTCACTATCATAATCTCATTATGATTCAACCTTCACAGCCTACGTTCTAGGACTTCATCACGTCAAGCGGTAAAACACATAAATAAATAAGACATAATGAAGAAATTACTATAAATACGAATGAGAATATATAAGAAATGACGCCATCACTTCATAAGTGATTGGCTTGCTGGGCATACACTTCTTTCATTCTCTCACTTGCACTAAAGTCAATCACCTCATGCTTGATCCCCATCAATCTTAGGTGATACTCAACTACATCTTAAGTCAACAGCTTAGTTAGTGGATCTGTAATGTTATTAGCAGAAGAAACTCTTTCTAGGTGACATCTCTCTTTTATTTATAATATCTCTAATCAGGTGGAACCATTGCATAAAGTACAACGACTTCTGATGAGACCACGGTTCCAAAGCAAGAGTTATAACCCTCTCGTTATTAGATAACAGGGGTACCTGATCAGTGACACTAGGGACAACTCCCTACATGATGGTGAACTATTCCATCTACATAATGTCAAATCGATATTTGTTTTCTATTTCGAACTCTTCCAACCAACCGTCGAATCACCTTCTCCACTCACCAGGAACATATCCTTAATTCTTCTCAAGAATGTAAGAATATATTTCATAGCATTCCAATGCTGCTCACCTAGATTTGTCTGATACATGCTTGTAACACTTAGAGCATTCAATATATCAGACATCGTACATAGTACATTACACATGATAAACCTTTAAGCCAAAAGCTTAACTACTCATGTGCTACCTCTTTGCAGGAGAGTTAGATGAAGAGAGGTACACCCCGCCATGGGGGCATAAGAAGCAAAGAACACACCCCGACCTGGGGACACATGAAGAGAATCCACCCCACTCTGGGGGCACAAAAAAAGAGATACACTCCGCCCTTGGCGCATAAGAAGCAGAAGCATCTACCCCGCTCTGGGGGCACAAAAAAGAGATACACTCCGCCCATGGTGCATAAGAAGCAGAAGCATCTACCCCGACCCGGGGGCACAGAAGCGAAGAGACATACATCCCGATCTGGGAGCATATGAAGAAAGATATACTCCGCCCAAGCGACATTTGAAGAAACGACATACCCTACTTCGGAGGCACAGAAGCCGTAAAGAGACACACCCCCGCCATGGGGGCATAAGAAGCATAAGAATTCACCCCGCTCGGGAGGCATTAGAAGCAAAGACGCTACCCCGCCACGGGGACATAGAAGCCATAAAGAACTCACCCCGTTCGGGGAGACAATAAGCAGTAGAGTTACACCCTGGTCTGGGGGCACATGAAGAGAAGTATATCCCGCCATAGGGGCATGTAAAAGGAAAGAGAGCGAGAATACACCCCGGTCTAGGGGGACAGAAGCAAAGAGACCCACAGCCCGACATGGGAGCATACGAAGGAAGGTATACCCCACTTAAGGGGCATTTGAAGAAACAACTTACCCCATCACGGGGGCGTGAAAGCCATGAAGAATTCACCCCAGCTTAGGGGTATTCGAAAAATCTACCCCGGCTTAGGGGCACTTGAAGAAGAAACACCCCGACCTGGGGGCATGAGAAGAAAGACTATACCCTGCCCGGGGGCACACAAAGAAAGAAGCACACCCCAACTTAGAGGCATTTGAAGAAGAAACATACCCCGCCATGGGGGCATATAAAGAAAAGCATACACCCCGTCCTGGGGGCACAAGAAGCAGAATAACTCACCCCGGCCTGAGGGGCACGCGAAGAATGAAACACGCGCCCTGCCTTGGGTGCACAAAGAAAGAAACACACCCCCGCCTGGGGGGGCATACAAAAAAAAACACACTCCGCCCGGGGTGCACAAGAAGCAAATACACCTCGCCTGGGGGCACAGAAGCAAAGAAGCAGAATCCACCCCGGCCTGAGGGCATAAGAGGCATGAAGTTACACCCCGATTCGGGGGCACGCAAAGAAGAAACACATCCTGCCTTGGGTGCACAGGAAGCCAGAAATACACCCCATATGGGGGCATACGAAACAAAAAAGAAGCACACCCCGCCATGGGGGCACACGAGGAAAGAAACACCCTCCGCCCTGGGTGCATAAGAAGTAGGAAAATCCACCCCGATGTAGGGGCATAAGAAGCAAGAGTACACCCCGAGCTAGGGGGAATATAAAGAAAGAAACTACACCCCGCTCCAAGGGGGGGGCATATGAAGAGAAATATGCCATGTCTTGAGGGGTAGAAGGAGTAGAATCCACCCTGGTCTAGGGGCATTAGAAGCAAAATGCACCCCGCTCTAGGGGCATAAGAAATGAAGAACACACCCCCGCTCTAGGGGCATTTGAAGAAGAAACATACACCCCGTCTGGGGGCATGGAAGCCATGAAGAATTTACCCCGGCTTAGGGGTGTTCAAAAAAATTTGCCCTGGTTTAGAGGCATTTGAGGAAGAACTACACCCCGCGATGGAGGGCATGAGAAGCAAAGACTACACCCTGCTTAGGGACATTCGAAGAGAAACATACCCTGCTCCGGGACATAAGAAGAAAAAGTTACACCCCGTCTGGGGGCCTAGAAGCCATGAAAGATACACCCCGCTTGGGGGCACATAAGAAAAGTTACACCCCAAGCTGGGGGCACATCAAGAGAAATACACCCCAGTCCGGGGCATTAATAAGAAAGGAAGAGCAAAATAAAAGAAAGGAGACATGAGGCAGACGTTGTCTTCGAACCCGCCTCTCTACATAAAAGAAGAAGAGAAGAAAAGGAAGTGAGCCTTGAAGCAGACATTGTCTTTCACCCTCCACCTTCGGCCTTTGGCCACCCAACAAAATCAAGAGACCTTCTCTATTGTCGGCACCATGACCTTCCGTCTAGGCCGATGCATCAACATATTGCCAGCATCATGACTCCTTCGTCTAGGTTGGCGCATAAACCCATTGCCGGTGGCACTCTCACCATCTAAGCCGACAAATATCTCACCTTCGGCCTTTGAGGCCACTAAAAAAAAAGAATCAACCTTTCACTCTGGTTCGGATCCTTTTCCCGGCCAGAGAATCAAAGAACCAACCTTTCACTTTGGCTCGGATCCTTTCCCAGTCAGAGAATCAAAGAATCAACCTTTCACTTTGGCTCAGATCCTTTCCCGGCCAGAGAATCAAAGAATCAACCTTTCACTTTGGTTGGGATCCTTTCCCCAGCCAAAGAATCAAAGAATCAACCTTTCACTTTGGCTCGGATCCTTTCCCGGCCAGAGAATCAAAGAATCAACCTTTCACTTTGGCTCGGATCCTTTCCCGGCCAGAGAATCAAAGAATCAACCTTTCACTTTGGCTGGGATCCTTTCCCCGGCTAGAGAATCAAAGAATCAACCTTTCACTCTGGTTCGGATCCTTTTCTCGACTAGAGAATCAAAGAATCAACCTTTCACTTTGGCTCGGATCCTTTCCCGGCCAGAGAATCAAAGAATCAACCTTTCACTTTGGCTCGGATCCCTTGCCCGGCTAGAGAATTAAAGAATCAACCTTTCGATCTGGTTCGGACCCTTCCCCCGGTCAGAGAACAAAAGAGACCCTTCTCTTCGGCTCTCACATCCCGCTACTCGACGCCCTTCGACTCAGCCATTTCGACCAAGGCCCACTACCAGGATTAATCCATCTGTCCCACCACGTTCTCCGATATGTTTCGGCTTTATAGCCTACTTCTAACATCTATCGGCTTGTCAGCCTGCTCCCAATACCCTTGGCTTTTTAGCCTACTTTCCAATATCTTTGGCTCTTGCAGCCTGCTTCCCAGAATTCGACCTTCACGGCCTGCTTCCCAGAATTTGGCCTTCACGGCCCGCTTCCCATAATTTCAGCTCTCACGGCCCGCTTCCCATAATTTCGGCTCTTGCAGCCCGCTTCTCGATTTCGGCTCTCGCAGCCCGCTTCCCATACTTTAGCTTCTGTGGCCTGCTTCCCCAAATTTTTGCCTTCCTAGCCCGCTTCCCAGAATTCGACTTTCACGGCCCGCTTCCCATAATTTCGGCTCTTGCAGTCCGCTTCTCGATTTTCGCTCTCGCAGCCCGCTTCCCATACTTTGGCTTCTGTAGCCTGCTTCCCCAAATTTCGGCCTTCCTAGCCTGCTTCCCAGAATTCGGCCTTCACGGCCTGCTTCCCAGAATTCAGCCTGCACGGCCCGCTTCCCAACTTCGGCTCCTGCAGCCTATTGGGTTCGGTGCTAGTATTCAGGGGGGGTGAATGAATATGGCCTATAAAAACTTTCACCCAATAATAAAATTTCGCTCAAAAAGGAACTATGATGCTAACTAGACAGATTTACCAAATCTGAAAGCTAATCAACTATTTTGTTCTACCAGTTAGCAGACACATGGAGCGCCCCTATGCATTCATCTAGCGGAAGCACAAATGAACAAATCAAACCACAATGCACAAGGGTTTTTAGGTGATTCGGTCCAGCAGACCTACATCCACCCCACACTCAACCTGAGTGTGGCTTCACTAACCGCTGGGCAACACAGCTTGCCAACAATCAGCTGGGCCTCACAGCTTGCCAACCGCTGAGCATCACAGCTTGCTTCCGCTGGGCAATACAGCTTAGCCATCGCTGACTCACAGCTTGAACCCGCTGGGGAATACAGCTTAACCCGTCCGAGACCAAGTCTCGCCAGCTGAGGATTACAACTTTACCTGTCCAGTGGAAACCTCCACTGCCCGCTGAGCAACACAGCTTGCTGTCCAGTGGAAACCTCCACTGCCCGCTGAGCAACACAGCTTGCTGTCCAGAGGCAGCACCTCTGCAAACCGCTGACAAATAGCTTGAAGAAATGTATAAAGGAAAATGAAAATAGAACAAGACAGCAACGGAAAGCTGAAGCAATAAAGCACAAAATATAGCTCAACAATGAGCAACTTCAGATCTGGTTTTGAACCAAAGATCTGAGGAACGAACTCCTTCTCTCTCTCTCTCTTCTTCTTCTTCTCTTCACACTCTTCTCGAGCTCTCTGCCTCTCTTCTTCTTCTCTTCTGCTTCTTCCCTCTTTCTTTTCTTCTTCTTCTCTTTTCTCTTTCTACCTGGATCGTGGCTCTCTGTATGGACTTTTCTTCTCGCCAACTCGATCTGTCTTCTTTTGTGGAAGGAGGCTCATATATATAGCAGCAGCCAGCAGGATCAGCCCCAACGTGTGACCTCCACATTTCCCGCCCAGATATTCGGGCCACGTGGCAGTCTCTCAGCAGGCTTCATTCCAGCCTCGGATCACATGCTGCCAGTCACTGGGGAATGTTCTTCCTCGGATCACGTGCTCTCCTTAAGCTTCACGATCAAAGCACCTGTTAAACAGAGTATCGGATAAGTCATCAGTTTAAAGAACAACTCTGTATAGACTTATCAGAAGAACAGCGTTTTAGAAGAAACCTGGACGAGGTTAGAACGAAACAACACGAAGACAGAAATAACAAAGAAGACTCAGACGCAGAGACAGCACGAAGTGAAACGAGAACGACACGAGGTGCAATAAGAACGACACGAAGTGTAGTAGTGACAGAAACACACACTACACAGAGAACGACACGAAGACGATGAAAACGACACGAGGTGAAGTCACAAAGCGACAAAGACACGGGGTGTAGGAAACATGACACGAAGACATGAAATAACACGGAGACGAAACAGTAACCGACACGAGTTGAAAACAACACGAAGTCGAAAATAGAAGTTGACACGGGTTGAAAATAACACGAAGATGAAAGACAAGGAAAACGACACGAAGTCAAAGAAACAACAGTAACCGACACGAACTGTGGTTACTAAATAGGAACGACACGAGGTCTACAGGGAAACGACTCGAAGTTCATCAGAACTATTCGAGCTGCCTCAGAAACACGACACGAAGTTATGAGAACAGCACGAGGTGAAAACGACACGGGCTGACCACAACAAGGATACAACACGAAGTCATAAAAACAGAAACGACACGAAGTATAACCTCATACAAGTTTTTCCTGTCAAACATGGAAATCAACACGAAGTGTCGTAAGCTCAGACGACACGAAATCTTTTCGTGTTAGTGAGGGGAAACAACACGAAGTGTGACTCAAGTGGCACTGAAAGCAACACGAGGTGAGACTTCACGCTATACAGACTTGGACTTTGTATATGAAGTGCGCTGTACAGACTTTGACGAATCAGAAGGCTGTATAGACTTGGAGACCCAAAGCCATTGTATAGACTTTGATGCCCAAATGCGATGAACAGTGAAACAGTGTATATACTTCAAGTAAAGACCAATGTGTAGACTTGAAGATTGAAGGCGATGTACAGACTTTGATGCCCAACACCAATGTATAGACTTAGGAGCATATGACACGGCTGTACAGACTTCGCCTAAGACGCTGTACACACTTAGCCTGAGACAATGCATGAACTGACGTTGTATAGACTTTGTCTTAACAATGAATGTGTAGACTTGATCAAGAGTCCAATGTGCAGACTTCATGAGTGTGCAAACTTGTCAACGAAATGCACAATGTATAGACTATGAAGAAATGCATGCTACAGTGCAATGTCTAGACTTGCTATATGCACGAGACGCTGTCCACTGTCTAGACTTGCGATGCCTTCGCCAAATGCATACTACAGTCCAATGTATGGACTTAGACGAATGATGCATGAGACGCTCAATGTATCGACTTTGAGCTTGCTATGCAGTGTATAGACTTAGAGCATAAACCCCACGATGCAATGTATAGACTATGCACATACCAGAAGTCTAACACAACCAATATATCAGTCATACACGTGCATTCTCCAGATGATATACAAATCACAATCATGAAGCTATCATCAAAGCACAATGTCATCAATGCTAGACATCATCAAAATACAATATCAAATGCACTCAAATGCACTCACTGTCTTGCTATCATCAAAACCAAATAGCATTGCTATCATCAAAGCAACATAGCACATGCTTGTGCCTAAGGGGCACAACATTCTCCCCCTTTTTGATGATGGCAACACAATGTGACAGTGAGTCACACACAAGATTTTCTCCCCCTTTGAAATGATCAAAAAGAGAAAAACAGTAAAAACAAGAGTGCAAAGTGCATTATGCATGCATGTGACTGCTAGAGCATTCTCCCCCTAAATAAAAGCTCCCCCTTTGAGAAGGAATATGAACAGATAACCAAGGTAGAAAAGGTAGGAGGGTCACTTGATAACAGCTGAATCATAGGTTCAGAAAGGAAGCATGATTATAAACAACTGTTAAAGTATAAGAATCAGTAACATACAATTTTCAAAAATTCAGGTTTAACAGTGATAAATCTAGAGTAAAGAACCTGACCCCTGAAAAAGAGTTTTAGATTCCATTTATAGCAATGAATCTAGGGCACATGGTATTAATAGATAAGTCTGAAATAATACCCTTTTGTGTCTAAACATGGAAGTTCAAGAAAGGCAACTTGAATATGTATTAATAAAAATAATTTTCACTCATAGACTTTTGATTTTCAAAGGGTTACAGCAGTTTGATTTTCATTTTTCGATTTCTGAACCTGAACTAAGTGAATAGACCTGTGGCATTTATGCTGTTGACATTAGGTGTACACCTTGATCAGAGACAAGTACCCCCAGTTACTAGGCATAAACTACTAGATCTATTTCAGATCAAGACCTACAAGGAATAGTCTTCATTTTGACATTAAGGGTACACCTTGATTAGAGGCCAGTACTCTCAGTTACTTGGTGAGGACTCCCCCTATAGATTTGACCCTATGAACAGAGTTAGCTTGAGGCACTTCATGACATGTGAATTTTTCTGCTTCATTGGAGGAGTTCACAGTTTCTCAATGTAATTAACCATTGCGCTGTCACAATGTTCAGTTCTTTACATTTATGATCTTATTTACTGCTGCCCTTAATTCTTTTAGAGTGATTGTTTAAAAAATCAGTACACACTCTTATTAGCCTGTTCTAGACATATCCAGTTCAACACATTTAGGCATTACAAAAAACTTTTTCTATTTTAGCTATGAGACAAAGATTAAGAGCTATAAAAGTTTTCTTTTATCTCAAATTCTGAAGTGCAGACACTTAACTCTCTAATTTATAAAGGTTAAACCTTTAGTTCTTTTCAATTTGTAAATGTGATTCTTATAAGTGAACAGTTGCAATAGTCACCATTCAATGTACTAAACCAGATGCAAAGCTGTTGTTTAGTGAAGAAATGGGGAAAGGATAGCAATAAGCATTATGATCCATAGCATCTGATGACAGTGAATATGAATGAGTTGAAAGGGGACAATGAGAAGTACCAAGGATTCAATGAATTGAATAGAACTCTCAACTCCCCCTGACACCATGATGCAAAAATATGCTATGCATTAGACTGTTCTACATGCAGACTATGCAACATTAGTCAAACTCCCCCTGACAAAGTGTATGAAATAGAATTAATGAACTGCTCATAATTTTAGAATATGCTCAAGAAGAATTCATGCTTTGTTCAATCAGAGAGAGAATTTATCAAATGCATCATCTTCATTTTAAATTTTTAGATTTTTTTTTCAACATATGATGCAGTACACTGTTCTACATGAAAACTAGACCCATGGTACTAGGCGGAGGACCTGGTCTCAAAGACCATCTCACACATGGTAGGAACCTCCGGGCAGATTTCCTTGCCTTTTAGCAACATACCATTTGATATACCAGGGTTATGTAGATGATATATGCAGTGCAAAGCAATCCTATTATGCATTGAAAAACATGCAGTCTTCAGCAATATGCAAATGATAGTCATGCAGATGAAATGTGTAAACATAAGACACATGCATTGACTGAGTGTACTAAATGACCCAATTAAAATCAGTGCAAGTTATGCATTTAACAACAAGCATGCAATGTATTGAGCCTCAATGCAAAATATGGCAAGAGAGAAGAGCATCATATATGTAGAAGTAAACTCAGTAGCTGAGTCTGGAATGCAGACTGATCAGCTAGACAAGAGAAGATCATACATCAAACAAGTAAATCAACATGAAATTCTCATTTTTCATACTCACAAATTCAGATAATGAATTTAAACAAAGTTCAGAACTAACCTGAAGGATTGAATCCTGGGGTTTTCATTCTTGAGTGCCTTGGTTAACCCCTTTCATTTCCAAGGCACACCTGCAAGATAAAATCAAGTTGATCCTTCAGGAACCCAAGAAGTCTTGGGTCCTGAATTAACCCTCACAGGTGTTCTGACTGATCTCTTAACAGAATTATCAACATAGCCCATCAACTTATAGCTGGACAAGGAATAACCAAATTGACCAGACTTACCATGATGACTAACAGAATTTGAGTTCCTTTTATGCACCTTATTGTAAGCATTAAATTCATGTGCATGAACATCAAAATTTCTGTTGTGTGCATGGGCATTTTGTTTTCTGAACTCTGCCACCCAGCACTCAGAGGCTTTGTGGCCAGGTTTTCCACAATTAAAATAAGAGAATTTCACAAATTGTTTTGCATGGAATTTGACAGCATGGGGGTTAATGTGATTCTTCTGAACGTGCCAACAATCCTTGACTGTGTGGCCATGTTTTCCACATTCAAAACATGAAGAATACATTCTGTCAAGATTCTTATAGAATGCATGCCTTTTTACAGGGATTATAGCAGTTTTGAAGTTAATTGTTCTTCCCTTAGCATGCCAACAGTTTGCAGCTCTGTGGCCTAATTTGCCACAATGATAACATTGAGTGTTCTCTTTATGAGATGCATGATTTTTAGCATGGAATAGTTTATCATGCATTCTAACAGCATATAGATCATCTAATTTCATTTGTCTACAATCATGCATGAGATGACCTATTTTATGACAATAAAAATATTGATGCCTTTTGATGTGAGCAGAAGAAGGTTTACTCACAGTAGACTTCCTAGCATGAGTTCTATCATACTTCAATTCATCCTTCTTTATCACAAAGCAATCAGCCATCTCATGGCCAAACTTTCCACAGTAAAAGCATTTGACATTTTTGACGCTAGAATGTTTGACCTGAGCTTTCTTAGCATGCTGATTGTTATCATTCTTTTTCAAAACTTTTATTTTCTCCTTTGTTTTCTTATTTTTCTGATTACTGCCTCCATCAGAGACTTTCTTCTTAGAAACATCCTTTGGAGTTTCTTTATTTTTAAGAGACTTAAACAGGGAATTGTTTAGTTCAGTGATTTCATTTTTGAGAGAAGAAATGAGCATTTCAGAATCTGTGATCTTTTCATTAAGTAAGACATTAATGGCTTTGTAGCTATCAATCTCTTCTATCAATGTGCTCACTCTCTCACATTCATTTTCAACTAAATTCTTCCCTTTTTCAAGCGTTAAGAGTCTCTCAGACATGGCAGAATTTAGCAACCTCAATTCTTCATTTTTATTTTCCAATGAGGAGATTTGTTCCTTACTCATATTCAGATCAGCTAAGCACATATCATGAGATGTTTTTAGTCTTTGACAGTTTTCACAGGGAACATTAGAATTTATCTGTTCACATCTCTTTTTTAACCTTCTATTTTCAGATTTTAATTTCTTGGATACTTTGAACAAATCTTCATACATCACTATCAGTTCATCGAAAGAGTATCCATCTGATTCAGATTCAGAATTTACCTTGGATGAGGATTCCTCATCATCCCGGTTGGCCATTAAGCATATTGACTTTCTTCCTTCTCTATCAATGTCCGAGGTATTCCCTTTGAGTTTCAATACCTCTGGACAATCATCCTTCGTGTGACCAGCCTTCCTGCATTTGTAGCAAACATTAGTGTCAGCAATCTTGGCAGGATTAGAGTTATACCTTGTTTGCTGGTTGCCACCATCAAGCTTTCCTTCTCTCGTTCTCAGAAATTTCTTGAAATTACTAATCACCATTCCCATGTAGTCTTCATCAATTTCAGACCGCGAGAGGCTACTTTTCTCGCTTGATGATCCACTGTGGCTGGATCTGTTTGCTTTGCTGGAGCTAGCCTTCAGCACGATTGGCTCCATTGCAAACAATCTGAAAGCTCAGAACAAACTGAAGCACCTAAACCAAATAAGCAAGACAAAGCACTAAGACGGAGAATCAAAGCTACGAACACAGAAAGCACACTCTGAAAAGCACCAAACAAACCAGCAGGATCCTCTGCAGATTGTTAGATCTGATAGATCAGAGACCGCTCTGATACCAATTGTTGGGTTCGGTGCTAGTATTCAGGGGGGCGGTGAATGAATATGGCCTATAAAAACTTTCACCCAATAATAAAATTTCGCTCAAAAAGGAACTATGATGCTAACTAGACAGATTTACCAAATCTGAAAGCTAATCAACTATTCTGTTCTACCAGTTAGCAGACACATGGAGCGCCCCTATGCATTCATCTAGCGGAAGCACAAATGAACAAATCAAACCACAATGCACAAGGGTTTTTAGGTGGTTCGGTCCAGCAGACCTACATCCACCCCACACTCAACCCGAGTGTGGCTTCACTAACCGCTGGGCAACACAGCTTGCCAACAATCAGCTGGGCCTCACAGCTTGCCAACCGCTGAGCATCACAGCTTGCATCCGCTGGGTAATACAGCTTAGCCATCGCTTACTCACAGCTTGAATCCGCTGGGGAATACAGCTTAACCCGTCCGAGACCAAGTCTCGCCAGCTGAGGATTACAACTTTACCTGTCCAGTGGAAACCTCCACTGCCCGCTGAGCAACACAGCTTGCTGTCCAGTGGAAACCTCCACTGCCCGCTGAGCAACACAGCTTGCTGTCCAGAGGCAGCACCTCTGCAAACCGCTGACAAACAGCTTGAAGAAATGTATAAAGGAAAATGAAATTAGAACAAGACAGCAACGGAAAGCTGAAGCAATAAAGCACAAAATATAGCTCAACAATGAGCAACTTCAGATCTGGTTTTGAACCAAAGATCTGAGGAACGAACTCCTTCTCTCTCTCTCTTCTTCTTCTTCTCTTCACACTCTTCTCGAGCTCTCTGCCTCTCTTCTTCTTCTCTTCTGCTTCTTCCCTCTTTCTTTTCTTCTTCTTCTCTTTTCTCTTTCTATCTGGATCGTGGCTCTCTGTATGGACTTTTCTTCTCGCCAACTCGATCTGTCTTCTTCTGTGGAAGGAGGCTCATATATATAGCAGCAGCCAGCAGGATCAGCCCCAACGTGTGACCTCCACATTTCCCGCCCAGATATTCGGGCCACGTGGCAGTCTCTCAGCAGGCTTCATTCCAGCCTCGGATCACGTGCTGCCAGTCACTGGGGAATATTCTTCCTCGGATCACGTGCTCTCCTTAAGCTTCACGATCAAAGCACCTGTTAAACAGAGTATCGGATAAGTCATCAGTTTAAAGAACAACTCTGTATAGACTTATCAGAAGAACAGCGTTTTAGAAGAAACCTGGACGAGGTTAGAACGAAACAACACGAAGACAGAAATAATAAAGAAGACTCAGACGCAGAGACAGCACGAAGTGAAACGAGAACGACACGAGGTGCAATAAGAACGACACGAAGTGTAGTAGTGACAGAAACACACACTACACAGAGAACGACACGAAGACGATGGAAACGACATGAGGTGAAGTCACAAAGCGACAAAGACCCGAGGTGTAGGAAACATGACACGAAGACATGAAACAACACGGAGACGAAACAGTAACCGACACGAGTTGAAAACAACACGAAGTCGAAAACAGAAGTTGACACGGGTTGAAAACAACACGAAGACGAAAGACAAGGAAAACGACACGAAGTCAAAGAAACAACAGTAACCGACACGAAGTGTGGTTACTAAACAGGAACGACACGAGGTCTACAGGGAAACGACTCGAAGTTCATCAGAACTATTCGAGCTGCCTCAGAAACACGACACGAAGTTATGAGAACAGCACGAGGTGAAAACGACACGGGCTGACCACAACAAGGATACAACACTAAGTCATAAAAATAGAAACGACACGAAGTATAACCTCATACAAGTTTTTCCTGTCAAACATGGAAATCAACACGAAGTGTCGTAAGCTCAGACGACACGAAATCTTTTCGTGTTAGTGAGGGGAAACAACACGAAGTGTGACTCAAGTGGCACTGAAAGCAACACGAGGTGAGACTTCACGCTGTACAGACTTGGACTTTATATATGAAGTGCGTTGTACATACTTTGACGAATCAGAAGGCTGTATAGACTTGGAGACCCAAAGCCATTGTATAGACTTTGATGCCCAAAGGCGATGAACAGTGAAACAGTGTATATACTTCAAGTAAAGACCAATGTGTAGACTTGAAGATTGAAGGCGATGTACAGACTTTGATGCCCAACACCAATGTATAGACTTAGGAGCATATGACACGGCTGTACAGACTTCGCCTAAGACGCTGTACACACTTAGCTTGAGACAATGCATGAACTGACGTTGTATAGACTTTGTCTTAACAATGAATGTGTAGACTTGATCAAGAGTCCAATGTGCAAACTTCATGAGTGTGCAAACTTGTCAACGAAATGCACAATGTATAGACTATGAAGAAATGCATGCTACAGTGCAATGTCTAGACTTGCTATATGCACGAGACGTTGTCCACTGTCTAGACTTGCGATGCCTTCGCCAAATGCATACTACAGTCCAATGTATGGACTTAGACGAATGATGCATGAGACGCTCAATGTATCGACTTTGAGCTTGCTATGCAGTGTATAGACTTAGAGCATAAACCTTACGATGCAATGTATAGACTATGCACATACCAGAAGTCTAACACAACCAATATATCAGTCATACACGTGCATTCTCCAGATGATATACAAATCACAATCATGAAGCTATCATCAAAGCACAATGTCATCAATGCTAGACATCATCAAAATACAATACCAAATGCACTCAAATGCACTCACTGTCTTGCTATCATCAAAACCAAATAGCATTGCTATCATCAAAGCAACATAGCACATGCTTGTGCCTAAGGGGCACAATACAGCCCGCTTCCCAACTTCGGCTCCTGCAGCCTGCCTCCCATAATTTGGCCCTCGCAGCCCGCTCTCCTCGATTTTTGGCTATTCTGGCCTACTTCCAATATCAACTTCGTCTTTTATCGCCCGCTTCCCCAATGTCTTTTCGGCCCGTCGCGGTTCCCTCCTCAGCACCTTGGCTGCTGCTTTGATTCTATATGCACATACATGATACATATACGTAACGACAGTATGTTCTTACGCAAAAAAAAAGAAAAAAAGAGAGAAAAAAATTAGAATTGTTTGGCTACCCTGCTTGCATGTTTGCTTAATATAGAATAATACACCTCCTTGAAATTTTCTAGGACCGCGCTTCCTTGCTAAATAATATCGCCCTGATTCCGGATCCACGTGCGTCGCGGTGCACGCTCAAAGGGAACCCGATCATGGCGGGTGCACACGTCAAAGGGAAGAGTCGTGGCTGAATTGTTAAGCCCAACTCATAAAATAAACCTGAGGCAACGCTCCCACACTTAGCACTTAATGTGTTCAATAGCTTTCAACCATAGGGATTGCCCGAATTCCTTCTTAGCACTCTACGGAGACTTGAATTACTGCACTCGCATGAAAGGTAATCGTGAGGAAAAAGCTGCCTACCCCCACTGTAAAAAAAAATGTGAATCCGAGTAGCCGGGAATCCCCACTGAAACAAATGAGGAGACTCACGTAAAATGGTGAAGCGAGTTACAATAAGGATGAAGCCTGGTGGTCGGGAATCCCCATTGAGACATATGAGGAAACTCGCCCCGAACGGTGAAATCCACTACAAATAATAAACAGCCGAGGGCTGTGTGAAGCTACCGAAAGTCGAAAGCCTGAAACTCATGTGTAGGGACTAGAGTAATCCTCGAGTGTTGCTAGGAAAACATGTGTATCCCTATGGTTAGGGTTCTTTGATTCACACATTTGCACCGCCACGTCACAGAGAATTACCTCGGGTGAAATGCGTGAATTCAAGCTATGCATGCAAGACATGCGATATCCTCTTAACGGGTGCACCGCCCCTTAGCTGTGCCTTCTGGCCCGCACCGTGTCTACAAATTATGGGTAACGTCCCTATCCCATCCCCTATAGAGGGAGCTACCTTATCCATACTTATGTTATGCCGGCTCACGAATGCCTGCATGCTTGAGTAAAGAAATAAATAATAATAATAATAATAAAAATAAACTCAATTTCAGCTATCGCAGCCTGCTTTCTCAGTTCTGGCTTGTACAGCCCAATCATGGCCCGCACGGCCAACTTCCTGCCCTCGCGGCTCGTTAATCTCCCAACTTCGGCTTCTACAGTTCGCTTCCCCAATCTGGGCTTTCGCAGTCTGCTCCCCAATTTCGGCTTCTGTAGCCAGCTTCCCAATTGCGGCTTTCATAGCTCGCTTACCCAATCTCAGCCTTCACGGTCTACTTCCGCAACACTGATTCTGGCCCTTGCGGCCCACTTCCTCGGGTTTGGATCTCGTAACCGATACCCACAGCGCATTAAAAGAACAAAAAGATTCTCTTCGCTCTAGACCCGACCTCCTATCCGACTAGAGAACAAAAGACTCTCTCCACTCTAGATTGGACCTTCCACTCAGCTAGAGGATAAAAAGATCCTTCCACTCTAGGTTGGATCTTTCGTCCGGCTAGATAACTAAAAGGTTCTCTCCACTCTGGTTCGGACCTTCCGTCCTGCCAAAGAATTAAAAGACCCTTCATACAGTTGGTACCCCCGGTGCATTAAAGAACAAAACAACCTTTCACCCTGGCCCGAGCCTGTCGTTCGGGTAAGGAATCATCCCCTTTTACTGGCGCTAACACTAGCCCGTGTCAGCGACATGACCCTCTCTCCGTCCCTTCGGGTGACGAAAATCCCTTTTGATTTGGACCTTCCGTCTAGATCATGGAATCAATAAACTCTTCTCTCCGTCCCCTCGGGCGACGAATATCCCTTTTGATTTGGACCTTCCGTCCAGATCATGGAATCAACAAACTCTTATCTCCGTCCCTTCAGGTGACGAATACCCCTTTGACTTGGACCTTTCGTCCAGGTCATGGAATCAATAAACCCTTCTCTCCGTCCCTTTCGGGTGACGAATACCCATTTGACTTGGACCTGCCATCCAGGTCATTGAATGAACAGACTTCTCTCTCTATCCCTTCGGGTGACGAACATCCCTTTTGATTCGGACCTTTCGTCTGGGTCACTAAATGAATAAACCCTTCTCTCCGTCTCTTCGGGCGACGAATATCCCTTTTGAATCAACATACTCTTCCCTCCGTCCCTTTCGGGGGACGAATACCCCTTTGACTTGGACCTGCCGTCCAGGTCATCGAATCAACAGACTTTTCTCTCCGTCCCATCGGGTGACGAATATCCCTTTTGACTTGGACCTTCCATCCAGGTCATGGAATCAATAAACTCTTCTCTTCGTCCCCTCGGGTGACGAATATCCCTTTGACTTGGACCTTCCGTCCAGGTCATGAATCAACAAACTCCTCTCTCCGTCCCTTCGGGTGACGAATATCCCTTTTTTTTATTCGGGCCTTCCGCCCAAGTCATTGAATCAACAAACCCTTCCCTCCGTCCCTTTCGGGTGACGTCCAGACTTTTAAAGGAATAAACCCTTCTCTTCGGCCCTCATAGCTTGCTATACACAACCTCGACTTCTATAGCCCACTTTCCAATAGCTTCGGCTTTCATAGCCCGCTTCCCGGGTTCCGACCCACGTGGCCTGATTTCTCGACCTTAACTTCGGTCCGCGGACCCGCTCTCCCCATCATGTTGATGAATCTCTTAGTCGGTCGGCACCCGCAGGCCCCGCTCTCTCATCCCTCTCTCGCACCGTCTGCGGCTGGGGGGCATTTGTGGACACTAAAAATTCTCACCCCATGTTTACATGTAGAGGAATAAAGAAGAGAAGAAAATAGAGGAGAAGATGAAAAGAAGAAAAGAAGAAGAGGAGACACCCTCCAAACGCCTTCACTGGCACGCCACTTTGATGCCTCCAATGGCACACTTCAAGTGCCCCTCTAGCGGCACGCTTCCGAACGGCCTTTCAGCGGCACGCCCCTGCTAACCCTCAGCGGCACGCCATTCAAGCGCCCCAGCGGCACGCTCCGCCCAAACGCCTCCGGCGGCACACCTTGACTGCCCTCTCAACGGCACACTCCCTGTGCCCCCTTCAGCGGCACACCATGGAAGCCCCCTTCGGCGGCGCACTTCCTCCAAAGACCTCAACGGCACGCCTTATTGGCCCTTCAATGGCACGCCATGTATTGGCCCTTCAACGGCACGCCTGCCAACCCCTTCAACGGCACGCCATGTATTGGCCCTTCGACGGCACGCCTGCCAGCCCCTTCGACGGCACGCCATGTAGAGGCCCTTCAACGGCACGCCCGCCAGCCCCTTCAACGGCACGCCATGTAGAGGCCTTCAGCGGCACGCCCAATCGAGCCCTCCAGCGGCACAGGCATTCTGCCCCTTCAACGGCACAGCGTCTTGGCCCCCTTCCAGTGGCACATCGTGAAATTCCTTCGAACGGTACAGACCGGCAAGATACATAGCGGTCACTGGAGGAGCCCCTTGGCGCGCAGCATGGCCATTTCAACGCCAGCTAACCCCATGCCTAGGTGTTGTCTTCCGGTTGGACGAAGGGGACCTCTACCTGATAAGGATGGGACTCGGGTCAACCTCGGATGGCAGCGCCATCATGAGGTCTGCCCCGTCAACAGCACACATATAAAAGGCCCCCAAGAAGAGAAGAAAAGAGGGAGACTGCATGCGAGAAGCGGACCCGTTCGAAGAGAGCACCACAGGAGAAGAAGAAGAAGAGAGGAAGAAGGTAGAGGAGAGCCCGGAGAAAAAAAAGATATTGTGTTGTGTAGTGGAGGGGGAAGGATGGCAGCGAAGGGAACGATCACCCTTCCTCATCCTAACCCTCTCCCCAAACTTTCTTTCTTTCTTTTCCTTGTTTTCCTCCCCTGTTTGTTTGGATGTAACGTATCACGTTTGGTCTTTGGGCCATGATCTTTGTCACTTTGAGTTCATCATGAATTAAACATCTTCTGGCTTTACCTTCTTTGTTGCATTTGTCGCTTTCTTCTTATCGTTGGTCTGTGGGTCTTGTGCGTCTGCTCCCAGTCTTCCAACTCCTTGCTCTATCTCACCTCCCATGGCACTGGCCCACTTGATGAATCGGTTTTGTTCTTGACTTTACAGGGCAGAGCTGGCCTCTCCCCCCTCCCAGGGCTTTCCTTCGTACACCAACCTTTGATTTTTTGTTATACGGGTCCGTGGGAGCCCACCATCCTTCTTGACACACAGGATCCCCTCAGTGCCCAGAGCATCTTCCTTTGCTCCTTCCCTGGAACCAGCGGTGTGCACACACCTATTCAAGCCCCCGGTCATCACACTACTCAGGCCCTTCAACGGTACACCCTTCCCGTTTGTCTGCCCAGCGGCACAGACTTCCCTTCGTTTGCCCAGCGGCACGCCCTCTCCAGCCACCAGCAGTACAACCTTGGCTGCCTCAGCGGCATACCTCCCCTGTTGGCCTGCTCGGCGGCACACACACTTTGGCTGTCACTTCTTCGGTGCATTCATAGCTTGTATCAGTCTACTGGTTTCTCGGCTGGCGTTTTCTCCGAGTTTTTTAAAGTTTCCCCAAAGGTGGCTGCTTAGGCACACACCTCAATTGTTGGTTCATGTCACCCCTGTGAGCATGTTCCTTGTTATTCCCTTACCATCCGGGTCAAGGGGAGATGTTGCCGAATTTTCGTCAGAAATAACAATATGTTAAAAGACAAAAGGAAGCAACAAACAAATGAGGTAAGCAACAATAAAACATTCTAATCAACTAAAGGAATTATGCAAAACTCCAGGAATTGGTTGAATAAGACTCAAAGGACTGCACTATTGAACGTGAATTGGGACTCAATTACATGACAAAAAGGTGAAAGTTGAACCTCTGAGGTTCTCCATCAGACCTGCATGAGCAAGGAATCTCTCTCTTGAACTTTGTTCCACCCATCTGAACTCCACCCTATTTTCCTTAACCCTTTACTCTGAGTTCAACCCTTCCAGCAACTGCCCACACCCTTCGACCCTCCAGCGGCACACTCTTCGCTCTCTAGCGGTACACTTCCTAATTCCCCAGCGATGCACTTACTAATTCCCCAGCGGCACACTCTCAGCTCTCCAGCGGTACTGTAACGACCCGAGAATCCGGTTACCGGGAAGGCCCGATAACCCGAGACTCGTACCGCCACCCACGAGCCCGAAGACTCGAAAGGGTTAAAGGAATGGTGTGGAGACTACACAAGTATCACAAATAATTACAGAAATGAACAGTTATATTATTAAGCAGGAAATAAATTAACAGTTTACATGATACATGGTCCACAAGATAACAATAAAATAACAACAGCAGTAGTCCACAACTAGTACAGAGACAAGAAAGAAAAGTACAACTACACGGGACATACCCCGGCTCTGACCTCTGGCACTAACGCTGGGCACCTGAACCACGTTGAGCCTCAGACGCGCTCCCCTGAGGCCGCGACTCACCTGAAACACGGTGAAAACAAGTAGGGAATGAGTCTCGGGACAAGACTCAGTAGGGATCACTCGAACCCTATCTCGCAAACGGAGAAACTACTACGCTAGCAGTAAGCGAGTACCTCGGAGAGGGAACCCTGCTGTCTACAAAACTCCGATCTTCCGGCACTAAAACCAACACGCGTGCCACAGAGGAACGACCGGAACACCACGGCTAACACGACAAAACCCGAAGGTCAAAGTCTCAACGACTGACGGTCTGTCACTACCTACTCGACAGGAGTACCTCCCACTAGAAGCAAGGCCGAAAGCGTCCACTGACGTCTTAGTCCGCGCCTCAGGTGTCTCCCTCCGGTCCAGCGAGAACTGAGACACCGTAAAGTAACCACAAACAAGTGACTAGCTGGGGTCACGCCCGTCGGCGTGGGTCCAACCTCCCCCACCCACGTGTGCACACACATACCGTGCGTCCCTGGTCTGGCCCTCTGACCGATTTTACCCTCAGCCGGACTCTGGCTGGTAGATGCGGGGCCCGAAGAAAACCGGTCCACAAACCATCCCTAAGGGTAGCCTCTCCACCACTCCCTGGTGGGACCACTCGCGTGTAAGCAGGCTACGACTAGTGGAGGGTCACTACGGAGTAGACTCTCAAGTCAACGGAAAACAAGTTCCACATGCGACGACGTACGGGGACCGCCCCACGTACTAGCACCGTCGCACGGTGACCACAGTCGGAACAGAAATTGGGTTACAAACCACCCGGGGCAACCCAGAGCCTGACGGTCTACCCTAGATGCGTCACAGGCTCTGACGGTCTAGGCAGGACCGTCACAATCACCTGACGGCCCAACGCAGGGGCGTCACACGCTCGGTGCAAAATAGGGCGTAACGCACCTACCATGGTGCGTTACAGTCTGTGACGCGCCTACCCTGGTGCGTCACAAGACAACAAAGAATAGCTGTGACACGTGCCACTCGGTGCGTCACAGCATGTAACGGACCAACCCTGGTGTGTTACAACGTGGGAATGCGTCTGCTCTAACGCACCCACATAGGGGCGTCACATGGCTGTGACGCGCCAAGCCAGGTGCGTCACATGCCTTGACCCCCAACGGTCAAAAACCAACGGTCGGCAGCCAACGGTCGAACGCCCCTAACGGTCCAACCTAGGTGCGTCAGAGTATCGTGGCGGTCTATCGTGGGACCGTCACAGCCCACAGACCCCACTTGGCTGCACTCAGGGCTGTAGCGCACCCATCTGGGTGCGTTACATAGTGTGACGGTCACTGGAAGGACCGTCACACCTGCCCGAGGGTGAAATGGCGGGAAACGCCCAAAAAAACTGGCCACGCCCCCATGCCTCCACCGGAGAGGGGGAAATCAAAGGGGAAGACCCCTGGGGACCCCTAGTATGATTCTAGACCATCAAAACGCGAAATCATGCATCGAATCCATAGATCGGGCGAGCTCTCCCCAAATCATGGAAAACCCCAAACCCACAAGGAATCCCATCTCTCGGCCTCCCCTCGGCCTACAAATCGCGGGAAAGGAAGGCTAGAGGATAGGGAACGTCACCCTACCTCAATTGTGTCCCGAGACGCGCCGGATCGACCATGAATCGTGAAGAATGCTCGAAAACCCTCATTCTTCCTTGAGCTCCCACGGTTCACGTGCTCCTCCACGATCACCTCGCCGTCGCCGTCGTCACCACGCCGTCGCCCACAGCCGTCTACAGTCGGAGGGGCTCGCCGCGGTCTCGCCGGACGAAGAAGAGAGGGAGAGAGGGCGTCGCACGGTGGGGGAGAAAGGAGGAAGAAGAAGAAGAAGAGGGTGGGGAAGAGAGAGAAAAAGGGGGGTATTTATAGAAAAATCCAAAAATTTTGGAAAATATCAAAAAATAGAAAATTATATTTCCGCGATCCTCAGAACGCACCGATCGCAACGGTACCACTCTCGCCTAGGTGAACGGCCCGGTTCATCCGCAACGAGGTTCCGAAGGAATTACCGAAACACACACCGATAATCGGAAAACACGCATGGAAAAGTCGCGTAACGCTTCCGGGCCTCCAAAATAACTCCAGATCGCACCGATCCGAACACGAAAGATGTCCGAAACGAAATTTTGGACACAACGGAGTCGGACACTCCAAGAAACCAGATCCGGGACCCACGAAAAAGGATCTGAAAGGTCTGAGATATTACAGGTACACTTTCTAACTCCCCAGCGACACACTTACTAATTCCCCAGCGGCACACTCTCAGCTCTCCAGCGGTACACTTCCTAACTCCCCAGCGACACACTTACTAATTCCCCAGCGGCACACTCTCAGCTCTCCAGCGGTACACTTCCTAATTCTCCAGCGACACACTCCGAATTCCACCTCCAGCGGTACACTCCATAATTTCTCCAACAAAGATATATGTATATAAAAAAATATAATAAAAGGAACAATAAATAATAATAATAGTGATAAGACAGGGGGGTAGTTCCAATCAAATAATGAGCGAAAAGAAGATAACAAAAGGGAGTAATGCTAATAAATGAGCGATAATGATACATGTCACTCAAGGCAACTCACGAACATAACGATATGGCCCTCGTCTCTCCTTCTTGGATTCCGAACCCAGAAATATTAATGATGCTCTTGTAAGCCGAGCGTCACCCTCGGGAGTCGTCTCTCTCGTCACAGTGACCGCCCGGCCTTACCTCGGGCCAATATCTCATCAGGGTCCCCTCCCTCATCGGGATCTGACTTTCCCCCCTGCATTAAAATTGACGTCCCTTGGCAGACATTTGCACGGATTCGTCCCCCGTTACCGTCTTGTTTTCTCTATGAGCTTTTGTTCAAACATGGAATGGTCCATCAACGACCGACATAATCTGAGTGTTCATGCCCTCACCACGGGCTTACTGCATAGCCCGGCTAGCATTTCCTTCCTGCATTAATTAGTATTTCTTTCGATCGTGGAGCCCTTATTTCTGGCAATTAATCAAGGGTATTCCCCTCTCCGAGGGGATGTAAATGACGTTGTGACCTTTATGGCACAACGGGTCTCGGTCCCGACCCGAGACACACAATCACCTAACTGAGTCAGATCGAGCGCACCATGGGCTTCCATGAAGTCCGAACAAATCGTCACTTTGTGACTGGCACGCCCACGCACTTAATAAACCCAATTAACAAATAAACAACGATTTAAATAAAAAGTGCGTCCACAGGACCATGTATCGTGTAAAACGTTAATTTATTTCCTGCTTAATTATATAAATTATTTAATTTCTGTAATTATATGTGATACTTGTGTAGTCTCCACACCATCCTTTTAACCCTTCCGAGTCTTCGGACTCGTAGGTGGCGGTACGAGTCTCGGGTTATCGGGCCTTCCCGGTAATCAGATTCTCGGGTCGTTACACCTTGTACGTGGTAGCACAACAAATCAAAGTGTCTTAGTCAAGTTGGTCCAACAATAGACAGAAAGTACAGATTAGTGTTATAGCCCTTATGGTAGCACAACAAAGCTACAACATTTGTCTACCTTTCTTAAAGGCATCACTATGCCATAGACTTAGACTAACCCTCAAGTCAAATGAGCCTTGTGGTAGCACAACAATCTCGTTTGAAATAAGGATCAGCCATAGGTCTATAATTATGATAGTGGGCTATATAGTGTATTCTTAATAACACATGTTTAGTGGGATAGCCCAAAACCTTAACACGCTTAAGGTCAATCATACTCCCTTTCCATATCTCATATGGTATGGTAGACATTGATTTAAATGGAACCTTGTTCAACATATAAGCAGTGGCCTTTAGGGGATGGCTCCCCAGAGAGACAAGGGTGACTCGGTAAAGCTTATTATAGATCATACAATGTCCTACAAGGTATGATTCCTCCTTTCTTCTACACCCCCACAATTGAGATGAGAGGAAGGAAGCGTCCACCAGGATAATACACCATTACCCCTAAGGTATTGTGTGATCCATGTACTTGAGTATTTTCCTTCTTGATTCGATCAAAGAGTTTTAATACTCTTTTAATTTATTTCTCCACTTCACTCTTAACACTTTAAATTTCTCAAAAGCTTAACATCTGTACTTCATCAAGTACTCATATCAAAGTATAGAGAAATTGTTAGTGAAAATAGTGAAGTAAGAAAATCCTCTTCCTATCAGGAAGCCTAACCACACTAACTTTAGGAGCAATATTGCTAAGAATAAACATATCATTACATAAACTCCTACTGGCAAACTCTTTGCCATTCAAGAACATTACACAACTATTGTTTTAAAAACTAACATTAAAATCACTAGGGTTTAAAGTAGAATTGGAATTAACATTCCTGAAAAAGGGAGAAATATAATAGAATTTATCACTTAGTAATAGCACCTGAAGGCATCTCGAGGTCGGTAGTCTCTATTGAAATGGTAGCAACTTTTGCTCCACTTTCAATCTGTAGAATACCGTTGACCTTAATTAAGTGCCTTCTACTTTTCAGTATCTGAAGCTTCACCAAGCTTCTACTTTGCCATGCCTACAAGATTCAACTTGCAGTTCTTCCTCCATTAGCCATCCCCATGGTAATGGAAGCACCAGCTCTAGTCTCTCATAGTATCATCTCTCTTGATAACCTTAGCCATCGGTAACTACCACTTAGCATTATCTTTCTCAAAGACCTGCTAAGCCCTCCTCTTCTTGTCAGTCTTACTAACAAACATAAGGAGGTTCAGGCAATAGCTCATCAAGAACATATACTATTTCCTTTTTGAGTCATGAGAACTATTCTCAATTTCATGAGCCAGTCACAGAGTTTTGCTTCAGTGAATCTTTGTTGGCATCTTTTATGCCACAACCATACGTGATTTAACATTATTAACCTAAAAAGGAGATGCACTATATAACATTACACACATTCAATTAAAATATGGTCTTTTATTTTAATTTAGAACTCCCACTAATTTTCAATGACTTTACATAATCCCCATTATGTAAATACGGGAAACTCCCTAGTTTCCTAGTGGGGATTAGAATCCCATTAACATTACAGTAGTGGTCTTGTGGTAGCACAACAAATCACCACATACTTAATGAGTAGGCAACTCTTGCTAATTGTAATTTCTTACAATTTCTAGTCTTATTCGGCCTCCAGAACACTTGTGATCTTGTGGTAGCATAACAAACCACAAAGTCTGGTTAGGTTACACCCATTATTACGTGGTGAGTATGCATTTGTGATGCAGCCCTTGTGGTAGCACAACAAAGCTACACCAATCCTCCACCCCACACATGGCATAAGCATGCCGTAGTTTAGGTCACTGGCCCCTTACTGGGTTGGCCTTGTGGTAGCACAACAAACCTTCCCAGGTTTAAGACCAGCTCACCAAAATTATAATAATAGAAGGCCACGTTGGTCATTCTTAATACCTCATGTTTGCAACCTAATATTGTTCGAAGGGGGGATTTATTGATTTTATTTGGTCTCATCAAATAGTGGTATATAATATATATATATCTAGCATATATATATTTATCGTACGTTATATAATTAGATTCAAAATCTAATCTAAAATAGACAAACAAGAAACACATTCTATGGGTGAGTATGGACAGCTTATCGGGACCTGACTAGAGCCAGATAGTCAGTCACCAACCCCTAAATATCATCACATGACAAACCATACGCATATCATGACTTAGATGGATCTTGGCAGCATACAACTTGCAGCTCAATCGAATGGCATCTCCTGTTGATGGATCATCTTCGTCCTCACGTACACGCCTCCACAAAATCTTCAAATATATATATGTACAAAACTAATGCCAACCGGCCAAATTTTACATTTAATATAAAAGAAGATGCCTTATGGCGAGTACATAATCGAGAGGGAGGTAGAATTTACAACACGAAATTTAGAGAGAAGAGGGAGACACGCAGACCCCATAAAATACATCTATCAACATAAATAAACCATTCACCATTCATCACATGAATGCATCAATCACATCTAAGCGTTGTCTATATTCACCTAATCATCGCACCCATGGCATGCTCAAACAAAATTTTATTTTCTCTAAATAAAATAATTTTGACCGTAAAACATGGGTTTCAATGAAAAATAGATTTAATCAAATTAAATATAACATCCAAGGTGGAATTTAATTCTATAATTTTGCCTAATGTTCTGGGATTTTATAATTGCTTAAATAGACCATTTCTATTTAAAATTATAATAATAGAACAATTCTATTATCAAATAAATTTCCTAAATTAATCATTACATGAAAATTAGAAAACTTATTAAAATTAGAATTTCTAATTTTAAGTCATGACATCTCAGGCTGTGAATGGAGATAACTGGATTTAAATCTAAAATAGAATAATTCTATTTTGAAATTATAGGAATAGAACAATTCTATTTAAAATTGAATTTCTTATACTAATCATCACATGAAAATATAACAAATTATTATAATAGGAAATTTCATAAATTTCCCACTGCTTCACATGGCATCTCGGGCTGAAAAGGGTGGCAAAGGGCTTTAAATCATATTTAAATGCTTTTAATGGGCTCGGAGGGCGCATTGCACCAAGGTTCACAGCCCCCATTTGCTGGTCCACCGCGCAGGCACACAGGCAGCCATTGTAGCCTATTGTGAACCAATGTGCAGTGCGCCTTCGTCCGCATCCCCGAAACCCTAGCTGTGCCCCCGTTAGCGAACAGGGGGCCACCCTCGCCGCCGCTTGGGGCGGCTCCCCCTGGCCACGGCAGGCCACCTTACGGCACTGGTGCCGTCGTGGGACCGCCGGCGACCGACTGGTGGTACGTGTCGGCGGCGGTGGGTGCCGCATCACACCGTCGAGAAAAGGGGTTTCTCAACCCCGCGAGCCCATCGCCGCAGCCGCCAAGGGCGGCTCCCATCGGCCATGGTCGGACACCGAACGGCACCAACGGCGCAATAGGAGGGCCAGTAACCGACCGGCGATGTAGGGATCTAGGCATGGATCACGAAGAATGCAATGAAAAAAGAAAATTACAATTTTAACCCGGCCGAGTTGATCGCTCCTGCGTGATTCCCGATGATAATCTACAACTACGAGATTCGATTTTACCTCTACGATACTCATATCGCAGTGAAGTGGAAACAATCCCTCGTGGCGGTAATTAGCCGCGCAAGTGAACGGCCTCTAGTGATATCCACACGGGCACGAACAGTGGAATCTCCTTGTCACAACGCCCCACGAACGATCTCTTCTGCAGCGCCTCCATGGTGTCTACACTAGAGACGAGAGGGAGAAGAGAGAGGAGAGAGAGGGGGCGGCCCAAACTGGGAAACCCTAGATGCCTAGCCCAGGATTCTCCCATCGCAACTATTTATGGACTTCTCGGTCTTTCATAAAAACCCTGATAAGTCTAATATTACGAATATATATACTTCCACCGTCCATAACCCTAATGTGTGTGACCCTCTAGGCCCAGTGTCAGTCTAGTTTTAGGCCCAATAAGCTTAAGAACTCCTTCTTAACTTTTCCCCATTATCAATTAACATGGAATTAATTATTTAATCATTTCATGACTTAATTAATTAATTAATCATCTTATGATGAATAATCATCTCATGATTATTCCTCTGATAGGCTTTCAGGCCATGGTAAGTACCAAGCAACACTCTGTGACCCCAAAAGATAAAGGGGGTTTATAAAATCACTCTGGGACCTTTCCATCAATAGTTACCACACAGCTATAGTCCTCCATTCATACCCAATGCCCTTGGTCATAATTAAGGGTATGGTCATACTGTAAAACCCTTCTTATCTATGACCTGATGAACCTACTCTGAGTTCTAATGAAAAACTCATTTTCCATTGAACTATCTACCTTGGCCAAGGATTTAACCGAGTACCATTCATAGGACATTCTCTCTCATACTATATCTGAGAGTGAATAATTCATTGTTGTCACTCAACTACCTTCGCATGTATTCCACTGTATCCGAATACCTGAGCATCCAAGACTTATGGATAAAGTCCCTTTGCCATGAATCAAAATATAGAAGTCCTCATACAAGGTATCTTTGGTGACTCATTTCAAAGGACCAACTGTGTAACTGCGACTGAAGAATCTCTTGGTTGACAGTTAGATTTAATTACCATCCAGAGATTCTTGATTGGATCAGTTTAGTGAACCATATTCTTGTAATGGGCACCTACACATATATCTTAGTGTCTCCACACCAGTGACTGTGAGATCAGTCACCCTCATCATATGAGAGGATATCATGTGCACTGGTCTATCCAGATTCTTCGATGTCCTATCTCAAAGATCCTATGACCAAGAACATTTAGAACACATGCATCTAGAAGGTTGATCTCACTATCATAATCTCATTATGATTCAACCTTCATAGCCTGCGTTCAAGGACTTCATCACGTCAAGCGGTAAAACGCATAAATAAATAAGACATAATGATGAAATTATCATAAATACGAATGAGAATATATAAGAAATGATGTCATCATTTCATAAGTGATTGACTTGCAGGGCATACACTTCTTTCATTTTCTTGATGTTATATGTGGATGATATGATGATTGTTACAAAAAACATGGATGATGCTAATCATCTAAAGTCTTTATTGAGCAAGAAATTTGAAATGAATGATCTAGGTGCTGCTAAAAAGATCCTTGGGATGGAGATCTCTAGAGACGAGAAAAATAGGAAGCTTCGGGTCTTGCAGAAGGGGTACATCCAAAAGGTGTTGGAGAGATTTTGCATGAACAATGTCAAACCAGTGGGTACACCTTTGGCCTATCACATCGGACTTTCTGCTTCTCAATCTCCACAGATAGAAGTTGAAGTGAAGGAGATGGTAAAAGTTTCCTGTGCAAATGTGTAGGCTATCTTATATATGCCATTGTATGTACCAGACCAGATCTTACTCATGTAGTAAGTGTGTTTAGCAAGTTTATGATTAATCCAGGTAAAGAGCATTGGAAGGCTAAGAAATAGGTGTTCAATTATTTGAAGGGAACATTGAATCATAGAATTCAATTTGGTACATGTAGTGACAGTAGTGTTTCATTCATGGGATATGTGAATGTTAATTATGCTGGAGATTTGGATGAAAGGAGGTCTACAATAGGATATGTGTGTACTCTGAGAGGAGGGCCTATTTGCTGGAGATCCATGTTATAGTCAGTGATAACACTATCTACAACTGAGGTAGAGTATATGGCAGTGACAGATACAGCCAAGGAATCACTGTGGTTAAAGAGACCATTGGTAGAGCTTGGTGTGGGTCAACAGGCAATTCAGTTGTATTGTGACAGTTAGAGTGTAATATATTTGACAAAGAATCATGTCTATCATGCATGTCAAGACAAAGCACATTGTTGTCAGGTTTCACAAGATAAGGGAATTGGTTAGTGCCGGTGATATTGATTATGTGAAGGTGGGGACCAATGAGAATGCAGCTGAGATATTGACAAAGTCAATCACAGTGGAGAAATTTAAGCATTGTTTGGATTTGCTTCACGTCACCGGGTGGTAGCTGTTAGAGGTTACTACTCCAGGTGGAAGTAAGAGTCTAGAGTTTCTTTAGAGTGGTGAATATTCTACAATGTGGAGATTTGTTGAGTTATCGATCATATTCCGATTAATTCAATAGCTAGAGCAGTTCAAGAGACTTAGACGATAGATCGTCTAAGTTTAAGATAGACGAAGTCCAGGATAGATGAAGTCTTAGCAAGTTCGATAAAGTATCATCTAAGTGCTAGACTTAGATGATGCAAAGTAGACGGAAGCGGCAAGGCGAAGTTAGATAATACATCGTCTAAGTAGCAAGGGTTGCGAGTGACTTGGACGGAATAGATTTAGACAGAACTTCGTGTAAGCGGAGGACATAGATAATACAACGTCTTAGTCAACGCTGAAGTGGGCTTAGATGATCCAGCGTCTAAGTTGATGACTTAGACGATATATCATGTAACTAGATAAAGGCAATAAAGGCTTAGACGATACAACATCTGAGTGAGTTTGGATGATACAGACTGTGGATAATGTAGAGGAGTGGATGATGTGTCCTAAGCGATGCATATGATGTTTTGTATGGTTCTGAGTTCGGTAAATAAGTTATCTTTATGTAACCAATTATTAATGGTGGGCCAATAATTGGGGCAATATGTCTAGTTTGTTAGGGATATTTGTTGGGTAGTGTATAGGGTTCATATGTGTGTGTGTGTGTGTGTGTGTGGGCCAATAATTGGGGTAATATGTCTAGTTTGTTAGGGATATTTGTTGGGTAGTGTATAGGGTTCATGTGTGTGTGTATGTGTGTGTGTGCGCGCGCGCGCGCGGGCAGGAAAATCCTAATGTGGTTAAATTTTTGGAAAGGCGCAGAGTCATACCGTAGTAGTTGTATCTTTATTCTTGGTGATAGTTCAGAGGAGGAAGTTGAGGAAGATTCCGTGGACGTAGACATCTTGCCAATAGAATAACATAAATCTATGTAATATCTGTCTCTCATCTTTTTCTTCTTTCTCTCATCTTCTGTGCATCTTTGTTATTTGTACGAGTAATCCGTCGTCATCGTCTTCTAATATTAGTGAAGACGGTGAGATTTGTTGCTCAAGAGATAAACAAAAGAGGAAAATCACCACCCTCTCGGATCTAAGAAAATTTGTCTACGCTTTGGTTTTGAATTTGCCCTTCTGAGATAACTATGAATTCTCTTTTGCTTCTTTTCCTATACCAATGTGTTCAGCTTTTACTAACGCATAAGAATGTACACGTGAATCTATAGAGAAGGGGCTAAATCTCTACCAACATCTCTTGTCCCTGCTCACCCAAATGCTTCGCCCCACAAAACGCAGACCGTCCCGATTTTGGACTCCATAGGTTTCACATCATAGGCTATGCTACATGCGTGCTTATCCCTAGACGTACGACCCATGGATTGCTTAGTTGAAGTCTACCAAACTAGCTATATAAACATTTGATAAAGTGGGTTCTCACGCGGGGAACATATCCATGACCCAAAAGGAAGGATAGCCTAGCTATTCTCAACCAGAAGCATGCTTTTTAATCACAGTAACATATTAAAATTAATATTTTGAGCCAAATGTGTGTGCACACGAGATATTATTGAGTCGCTTTTGAAAAGGAAGGACAAAAAAAATACGATTCTCGATTATCTTTTCCCTAAAGTACTTCAATGCTGTTTAAGAGTATGTGTCATTCTATACCATGCATCATTAATTTATTATTTCCACATATGAATATTATTTTGCGAAAAAAATCGATTTAACCGGACTTTCTTCTGTACAGCTAGCCATGTTTTCTTCCGATCAATATAATGTTCTTAAAAATCAAACTGAAGCTTAATTGGTTTTCTCATCAATTCAACGGGCTACCTGCAGGATCTCAGCAGTTAAAAATTGTTAGAATAGTTTCCTATTAGAAATAGGTTAAAACATAAATATGTTTAAAATAGTAGAGTCCTCTCCACTTAACACTTTAGGATTTTGAGTTATATGATCCAATCTAATAAATTTTAATATGGCTCAAGAGCCCATGATTATAATATGGACCACACACCCCGTATTTGACATGATTCACTTGACGTATCTTAATCCGACGTAAACATGAGGGGACATGCTAACATAATCCCGTATTGAAAAGGAGTTAAAACATAAATATGTTTCAAAATATAGTGAAATATTTTCTACTCAACAACATTTTAAAGTTTTGAGTTAGATGATTCAATCTAATAAATTTTTTAATATAATATATAAGAGTACATGTACGTGCACTCTCCAGTCAATTGAGATAGATGATCCAATTCAATAAATTTTAATGAAAGATAAAATCCAATATATACGGACCGACCTTTAAGGATTGATAAGTTGCCCACCAACCCATTTTGTCTTTGATGACCGTTCCCCAATTAAACAACGTGGGGTTGTGGACTGTAGACGTACGTGAAAAAACTCAGTTTTTTCTTTGTTTGTTTCTGCGTTATCTTGCTGAGAACTTAATTATGTTTCTTCAAGATCTAGCTCTTCTTATGAGAAACCATGATATAAATATTGGACGCGCGGTAGAACAGCTAGCATGCGTCCATCTACAAGTTGCCCGTAGCAGATGTTTCTCACCACGTACCCTAGCTAGGAAGGGTACGTGAGAGAAGAGGGCAACAGGGGAAGATATATATGGAATAAGTCCCCATCGTCCTGTAACGAAGTTGTGTGGTTGCTTGCATATATACCAGAAGCTGGTCCCATAGATGCCGGTCACTGCATGCCCCCCGTAGCCACCCCTCGACGGGCAAACGTAAGCAACCCTTACAATTAACCTACGATATACTAGCTCATTGGCGACGCCGTATATATATAGCTGTCAGGTTCCCCCAGTACGTACGTACGTGCGTACTCTTCCTAGTGGGGAATCCTAACCTTTCTGATCGATCACCCAGTGCCGTAGATGGGAGAGAAGGACAAGGCTCCGAGTATCGCATTCTCACCATAGATGACATGACCCACATGATCAATATTTAACCGCGCCATATGCATGAGCAGTAATATGTATCTCGTAAAATATTGTACAGGCCGCGCATTCATGCATGCCCTTAATGATTAATTTGTCCTAATGATCATGCACCTCACTCACACCCACGTTCCCTTCCGGCCCCATCTCGATCTCTATGTATCCACTGTTGTCGCCGTTTTGACAAATTGATCATTCGATCTCAGCCATCAATATATTAATCACGCCACTCCTTAGAACTTGATGATTTTCGGTGGAAAATTAATTAAGTTTTTGATGCTCCAGTACTGCTTGCAGATTAGAATGCAGGGCGGCGGATATATAGGCCACCAGATCATGGCCGAAGATCGATCATCTCCATCCTCTCAAATACTCTTGAAGCGTATACTTCTTAATATTACTTAACACACGGTGAAGATGGGCTTCTAAATGCTATGTAAAATTCTTAGTCGATCGATCAACACCGCATGAGCTTAATTATCCCCACGATCGATCGTCTCTGATTGTGGAAGGGCAAGCATGAAGAGCTATATATTGTCATTGTCCGAAGGGGTATAGCTATTACTGTGTACGTCCGGCCGTTTTGCAGTTCATATGAACAGGAAAAGGATCTACCACGTACGCAGGAGAACTCGATCGGTGTTAATTAATTATTTGAGGAGGAACATATATAATAAATATTTACAAAATTTCTTAAGCATGTAGTCACTGACTTCACGCGCACACATATAGAAACATTTCCACGGAGGGGTACTGGGGTACTTATAACAAAAGACGACGTCCGAGGAACTCACAGGACGGCTGGACTTGGTGAAGTCATCTCTGATCGATACCGGCACTCATAAATTCACCTGTAGATGGTACCACTTCTCACAAGTCACACCCCGTCGTGCAGCCGGGTCATCCCTGGTTCGAGTTCTCAAGGTTTAGGTCAGCCTCTCTGGCGCCTCCCCCCACCCCTTCTCATCCCTTCTTTTTATTGAATTCTTCTTCCTCTTGATGTATACAATCCACGTGGTTGCCTTCTTTCTTTGCAATTCTTTCTTGTGGATGTAGCCTGAACAGGAAGAAGAAGAAGAATTGAACATATGGGCCATCATTCGTGCTGCAACAAGCAGAAGGTCAGGAGAGGACTGTGGTCACCCGAGGAAGATGAAAAGCTCATAAAGTACATGTCTACCTACGGTCACAGTTGCTGGAGTTCCGTCCCAAAACTAGCAGGTGCAGCTAATGATCCCTAGCAGTTGCTGGATTTTCCCATGCATCCAAATTTTTTTGTTTTTCGGTTCCTGCCTGCCTCCGGTTTTTACAACGAGAGAAATCAAGAAGTGGTTCCCCCCTTACATATTTTATCATCTGTTACAGGTCTTCAAAGATGTGGCAAAAGCTGTAGATTAAGGTGGATCAATTACCTGAGGCCAGACCTAAAACGAGGGAACTTCTCCCCCCTGGAAGAGTCTCTCATCATTGAGCTCCACAGACTACTTGGGAATAGGTAAATTAGCCTTCACGGCCGCTTCTTCTCTCAGCTTATATATGTCACATATATGCAGATCACCTGAAACATCCAGTAATCTTAATAAGAATGGTCATAATATTTATTCACTGGATTCTTAATTTCATGAGACACAGATGGGCTCAGATAGCAAAGCACCTCCCAGGAAGAACGGACAACGAGGTGAAGAACTTCTGGAACTCCACCATCAAGAAGAAGCTCATTTCTCACAGGGTGGACGTTCTCGCTGTTCCCGCCATCTCCAATCCGATCCCTTCCGCGGAGGAGCTGCTCGCGACGAATTCGTGCTACACCAATGAGATGGTCGGCGCCCAAGATGGCTGCTACCTTGCACCCACAGCCGAACTCTTACCCCATGGTTATGGCATTAATAATGAGGAGGACATCAAGCTGGACGTGACGAGCTACAGCCTTGACATGGCCATCCTAACACCTCCGTTATTACAGCCACAGATCGCCACCCACGATCAGTGGCCTCTCGAGCACCCTCAGTGTCATTACCTGCATCAACCACCCCAAGGCGATCGCTGCCATGAGGTAGACGGCAGCCAATATCGCTACGTCCCGGAGGCACTGATCATCAACGACACTACCCCACTAATTCAGGAGCTCACCCAACCTGCTAAATGGGCAGACGAGGGGTTTACCACGCCCTGCGGCCAACTACTAAACGCTGCCGAAGCATGTGGCGTGCCCTTCTCCTTGCAGAACCAGGCTGACCAGACCTATGGTGTCCCTCCGTGTCTCTCCTCCCAACCGGAACTGTCGACTTATCCTCAGATACCGACCCATCAGACGGACTGCATCGACGCGTTCGTGAGCTCCTCGTCGCTCCCACCAGCTGCGCGCAATCCCTTGTGGGAGCTCATTTCACGGGAATCCCTGCGGTGTCATGCGGTAAGTTTCCCATAATTTGGTTGGGTTTTCGGGTTCTGGCAGTTCATAATTAGGTATCCCTAGGCTTGTCTATATCTGTGTGGATGATGCTTTCACTGTGGTGTATGTATACTCTAAAAGAGCTATGCGTATTAATTAACGTTCCGCAGTTAATAGTTTCGGAAGCATGTCACATGGAAATTCCCTAAGATTTGCCCCTGGCAAGGGTTCTGGCTACCGGGTCTGTCAGGCTGCCTATGCCTCTGGAATTGGAAGTTCTTCTGTTCTTTATATCTGTTTTTGTTCTGCGCGTCTCGCACCCTCTCTCTAACCCTTTTCTCCCTCCCTGGTCACCGCAGTAGTTTATAGGGTTTTGAAGGCGACTTGTGTGATTAAAAGGTTTCACCACTTCTGGGTTTCCGTGTGTGGGATCGTTCATGCAGAGACTAGAGTGCAATTGCATCGCAGGTTGTGATGCGCAGCATGCAGCAGATATTCCTCTGTCTTGCATGGAGACAGGAATATAGACAAAAAAAAATAAATACGCTCTAGGGTTCACTAGATTCCAAGTTAATGTTGTTGGTTCAGTTGCAACACAGAGCTGAAATCGGAGCCTATGTGCATGGTCCCACAAGGCCCCTCAATCGTACGTAGAGGAGGACATCATATAAGAATTCTCGTTTATATATATATATATATATATATATGGGAATACTTTCGTGCGAATTACTCCCATTATATGTAAAATACTGAAGGATAAAAAGATTCATATCTTCACAACAAAGTATATCTCTTATTTTTATCTCTGTTAACGCATTTTGTAATTTTTCGATGAAACTCAGTCTTAAGATCAACTTGGTGGAAATAGTGTGCGTTCACTTGAGTTCTCCTCGAGGGTGTGTAAAAAAGAAAGAGAAGGAGAGAGAAGAGAAGAAGAAGAAGAAGAAAAGAAAACTTGCCGCCGGATTGAGACATGATTTAACCAGATCGACATTAGAAGTTGGATGGCTCGGCATGAGGGAGCGATAACACCCGACATCGGCTCAAACTCCAATGACAAACGTCGTGCCAAACGGATGATAACACCCATGATATACTTAATGAAGTGCTAGAGCAATATACTATGTTTTCCAAGCTCCCTCCCAAGATATCTTCGTATCCTATTAGACATTATTCCAATGAAGAATTTAAACAAGACTCTCCGTACGTCACCGTCACCAAGACTCATGGGAGAAAACGTCGTAACAACCCTCTAAGCCATTGCTCCAGTGGACTTTGTTGCCTCAAATGTCAAAAACTTCCAAATGCGCCGGAAGCGTACGTAATAGCTAATATATCATCAGGAGGGTTAAGAGAACATGACATTTTTTGTTCTTAACGTTCATGGTTATTTCTTCCTCTTCTAATTGAGCACTCCCCGCATCGTATTTTTCCTACTCTACGTCGACCTTTTGCATGGTGATGGTGTTGGGAGATGACTGTACATAGCAAGAAGCTATGAGGAACTATATATTGAACGTATCATACTTAACTAGAACCTTTAACTGAAGGCATAACCGTCTTTAATTTCACACCATGCTTAAGACTTGACCGCGTGTGATTTAGCTAAGAAGATATGATGGAGGATAACGGCACCGACGGATATGAGAGCATTTTCTCTCTCTCTCTCTCTCTCTCTGTATATATATATGATATATGATATCATAATGTACATAACAATGATGTATTTGAAATTTTGCATATAATTAATGGTAGTATATATAAAGTTAACTCGAACGTAATGTCAGTCACTTCAATTTTCAATTTTGACATTAAAAATTGTTAGATGAGAGTGGATCGGAGATCCGAATAATTTTGAAAAGTTACAGAATTAAGCCAACCTTTCTTTATCTCTATTTTTTCCCTATATATATATCTAAGAAATTTTGATTTAGTTTTCTTAGCTAAAAACCAAAAAATACTAATTAAATGGCTTCTAAAATTTTAATATTATACTTTCCAAAATAATTAAACTAAGGCCTTGAAAGTTTAGGAGTATTTTTCATTACAAGTCCCATCAAACAATCCGAAATTAAGACGGCAACAGACTCTGGCCTCCTGAGATGCTGTAGATTCATATAGAAGATTTAAAGGCTCTCCTAAAGCTGTTTGCCAGATTGGGAGGAAAGTTTAAGGCAGTGGACTTAGAGAGAGAGAGCTAGAGAGAGAGAGAGAGAGAGAAGGGGAGAAAACCCGGACTGTAACAAGAAGTAGCTCATATTTCTGTCCTCACCAGATGCGGCCAGCACGCCACTTCGAGATCAGACGTCTCAAAAATGGTGAACTGTTCTGCCAGAGGAAACTACGAGTTTATAGTACTCCTGTAACTCCAGGTAATTAGACAGTGCATGTGCTTTCTGCCATGGATAGCCTCCCAAGGCCATAGAGTGCCGATATGTTCTTCCAGTTCCACGCCTCCATAAGATATATAACAATCTAACTGACCTGCAGAACTATTCATGCCGTCCTTATGCTAAACTATATATTGGTGACATGACGATCGAATGGGCAAAGAATCGTACTGTGCACCTACCTTAATTACCCTTCTCTTCTGAACATTGTTTAAAAGTCACTCCGGCCCGGCCAATTCGACCGGTCAACTCGTCACCCGATCTTAAAATTAAGTTAAAATAATATCTAGATCGCTCAAGACCTAAAATCTTGTCAAACCCGATTAACTCAGTCCAATCCGATTTAACTCGGTAAAATCAGTGTGACCCAATCAGGTCTAAGACATATTTTTTTATTTTTTTATTTTTTATCATTACTTTAAGTTTTAATTTTAATTTAACCTTTTGACCTTATCATTTAATGGTATTAAGAATTAACATAATTTTTAGAAGTTGAAAAGACTTGACTCTAACCTTCCAACTTTTAATCTTTCTAATTCTAACTTATTTCCCATGTAAGTACGTGCAGTCCGTAGAACAACATAATAACATAAGGAAGAAGATGAAAACCCGAGATTACTCATAGGGGGAGATGAAGATAAGGAAGCGCCTGCACCCAGCATATTCCTTCCAACAAATAGATTAGCATTGTTGGTTTTAATATATACCACGAACCAAATAGGGCTTTTAGTGTATATATATGTCTCCATTAAAAATAAATTTATGTGAAAATATATCTGTTGTAAAATTTTCATGAGTTAATAATATTTTATTTTGATGATAATGAAACATATATTGTGTGATTATTTATTGGGTCATGATTTATTATGTGACTATTAGGCCATAACCTATTACGATGATAGCAAAACATATGTGATTGCTTATTGGGCCATGATCCATCCCAAGGATAACCAAAATATGGTATGATTGTTTATTGGGTTGTGTTAATGTCATTTGGAAAGTATACTTAGTTGATTTAAATATGTTGGAAGTCCAGAGTAGAAAGGCAAAGTCAGAATCAAGTTTGAAATGACAAAGAGCGGGAAGAAGAACCCAGTCGGGGCGGTCGACTACTAGGTCCACCGCGAAATCCAGTGCCCAGAGAAAATGTAGAAGCTGGTCGAGGTTTGTTGACCGCCAGGTCCATCACATCTCGTAGTAAGCAGTCTGTTCAAGAAACTAATGGCGATGGTCGACCGCGACGTCGAGGCAATGGCCCATTGCTTACGGTAGATATAACTTTCTAGATTTACTCCGAATCTGAGATTCGAGTTTTCATCTTTTCTTCGACGGCTCCAAACTTGTTATTGAAGGTCTAGCACTATAAATAGAACATTATGAGATCCCTAAATCTTAAGAGAGGAAAAATCTAAATGCATTCAAGAGAGTTTTTGTGAGAAAAACTCGTGTACTTCATCGGACAAATCTTCATCTTTGCACTTCTATAGCACTCTACTACAAGAGGAGGACTCCAGGGTGTGTATATATCCAACAAGGCTTCTTACTCGCATCCAAAAAGTGGCATCTACTAACATAGAGCTTCTTACACGACCCTAGTTCTTTATTTTCTCTATTTTTCATTTGTGCTTCATTGTAAATCCAAACGATAAGAAGAATAAGTATGTAGATCGCAGGAGTGCAATCGTGGCGGGTGTCGGTGCGCATGGCACCGTATGTGATAGCGATAAGCATTGGTAGCACCGTGATTATGTTGTGGTCGGTGTGTGTGACACCGTTGTGGTTGGTGTGGGTTGCACAGTGTGTGGTTGATGTGGGTTACACCGTGTGTGAGTAATTTGTCACCCATGTGTTTGCTCGGATAAGTGAGTGAAAAATCCTCCAAGTTGTCGGTATGGGACGTAAGATTCACCACGGGGTGAATCTGAACCACTATAAAAAGCTTGATGTCTCTTACATAATTGTTTATTGTTTCACTCTACATTCTCCACGATTTTCACACGTGGATGATCTATCACCAAAGGATCAAAACTTGTGATATTGATAATCTTGTAAAAGATGAATAGATTGCATCAAAACAAGTAGACCCATTTATACACGTGTTTTTCACAAAGTTCAAACATTGTTTAAAGTAAACCGAATTCACCCGCTCTTAGTTGGTTTGCATTATCTTGGACTACTAATATCCTAAATTTGTATTTTCAAATGTACGATATTTAATTACGTGAATTAAATTTCATGTATCATTAGTTTTCTGTTAGAAATCGTTAAAATCTATTGAGGAGTGATAAAGAAGGAGATAGAATATTATATGGATATTCGGACGAAAGTTTACCAAATGGGCACACATGGCATTAAATTTATGTCCGAAGGATATATATGTAAATACAAATGCAAAACAAATTACATGCACGCATTTCCACTTTTAACAGGGGTATTCATACAAAAAAAATCCCGTAATTTATATCATAAACAAACGCAAGGTCTATTATTATTGTAGTGTGAAGTACCCTGCAGTATTGCAATACCGAGAACCAGAAAAGACCCCCACCCTAAATGCTTCGTTCATGTAGCAGTGCACCCTAAATACTTCGTTAATATGGCAGTGTACTCTTATAATGTGCATGTACACTGAATGCTGGATGTTACGGCATCACATATATATTTGTTGACACATTTCAATGAATTCTCCTAACTGAGATGTGCACGAAGAGTTTGACTTGTTGCACATTTTGACGTACATCGTCTATAATTTTTTTAAAATATTTTTTAGAAGTAACTTCTAAGATATTTTAATTTGGAGTGTAAGATACGTCATCATCCGATTATTTAAATAAATTAAAAATAAAATAGATCTATTTTAAAAAAAAATTAATAATATTCATTTGATGTGATTTTTTTATTTTTTTAAATAATCTAAAGATAACGTGATTTACATTCTAAGTTAAAATATCTTGAGAGTCATTTCAAAAAAAATTAAAAAAATAAGCATCATGAACACTCAGAGTGTGCGGCACAACTTGAGTGTGTGGTGAACCTTACTCGTGCATGAAACAAGATGAGGCAAAAGAATTACCGTCCATCCATGTTGTTGTTGGGATAGGTCACGATGGATAGCCCATCAACGGCCTAGTTGTGTGATGAACGGCAGAAAGTAGACCCAATTGCCGGTCTCGCCGAGTGAAGGCCAGATACAAATAGCTCCCATAGTTTCTTTATGCGTTTTTTTTTAAATGAAATTTTTGTTAATATAATATCGTCAAAACTTCATGAGCTCAGGTGCCAATGAACGTGTGGAAGTATCACCCGCGGAGGTCAGGGATTTGAAGATAGTTAAGGATGAACTACGTATAACTTCCCCTTAATTTGCACGTGAAATCACACACCTGGAGGATTAATTACTTCCATGGCACCGATTCGAGAGATGCAAACGTCCCCAAATTGGCAGAGAAAAACGTTCTCTTTCAGTGAAGAAATATATATTGACACTACTCAGATTTGAAAATTTTTATTTATAATTCGCCCTTTCCCCCATCTTGTTTTGGTTTCCGGTATATACATATGTATATATATATATGAACCATAAACCGAAAATGAGAAAATCTTCTTGCCACATGATCGATCAGCTAAAGTAATTAATCCTATATATTTACATGATTTCACGTGCAGTCGAACAAATAATTAGAAATTAATGCTGTAAAATGAAACAAAACAAATAAGCCATTATTTTGAAAGATTTAATTATAAACACTTTCAGGGTCATATGTAAAAAGCAAATTGACTCATCTAGTTGGGCATGCACCTTCACTAATTTTGCTCCTCAGAGTTAGCTAGCTAGCTAGGCCAATTATTGTTGGCCCATATATATTTAATTGACTAACTAGCTAGGTTTCACATGTCTAATAATCAAATCAAATAGGCTATGTTTTATAATGCACAATCGCCGAGCTGAGATTAAGGCAAACACGAGGGGAAACTTAAGCGGCCCCTCGCATTGCCAGCCTCACAATTAAGGGATATATATATATGTGTGTTAATTTTATTGGGAGAGAGAAAACCTTCACTACTGCTAGGAGAGCTGCCTACATACCCGTCATAGACGAGTTAATTAGGAGGCCATGTTCTTCCCTTGGAAGCAAGATCCTCTGGAGTCTTGTCTTAAAAAGGGTTGCGTCCCAGTGAAGCTGGCTGGCTGCTGATTGATCGAAAAGGATTCCGTAGTCTGTACCCAGTACAACCAGCTGCCATCCATGCATGTCACATTTATATTAGTTAACTCGAGCTAGGTGAGAGGCTCCTGTTACCCTTCTTCTCCTTCGTGGGTAGTCACCCCCCCCCAACCATTAATTGTCTAATAAGGGCGCATTTGGTTCGAATGTGTACAGTGATATTGTGTGAAAAATCTTTCTACGGTATATTTATTGAGTTGTAATAAATTTTTGAGAGAGAAAATCTCCCTTCTCTCTCTCGTTCTTGATCGCCGTCACATTGAGAATGATAAATTACAATAAGTGTTAGGGTGATTAAAAGTGTTTGTGAGATTAATTAAATGAGCTAAAAGGGTAGATGGGGGTTTTAAATTAGGTGATTTAAATGATTGATAGATTTAATTAATTAAGTATTCAATCATGTTAAATGTCTTCGAAATCTACCCAGCTAGAACCTCCTCTCCATAGAATTATTAAGATTTTGAAATAACATCTTTTATGTATCTATCTCTCTCTAATTTTAAAATTTGTGGAGTACAAAAGTCGGAGCACCTTTGTTGCATTTAGTTGAGATGATGTGACGTCGACGATTTTAATGATTAGAATCTCAAATTTCCTCCTCATGACCATCCTAACCAAATACATACCCAGCAAACATATATATCTAACCTAATCCCTTGGCATTTAAGGATGTGACGAAAGAAGACTCGTGTTGTGCCCAAAGCCTCAAACAACACCTAGTCATATCGTTAATCAATCTTGATGGAACATGCATGCTACATATCAAAATTAGCCTTTTAAACCAAAATTAATTCTAGCCCCCCCCCCCCCACCACACACACACACACAACAGGGTGCATGGGGACCTCAAGAGCGTCACCCATCAGAGCTATCTAATCTTCTTCCACAGTAGTCAATTCACACCTTTCACAATATATACCCATCCCTCGACAATTGCAGATTGTGGCCGACACAAGTTAAGCTCATTTTGCATGTCCTCCCCTCAACCTCTCAGTTTGGACATATCCAACGTTGCCACAATGGACACAGATCAACGTTCAACACCAGAACCAACATTGCATGGCCGGTGAAGCAAGTAGTACTGAAACATGACCCCGCCCCATGTTCCCCCCTCCTACATACCCACATCCTCTGCTAGCTGGCTAGCTAGTGTTCTTTATATATATATATATATATATATATATATATATATATATATATATATATATATATATATATATATATATATATATATATATATATATATATATATATATATATATGAACTTCCTAACCCTAGTGCACACGCACAGTCCCCCACGAACACACACAAGAGAAGAGAGAGGAGTACTGGGAGGTGCGTAGTTAGTCTCGGGTTCATATATATATATATATATATATATATATATATATATATATATATATATATATAGTTAGCTTCTATAAATATATATGAACTGTCGACTAATGTACATGAATCTATGGTTGAGTTAAACCTAAATTTGACATGATCGGGCTGCCGGCGCTGTGGCTGGAGCTCGATCAGAGTGAGTGCTCCTGGAGCTCGACGTTACATGTCTATCTCCAACGCGACAGTTTCATGTTATGGATCGACATGATGAGCTGCTGCTTTTGGTGGGCCTGGCCCACCACCAAGTGGGCATCATCTTATTATATTCGGTACGTACTCCAATGGGGTCCCCAGCTCGATCGGGTGTCATCGTCTCCGACATAAAAATTTGCTCACCGCCCCCCAACCCCAGTAATTAACTAAAGCCACGCATCCACCATTTAGGAGGCGGCATTAATTAAGCACGTGGGACTAAGCACAGCAACAACAACAATGGTTGGTGGTCGTTTTCTAGGGTTTTAGCTTTCGAACTACAATATCATGCAGCCCTTTTCTCGAATGGCTCGGCCCTTTCCTATACGGACGGCCTGGCGTCGATCCATTCACTTGGCCTCAGTGGCCGAGCCACCAAATTAAGGCGCGCCGGTTGCATGCACCCTTAGTGCATGGTAGCGTCAGTCAATCGGTCGTCAACCCTCCACGACCGATCCACCAGTTGGATGGTGGAGATAACGACACGTGTCCGATGGAGAGAGATTTCGACGGCTCCCAAACATATGTAGGAACAGATCACGTACTCGTGCACCACGACGATCGAAATACACGTACACAGTGGCGCCGTACGAGTAATCAATCCGATTCCCCCCCCCCCCGCCACCTGCTCTAACATGCATGTACGATTCGTCTCTATCAAAATTTCAACCACCACCGCCGAAACCAAAGTCAAAGCTAGTACTAGAACAATATTGAATCGGATGGGAGCAGTGCATGCTTTTAAGACAGATGCCGGCCGTGAGAGATGCAGTGGAGACGATCGGGGCCGGGGTTCCATATCTATCGATCTCGCATGCATCCCTCTCATCGGTACTGATCAGTAGTTCATTCAGTGACCTGCCGAGTCGGATTCCTCAATCTACTACAATTGGCCGGGCGGTTCCGGACGGCCAGTGGGGGTGGTGTGCGAGTGACGGGCCTCGCTCCATCGTTATAATTGGAAAGGATCGATTCCCCGATGTCATTGCATGCACTGCTCAAAGCTGACACCCTCCTGTGGGGGGCACTCTTATACCATACATATATATATATATATATATATATATATATATATATATATATAGTATACATGTATGGAAGAGGCTGCTGCGCGCTGCTGCTAGCTGATGCGCTTGACCACGGTCAACGCCCCCGCCCGGCCAACTCCCCCGGGGATCTTTATTAATGGAGGCAACTCGCCTTTGTCGCCGTGATGTCCCATCCCATGTCAGTCTGACCACACGAGGTCAAGTCCTTTTCATAGGATAGAGGGTCGAGATCCCACGGTCCGCGGTTTTGAGATGGTTTAGGATGGGGTTCCTCCTCGCCGAGTCGGCACGAACGCACCGATTAGACGCGTCCGCATCCTGATACGAGCTACTACTATACAGCAAACGCCATTTGGCCAGCCCGCCCTTCCTCTGTCACGTCCCCTCCCCTCCCGGCCGGGCCTCTCCTTAATTTTCTAACGTCCAAACCCCCTCCTGTACGTTCTCGACTGGAGCAGCTAGATCAGAATTAAAAAGGGTGATCTATCTATCTATCTATAATGGTGCATGGTGGTGGACGTATATACTAGTTGCGCCAGTGCATGCAGCTAGCCGAAGATCAATAATTCAAGAAGATTAGTATATATGTGCGTAGAGATCTGCGCTAATACGTACTAATTAATTAACTTAATTTGGCCCTTTAACTATTTCAAAGCATTGCATTTATCTGCGTAAGATTGCATTTGATGAAAAGAACAGGTAACAGCGGATGAAGGGAACGAGTTGAAGGGGGGCAATGTGTGGCAATCTTCTATTGGAGACTGCTGGTCCTCTCTTGCGCCAACAGGATTCCGACTGATCTTTTTTTTTATTCATGCATGCTTGTCACGACTCGATCGTTGAATATATATATATATATATATATAGTTTAACGATGAAATGTATTATGAGAAAGAAATATATATTTTGGAAACGATATGATATACATTTTGGGGGAGAAACATAGTGTATTAATTTTACTTCCACAGGATATGTTATTCCTCCCATCATTCTTAGCTATAAGGTTGCACATTTTATTCCTACAACATGAATTCAAATAAGTTTCTTTCTATATATATATATATTTATTTATTTATTTATATATGACGCATCATGTTAACCAGTTAGATGTATAATGATATTTTAACAATCATGCATGTTATACGAATATACGTCAACATCAGGGCGTGGCGGGGGGCGGATCCGTCGGAGGGAAGCAAACGTGGAAGCCGGGGCCGGCGAAGGCCGGGGGAATCACGTGGCGGGAGGGCGTTGGTGGATCCAAAGCGCGCGCGCCGGAAGACCCGCCGGTATCCTTAAAGGGGGGGAGGCTCCTTTTCACGTCAGCAAGGGGGCAAAGGTGCATGGTGTGCCTGCCATCAGGTCCCCGTGAGTCATCGATCCCCGTGACCCCCGCTAGCCGATCGATATTGATACCCCCCCCCCATATGTATGTAACATTATTTGTTAAGACAAATATGGAAGAACCCAAGTGCATGTGTTCCTGGGTCAGTGACGATGATGGCATGCAGAAGGCGCGCGGCTGCTACCTCCGAACCATTCCAAATACTCATATAACCTAATGTTACATATATATATATATATATATTTATATTTATATTTATATTTATATATTTATATTAACACGACGAGGTTAATTGTGAGGCCAATTAAACACAGCTGGAGGCCGGTCTAATGGACGACGACGGCGCCGTGGGATGAGAATCCCACATGGCGTACCAAGCGAATCCGGCATTTGTTCAATGGGTCGAGTCACCTCGGCAGCTGAGAGAGGAGGCATCCTCACTCTGGCGTGCAGACTACGTCAAAACAAAATGCAAGATTAGGCAGCACCCGCGCGCTTAAAAAAAACAAAAAAAAAACCAAAGGACCCCCGGCCCGCCGCTCTCGCCATCGGACGGCTGGGGTCATCCGGGCATGCTCCTTTACGGGATCGGCAAACTTTGTATTAAACTCCAGATTCTCTCTCTCTCTCTCTCTCTCTCTCTCTCTCTCGCTCTCTCTCTCTAACTTGCATTTTGTTCACGGGGATCGGAGCCACCTTCTCGGATCGGATATAGGTTATGACGAGGTCCACCGAGTCGCCCTCGTCAGCTGGCTCAGTCATCTCCATGGAACGAGTCAACAAGGCCGACTTGATACATCACAATTTTACTCGCTCTCTCTCTCTCTCTCTTTATATGGCCTTGAGCTGGTTTGATACTCCCACCCAGTAGCAGACACGTGACGCCAGCATTTGCCCCACGGTTGGTGTCAACGTCACGGTGACCTCACCGTCCCCATCATCCCATGTGATCTCTTGGTTCCTCCTCTTTTTTTTTTGCCTCCTCTCCTCCTCCTCCTCCTCCTCCATCTTTTATAAACCCTCCGTCCTTCCTCACTCGAACAATTCCCACCCCGATCAACTCGTCTCTTCCTCGCTCCGAGTCCCGTACTGCGCTGCTCCTTTCGCCACCGCCCCCTCCTACTGCTTAGCAGCGATCGATGCAGGGGCTCAGCTGCCGGCCCTTGGCCGCCAACGGCCGGGTGGGCATGGATCTGGCGCCGCCGCCGGCCGGGAAGAAGGCCGCCGCGGGGGTTGCTGCTGCTGCGGCGGCGGCGGCGGCGCTGTCCATCGACGTGGCGGAGACGCCGGAGAAGCGGATCGAGCGGCTGATCACGGAGAACCCCGTGATCATCTTCAGCCGGTCGTCGTGCTGCATGTGCCACGTGATGAAGCGGCTGCTGTCCACCATCGGCGTCCACCCCATGGTCATCGAGCTCGACGACGGCGAGATCGACCGGGCCATGGAGTCGCTCTCCCACTCGTCCGGCGCCGGCGACGCCACCTCCGTCGCCCCGGCCGTCTTCATCGGCGGGGCGCTGGTCGGGGGCCTGGAGAACCTCATGGCCCTGCACCTCAGCGGCCAGCTGGTGCCCAAACTCAGGGAAGTGGGTGCCCTCTGGACGTGATGTGGGTCACCCTCCCTTGTAATTACCCGAGTCGTTCCTCTCCCATCTTGTGAAATCATCATCACAAACTCCGTGGTCGTCGTCGTCGCCGTCGTCTTCTTCGTCTGCTCTCTCTCTCTCTGTCTCATATGGAGCACTGTTTTCCTTCTTCCTACGGATTGCGTAGTAATTTTACGGATCGGATCATACCGGCTCACACTTGGAGGAATACTTCCTGTAAACAGCAAGCAACATGAAAACCTGCAGCTGGCTACGTACCAAGGGGAAAAGAGAAGAGAGAGAAGCGTACGCCCGTCATCTGGAGCTATATATATTTTCTGTACGTACTTGGGGAAGCAAATTAACAGCTTGGTAGCTAGTTGCTGTTCTTTATAGTAATAGCCAGTAGTACTACTATTTGCGCCCCGGCTTTTTCAATTATTTCCCTCCCCCCACCAATGACGACAAGATAATGCTAATCTTTTATTAGCTGAGCGCAATAAGCAAAGGCCTGATGAGGTGATAGTACCGTTCGTTGTTATGGAGTGATGTCTGCAGACGAGTGATTGCTCATGGCATGGCATGGCATGGCATGGTGATAGTGGTGGTGGTGGAACACTACGTCACCCATGGAATATAATTGAGTTGGGTTGGAGAGGGAGAGAGAGAGAGAGCGCATCAACATCACAATCAAAGCTAGCTTGATCGAGGAATTAAGTTGGAAACTTCTCCCATCTTCTTGTAAACGTTTTGGCATTCCATAAACTGGGTTATATATATATATATATACAACAACACAACGTGTTAATTTTAGTTGCACTTACAAGCTAGCTGTTCAGGTAGTGGCTATCTAGCTAGTGAGCACGAACTGGCATGGCAGTATTGGTAAAGCCCCCTGCAGGAACCCTCCAGCTGGTGTGGGATGGATCCGTCGTTGTCAAACTCTTCCTAGCTCTAGTGGGTAGCAATACTGAATGATCTTCCTCGGCCTCAACGGTGAAAACTCCGCGATGACTCCATTAGAATATTGATCTGATAGCTGTACTTCCACGTTCCAACCGAAGGATCACGCCATCACAGCGTTTAATTAGCGAGCGATTCATGTTCAGATGTTCGGCAGAGGTCGGCCCATGCATCTTTGCTTTATATATAAATATGAATACATGCATATAAACTAAGAAATGTGTGTGTATATATATATATATAGGTATATCACATCACACGTTTTCCTCGTAGCTCATGGTTGTCGTGGTCCAACTAAAGGAAACCAAACTACAGAACAGAACAGACAAGTAGAAAGGAAAAGCCTCACTAACCAGTAGAACCTTCACCGAAGGCATCATGAGAAGGCCCTCCAGATCACAGCATCTTTTGACTAATTAATTAAGCTTGTCTCGATCAGTAAGTACCATGGCCAAGACTTGCATGCAGATGTTCATAAGCTCCTGTTGGAATTGCCGAAGTCCATTAATTAGATGGAGGATCTTAATTTTGGCTGGCCTAGCTTGCACGGCTAACTAGTCTGCTGCCTTGCCTTGTTAACTGTTCTTTGCTGTGTCAAAACCTTTCATTTTTTTAATTAATTTGGCCCGTACGTACGTACTTCTTCTTCACGCTGGATGGAACATGTGAAAACGAAAATGATCGAAGCTTCCGTAGAATATATCCCGATGCCGCGGGTTATGCATGGTAAACCTTATTTTCTGTAAATTAAAATCCCGGAAGTAATTACCAGATTAGATCCACGTACGTTTTGTGCATATAGAGGAACTCTTGAATAGAATTCTCCTACGTTAGTTGTTGCTGAACTAAAGGTGAAATAACTCACTTGTTTAATTCACACCTAGCGTTTTTTTAATTTTCTCGCGAATTACACGACAATCTTTAACATTTCTAATTTAATACATCATGTTATTGAATCAAATAAAAAGTAAAATATTTGCTTGAACCTCATTGTTCGTCAGATCATACGAATAAAACCTTATATTTGACATAATGCCATAACTTGATTGATACCTATTATCATATATATAGTCATAGTAATTTTAAAAAAAATATCGATAAAGGTCAATATGTTTTTTGCTGTTCCTTCTTTAGTTGTGTGACTGAATTATATGATTACCTTATTCAAAATTAAAATCAAATTAATTGAATATGTCCGTGCTATATTATACTGATCGGTCATGTATTCAACAAACTTTGATCCCAACACTCCGTTCGAATGGAATTCAACTTTTTCTATGGAACAAAAAAAGTTTCCAACAATATCTAAAGTTTTTATACTTCTTATCTTCTCTCTTTCTCTCTCTCTCTCTTAGCATAGTCTCGTATTAAAAAGTAGCTAAAATATAATATATTTATATTAATGAAGTCCTCTCTATTCAACACCTGAAGATTTTGAGCTGAATTATCTAATCTAATAAAATTTTGGATGATCTAATAGAATAAATTCTAATATAGTATCAAAGCCTATGACTATGATCTGAGTTCACATCTCATGTTTGTCATAGTCTATGTGACAAAATATAAATACGCCTGTGAGAGGACGATAGTCATGTATTAAAAATGAGTTAAAATAATAAATTTTGAGTTGAATCACCTAATCCAATAAACTTTAATACACACACGTACACACATGTAAGCTAATCATCATGCCTACATATATATAAAACCTCTACTTACCTTCGTGCAATCGCCTGGCAATGTATTGTTTACGGAAGCAAATTGTGGGCTGGGTAATCTTCACGGAGTATGATCTTACAACCTGTCAAGTTGCATTCCCATGCATATATATATATATATATATTGAAGAGGTAAAATCTCGTGTCAAGCCGTGAGCCATCTGATCTAGGGCGCTCGCAAGGCACAGCCACTCCATCACATGATTCTGCAAAGAGGAAAGAAAGCAATCAGGTGGCCCGGGATGGTGAACCCGGGGAAAACCCTATGATGCCTAAGTCAGCGAATGGTAAGAGCGAGATGCAAAAGGGGATTAGAGAGAAAGGGGGGCACGAGAGAGTTCTCCACCCGTTGAAGTGGCTGAGAGTTGACTTATCTTTTTGGAGGAGTTCCTTGGGTTTATATAGCGACGACAGGATCCCTTCCCTGGGCAGAGGAGGTGTGAGGGCCTGGGAGACGCCACGTCCATAAGAGGGACTCTTATTATTTAAAGACTCTCGCCCTCTTCTTATCCCCTTAGGCTTCCTCCTCCCAGGTAACAGCGTAACATCCACCTGGATAAGTGCCCAGCAGCAAGGACTTCGCCCTAACTTATCAAGAAATCTTGACGACGAATCGATCCATAAAGGATAAGGGACATCCCTTGCCTACATCGAGGGGCCAAGAGTGTGGGCACCCGAAGGGGATCCTTCCTCAGCCTTATGAAGGCTCGGTACGATCACCGCTCGGCTTTTTCCCAGCGTTGGGGAGGCCGATTGGTCGGGCAACTGAGCTAAGGCTCGAGAGTCTAAGCGGGTCTCGGGCGATTGAGGTCTTATAGCAAGTGGGCCCTACTGAGACTATCATTTATTGGGCATGATGGGCCTTGAGAGACCGTTTGGGCCAAGTATATGATGGGTCGAGAATCTCCCCTCCCTCTCTCTCTCTCTCTCTCTCTCTTTGTATCTCTCTCTCTATATATATATAATGTCCCTGACATGACTCGTCGCTCCAAAATCACTTCGACCCTGTTTGACAAAGGAGTGGTCGACCGGTTAGCCGACATGGGCTAACCGGTGGACCCCGCCTCCTCTCGCCCTCCCCCTCACAGAACTCCCTAATCGATCTCGAGTATCGTAATCGACCCTTCGCGATGCTCGATTATCAAATCCTCCCTTCATGATCGACGGAGCTTTTAGATCTAATACGGCACAAACAAACTGTTCTTTATGAATCCTTCCTCGTGTCACATCACGCATAGAAACGATATATATTAAAGAAAACCCCCATCCCCGCCCATATTTATTTATTACTCGCCAAAGAAGACTTCAGGGGGGGGCTCGCTTTAAAGGGAACATATTCCAATGATTGCAATGGTTATATATAGTGAGAGGAAGAACGAGAGGACGTGCGATATATATATAGCAGCTGAAGTTTTTTGCTTCCATTGGAAAATTTTCCCTGACAGAAAAGGCAAAAATGGTCGGTGTCATGGGTGGGAGTGCTCTTAACCTGTCCAAACCCTCGAGCAGCTGGCGCACATATGTATACTTGGATGGCTTCCACCATATCTACTGCGTCTCACCTCATCTCATTCCCCATGATCATCCACCTTCCAAATTCTCGGTGGGGTGGTGTTTGGGTGCCGGAATTTGATTGCATGGCTGTCCTCTCCGCATGTTGTTTATAGAATAATCTCAGCTTTGTTTATCTCGAGTGGCACTTGGTTCTTGCACGAGATGCAGCATAATTAGTTATTGGTAATATGTGTTATAGCACTCGCATTCCCTTCCTCTTCGGGTTACATATTTTTTTACTCTTTCAGAACGTGCAGATTTGTTCTTTTTTTAAATACTTTAACAACAGATGATCCTACTAACTAACAGTCTGACCTCTGCAAATAATATGAAGATGAGTGATTCTACTTCGCACGTTGAGAAGCGAGATCAAACCAACTACGATCTCACCACCGTGGAAGATGAGGTGAACTACTGATGCACACATCGGGATCAATGAACGCAGAGATTAGCATCGACACTTGAGCTTATATAGATTCATAAGGCCAAATCTTGCTGTTCAAGGGTTGCCTGGTTTTCAAATGACGGTATAGATCACATCCGGATCATCTGTTTCGGACTAAGATGTACAAATCGGTCTGCATTCAGATTTGTTTTGTTGGAAATGATTCAGATTTAAATATAAAGGAACCTGATTCTAAGGTTACATTTGGAAACACTTTTAAGTTAGACCAGATTATAGAGATTTTAAATTTTACACATTTTTCAAAAAAATGTGAATTTTTTTTTTGAAAATGACGATCATTCGATAATCTCGTTTGAAAATATATCCAAGTGTGAATGGATTTTATATGGAGTTGTATAAAAAGTCCCTACCTTTTACATTCAAATTTCAAATTCTATAGATATCATTATTAATTCACCCATTTTTAGAGATTTCCCTCCATTCTAATGATTAGAATCTATTGTAATCATTGAAAATCTTATAAAAAAAGAGTTTTTAGGGGTTATCACTCCCTCCACATTTTGAATCTATATCTCTCTTCCTCACCAAAATCTACTTTTCAACTATACCAAAGTGCCTATAATTTGTTGGAAATGATCGTGTCATGTCAGAAATTCCAATAATTAGAATATATTCCCACGTTCTTTCCCAAACGAAGCCTAATTCCAGACCAACCAATTACAGTACCCCTTGATGTGTCGATACATTGTCTTCTTATTTGATGGGATATAATTTGTTAGGAAATGATCGAGTCATGTCAGGGATTATAATAATTAGAATCCATTCCACAATCTTTTTCAAACGAAACTTAAGCAGGCCAGCCAATTACACCCCTAGATGTGTCTTCTTATATTTGATGGGATCCAAAAAGAGCAAAACTTGCAGCAAACCAGGATTTAACAGCAAATTAATATGGTAAGAAAACTAGTACTCTTAATTAAATAAAACTCACGACTAAACTGATACGGGGAAAAAGAAAAAGTTGTGACACCTCAAAAGACACATATTAATTAATTCTCTCTTCTCTCAAATGACACGAGATCCATATGAACCAATGAGATGGAGGCATGTATCACAAAAAAAGTGAAAGCCCCCTACTTGCAGTAATTAAGTATTATTACTCGTAAAGAATGGCCAGCTGAAGAGCACCTGGGGTGGTCCCTCCTCGTGTGTGCTGGGCCGACCATTCTTGGGCCCTTCGTGGGTCCAAATCCTGTTGGTCCAACACCGTTCGGGGTCGTGGTCGGTCCGTCATGACCGGAATGGTTAGATTAGATTAGCAGATTTATTTGTTTGCCAGCGCAAAGTGAAGCGCCGCAGCCTCTTCGGAAGTGCGCTCATTTCCAATATAATTAATTAATTAACGTGGGATCCCGTGTCCGTAAAATTCCCAACACAAGAATCGGCCATCTCTCACTCATGTCATCAGCTGGGGCCCAAAGTGTTTTAATTCTCTAAAGCATATATGTATATATATATTTATATAAAAGAATTATTCCAGATGTGAGACGTCAGTGTAGGATATTTGGCTTTTATATTTTAAAAGTCACGTCGAAGTTTGGTGAAGGTGCCACAGATGATATAGCTTCTGGGATAAGTAGATTAATCCGTGTGCCCTCATTTATTTTTGATGCCGAGTAATACTCTGTGCATCGAATTCGGTGCATAAAGTCACGATCAAACTTATAACTTTTATTCTACTTAGTTTAAAAAAAGGTGAAAGTATCATTTCTGCACAGAAAAAGACATCTCCCGTCAAATTCGTATGTCACATATTTTCACATATTAAATACGGAACGTACTTGACGGAAAAATATAGAAATAAAATATTTTATCACAAGAATAAAACGCTCGGTATAAAATTGAAACGTTTGTTAGATTATGTTTCTATGATAAAATGTTTCATTTTGATAGCGTTTTATCTTTATAATAAATGTTTTATTCTTGTAATAAAATATTTTATTCGTACAAAATATTTCATTGGTTTATTTTTTAAGTCAATCAAAATATTCTATTTCTGCAATAAAATGTTTCGTTCATATGTAAAATATTTCAATCTTACAAAATATTTCAATTTTCCCGTCGAGTATATTTCGTCTTTGATCCGCGAAAAAATGGGTTATATGGTTCTGATGTGGGATATCTTTTTCTACGCAGAAATATTAATTTCACTTGTTTTTGACCGACGAGAACAAAGATTATATTTTAACGTGACTTTATGTATCGAATTCGGTGCACATAATAGTACTATCTGAGATTATGTGCCTTAAAGAAAACGTGAATGGGGTTGAGGCATTTAGCATATATAAATCCCTTTTATCTTAATTACTAGGTCCAAGGTTCTTAATTAGGGTACAGGGACTCGATGACATTTCACGGATTCAAAGAGGTGGGAATCAAAAACGATCCGAGTTGCCGATTCCCCATTTTTCATTGACCCATTAATTAGCCATGAGAACAGAAGTCACTCGATTCAAAGAACGAGGGGTTCTTCGTTAGCTCTAATAATTGTACGAGACTCAAAATAGACCGATGTCAACATCGTCATTTGCTTATTTTTTTGGGCCAATACAGGGTCAGTTAAGGACTTTGGTCCTATAAACTTAATTCTTGGTAGGAGCCTCTCGAACTTGATGCCAAATGGAAAGGGAGGAGGGTCAAGTTGGCCGTCTTCAGATTGCGGCCAAGTTGGCCCAGCAAGCCCATAAACGGGAAAGTAATGGGGCCAAGGGGCCGAACTGTCCATAGCTATCTCTGGACGACCAAGTCAAGGGGGCCCACGATCCGACAGCTAGACTCCTGGCCGGAGACCTCCCTCTGGGGGAGAGTTCATCCCATTCTCTTCTTTCAGTTTATACGGTATTTGGTTGTCATTTTTCACCTTTTTCTTTCCTCAAAATAAAAATTAGGAATGGACGGTCTCAACCAAGTCTTTTCATATTTTTTTTAAAGAGAGACCCGACCTCTCTCTCTCCAGATCCCCTTCTCCCGGTGCTCTCTCTCCTTACCTCTCCCCTCCGGCGCTCTCTCTCTCTCTCTCTCCCAGCCTCTCCTTCCTCCCTCCTCTCCCCTATGACACACTCTCTCTCTCCTCCCTCCGTCTTCTTTTCTTCTCTCGGAAACGACCATTGCAGAACCCATCTGACCACGCCCACGCCGCCGCGGTCTGCCGGACACACGCCGCCCTCCCTCAACGTCGGTGCCACACCGCCGGTCCAACTCCTCCCCGACCCTCCTACCGGTGCCACCCTTGGTCCCTTCCTCGGTTCCCACGGCCCCACTAGCACCAATGCCGCGACCAAGTTCCCCCGCTCCTCCTCCAGTGCCAACGCTGCGGCCGTCTGTAGGGGTCCGCCTCCACGCCGATGCTTGTCGCCGCGACCTGCCACTCTGCCGAGATGGGAAGAAGGAGAAGAAGAGAAACAGTGGAAGAAGGAGAAGTAGAAAAACTTACCGTGGGAGGAGAAGAACCGGGAAATGAGAGAAAAATAAATGAACAGTAGATGGGATGTTACGGTGGGGAAGAAGACAAACGAAGAAGAGAAGAGGGTAATAGTCAGCACCGTCGATCTGTCGATTTCTAACTCGGTCATCGTCGTCGAACAAGTCTATATAAAATTTAAAAATTATGACATTTTTATCGAACTGATAGTTACATTTTTTATCAATTTTAAAATTTAGATTAAAAATTCACATATTATAATTTTTCAAGTAAAAATATTTTTTTACAGACAATTATTCCCAAACACTCTATTAATTATTTGAAAGTTTTCTCTAGACACACCTGACGAGGTGATCCCTGATTGATTCTTCTCGTGAGTGTGGTACGTCATCGCTTGCCTTCTCTGATAATCCTTTATACAATTGTTCTAAACTAACGATATTACTAGAACTAAAACATAAATCTCTGTTGTAATATTAATTAGTATGCATGCATACTAATATAGATAATGTTATGGATTTTGGTGACGTCTATCTTAAAAGTTGCTTAAATGAGAAACTAATACCTAAGCAAACAAAAATTCTTTCGGATATGCCCGCTTACAATTTGTTACCCGAGATTATATTCCACGTCAATGTTTTGAAAGCCAGACCAATCGAATGGGAGAAATGTTCCATGTGATCTGATCTTATTGCTTTTAAAACCAGTGTTTGCACGCGATTATTTTGTTTACTTAAATGCATACATGTTCTATATATAGATATGAATATATGAATATATATACATATATACATATTATTTAGTATAAGATTTAATATGGTGTGGTAGTGTGCGTAATTCATAATTAAATGATGAGTCGTGAGTTCAAATCTTAAAAGATTTATGATATTTTATTTAAGAAAATGTTTGGCTTTGAATCAAATAATCAGATTGACGGCAGTTCTGTTTTTTTTCTTTAATTTCCAATCCGAGTTTTAAAACATAGTTCCACAGCGATTTATAACCTCACATAACTTTTTTTTTTTTGGGGTAAGATGGTAACTTTCTTCCCCTTTCTCTCACTGGCTCTCATCCATCTATATGATCGATACGTGATACATACACAGTTGATATATATTTTATATTATTTTAAAAATTAAATATTTTATTTTAAGTCATGTTTGATAATTGAATGTCTCGCGTCAGTCCCATCAGTTACATGCTCGTTTCACTTTGATAAAACTCAGATTAATTCATCCTATTTAATAAGAGAAAATATGAGTTTTCTCGTTCGATCTCGTGAGATCGAATAAGTCAACTCAGAAATACGTCGCCCCAACCTTAACCCATGCGGTTATCAAAGAGAACCTTATATTAATATTACTTAATAGATAAGTTAGATGGAGGCGTTTCAATTTTACGTGACGACCCAAATTCTAAACGTGCATCACACATGTTTTGTATATTTTTTTTATTTTTTTATATTAAAAGTTTTGTAAAAATTATAAAATCGGTCATATTTGAATTTTAAATCTTATCATTGAACAACCCATTTCTTGATCAACTAAATTAATATATCATATAAATAATTTTAACCGTAACATATATGTTAAAGAGTCTATTTTATCTCAATATATAATATTAAAATAATATAGGGTTTTTTACATATTAGTCCCTACAAATATGACGAATTACTTTTTAGTCCCTACAATCTCTCTATTGTTTAAAAGGTCCTTAAAATCATGTAACTCTTACAGAAAGGCCCGTGTAGTTCACCGACGTTAAAACAATTGGATATTCGATGGAATATTCCATCCTTCCGTTAAAAAAAGTTGAGAATCCTAAACTACCCTTACTCATGACCATTTCCCAGTGAAACCCTTCACCCCCGCAGACGCCCCACCGCCGTTGCAAGCTGCGGACTACCCCCACCGGCCGCCGCAGACGCCCCACCGCAAGGCCCCAGCCGCAGAAGCCCCACCGGTCGACGCTGACGGCCTACCGCCGACGGCCCACCGACCACCGCCGGCCCTTGCCATCACGCCCAACACGACAAATCGACCCTTGTTATTCTCCCCATGTCTGAAATGGTATGCTATTTTGATGGCTAGATTATTCTCCACATCTATATTTACAGTGATAATAACTTGTTCGTGTCGTATGCAGTCATCAAATGTTAGTGGAATGCAGTTGTCTCGAGGAGCTGTCGTCTCATCTCGTGTGCCGCCGATGGAATGCAACTGTAGAAGGGGTAATTGTCGGGTTTACGTCTCAAATCGTGAGAGGTTGAAAGGCAAGCGTTTCTATTGTTGTCCGTATGCAAATACTGACGGGGATTGCGGTTTCTTTGAGTGGGTTGATGATACTACGTATAATGTTGTGGATGTCAAATATCAACTGAAGGCGATGGAAGAATGCATGACAAAGAAATTAGAAACGATAGAGTTGCAATTGAAAAACTTAAAATTACTGATGTATTTTGTCATATTTGTACTATTTGTCATTTGCCTATTCAAGTGAACGTGTTTAAGAGAGACGTATGCAATGTAAGTCCTATATTGGACATGTAATCGTCTTTACTATAATGTAATGCCACTTATTATCATTAGTCTTATATGCCCCATGTGTATGCTTCACCAGCTCATTTCTAGACCAAATGCCTGCCAGTGCATGCTTCGCCTGCTCATGCCCATGTTTCACAGACATGTGTGAAGAGTGAGGTGTCATCATCATCAGCATCTCTGGCCATCATCATCCAAAACGAAATAAAGGCTTGTGGGAATGAACAACGTCATTAAAAGATGTTCAAAGTGATTGTGGTGGTTGGATGCAGACAGATATACGTTCTGTTAGCTTGCAGCCCATGATCCAGACAGAAAAGGGTGGAGAGGTGTCGACACCCCCTAATGGAGAGGTCGACCTTTTATGCTCTTAATAATCAAGACATATAGTCAAAACGGTGTATTCATTAAAAACCCATTCCATTCATTCTCAATAGGTGATTCCAGACATGGACAAAACAAGGCAATTCATGCATTGACAAAGAGGCATCTCGTTCAATCACAAAGGATTGTTACAATAAGTGCAAAAATAGAAATGACATGATTCAAAAAGATTCTTAATGCATGATATGCATGTAGAACTATGTATGTCTCTCCCTTTGTCATCAAGCAAAAGGGTACCATTCACGAACGCAGAGCAGGAGGCGGTGCTGACCTAGATCCTGAACCGGATCCTCATGATTTATTCAAAGGGATTGCTGTTGGAACATCTCGAATAATCTTTGATACCTTAACCCCCAGTGAGGCAAATTTGCTATTCATGAGTTGGTTTGTCTGCTTGACAGATGTTTGAACATGTGCAATCTGTGTATTTATGTCCGTAGCCCAGTGCTGCATAGTGTTCAATAAATGATCGAAGTGAGCTGTGACTGTAGAGGGAATATCAGAGCTGGAGCCGGCTAGATGCTGGGAACTAAGCTGCGAGGATATGTGAACTACTGCATCCTGGAACTGTGAATATTGAACAGAAAGCTCTTGAATTTGCTGTTGAAGTTCAGTGTTTTTCATTTGAGTGTCTGCACGGAATTCCTTAAGTTCATTCATAATAGGAAGCAGCTGTGCACTGACATATACTAGTTGGGTATGAATAAGCTCTTGATTGGAGTTCAGCTTAAAAATTTCACTTTTCATGACAGTAAATTGCTCTTGCATATATTTCATCATATGGGAATGAAGAGAATGATTGGAGCTTGTGCCGGCTTGATCTGGTGCAGATGTTTGTGTATGGAACTCTGGAGGTGCATCTGACTCTCTGAACATCTGAGGAGGTGAAGAGGGTGGAGATGTTCCAAAAGGAACTATAGGTCCAATGTGTGTGTCTGGAGTAGCCTGAGGTTCGGTTGAGGGAACTGTTGGACCTTGTAATGTCTCATAGCCTGGAAGATCTCTTACTATCATGTTTCCTTTCTTCTTGTAATGCATAAACGTGCCAATGAATTTCTGACAGTAGACATTGGTCCTTGGAATTATCTGAACAGGTTCATCTTCCAATGAAATTCCAACCTTGATGAACACAGCAGTCAAGGCACCAGCATAGGGTAGAGTTCTTTTTTTCGCAAAGCATCCAGACATCACATGCATAACTATTTTGGGGAGGCATACTTTCACATGTTTTAACATACAATAAAGTAAAAACCGTTGAGTCTCAGTAAGTCTGCTTCTCCCTCCACCTTGTGGTGTGATGATCGTAGTGAGCATGTGATGTAGTAGGCGTTGCAAAGGAGGGAACTGATTGGTGCTTATGGATGTTATATGAATGTCAGACTTGATAGGTTTCCCAGCTATAGTAGTGTATACTTCTTCCAAATCATAGGGGAATTCTTGTTCTGTCAATCCTTGTTTAGGAATGTGCCATGCCTTGTAAAATAAACGGGGTTGCACAGGAATGGTCACACCCTGAACCACAGTCCACACCTGACCATCTTTTTCAGTCCATACATTTTGATACCATTCCCGGACTAGTTTAAGATATTACACTGTATGTGTACTCATAAACTCAACCCAGCCTTGAAATTCAAATATAGGTAACAGTTCAGGAAAATCATGTAGCATATCTTGGTCAGAAAAATCTACATACCGAGGAAATAGTATCCGTGAGGGATCGGAATCAGATTGGTCCTCGACCTCCTTGCCTTTCTCTTTGGTGGACAACCTTTTCTTTGTAGCTGCTTGTTCCTTTTCTCTGGAAGATATGCGGACTGCTGGTTTGCTCCTTGTAACAGGCTGTTCCTGCGCTGTAGAGGTCTTGCGGGCAGCTGACCTTTTCTTCCGAGGAGGGGCATCCGGCTGTGGCGAGGGTGCACGGACGGAAGCAGAGTCTTGTGGTCCTCCCTGTGCAGCCGGCCAGTCATGGAGCCACTTCGTCCGTGGTTCCTTTGTTATAGAATCTGGACCTACGGCTTGTTTTCCTCCGGCGGCGGCTGTTTCTTTCTTCCCTCTGGTGACCGGTGGTGCCATTTGCAGAAATAGGGCACAAGGGGTTGGAAGAGAAGAAGGGCGTGGTGAGAGGAAGAGGTGCACTCACGAGATGTTGGCGGCCGTCGACCTCTCGAAGGGAGCCTCCACCGGTTGGAGTGATGTTGGCGGCCACAAGATGTGAGAATGAGAAGGTGAACCGGGGGAGGGGGGGTGACCTATTATTTGGGTGAGAGTGAATGGGTGAGAGTGGATGAGAGTTTATACCATCCTGGTCAACCGTGGTCAAATGACCTAAAATTTCGTGGACTTAAAGTGTCAACCTCTTGAAGTGTCGACCTCTCTTCCTTGAAGTGTCGACCTCTTGACATGTAACAGAAGCTTTGTTACATTGGCTAGCTGCACAAACACTAAGTCTACACATTGTTGCATGCACGCACACACAAGTCTGTACATCGTTATGCATGCACACTCACTCTAAGTCTATACATTTCTGTGTATACATTTCTTGCTGAACTGAGCAAGTCTATACATCGGTGAAGTCTGTACATCGGTCAAGTCTGTACATCGAACCAAGTCTGTACATCGGTCAAGTCTGTACATCAGACCAAGTCTATACATCGGTGAAGTCTGTGCTTCATAACGCCAAGTCTATACATTGGCAAAGTCTATACATTGCAAAGTCATTGCAAAGTCTATACATCGGACCAAATCATTGCAAAGTCTATACATTGCAAAGTCTATACATTGCAAAGTCTATACATCGGACCAAATCATTGCAAAGTCTATACATTGCTGTCGCATTGCAAAGTCTATACATTGCAAAGTCTATACATTGAAGTGTCGACCTCTTCACATGTAACACAAAGATGCAGGGCATATTCATTAAAAATGCATTATTTGCATCATTCCAAAAGTCTATACATTTCTTGCTGAACTGAGTAAAGTCTATACATTGCAAAGTCTGTACATAGGAAGTGTCGACCTCTCTTGCTTGAAGTGTCGACCTCTTCACATGTAACACAAAGATGCAGGGCATCTTCATTGAAAATGCATTATTTTCATCATTCTAAAAGTCTATACATTTCTTGCTGAATCGAGCAAAGTCTATACATTGTAAAGTCTGTACATAGGAAGTGTCGACCTCTCTGTCGACCTCTCTTGCTTGAAGTGTCTACCTCTTCACATGTAACACAAAGATGCAGGGCATCTTCATTGAAAATGCATTATTTTCATCATTCCAAAAGTCTATACATTTCTTGCTGAACTGAGCAAAGTCTATACATTACAAAGTCTGTACATAGGAAGTGTTGACCTCTCTTGCTTGAAGTGTCGACCTCTATTAATTTCAAACCAACACAAACCATCTATCATTCAAACCTGGTTTAAGCCCAGCACAAAACTACAAATATCATTCATATCACCAACAAATAAACAGATACTTGTATCAGTTACATCAAAACTTCACAATCCATAAGAGTTTACATTGAGGACAACAACACATAAAACGGATATGAAATATTGTTCTTCAATATCATTCTTCACATCCGGTCGGCAACAACATTCTTCACATCAGCCAATGTCCTGTAGGTGTGACAAAGAGAGGGTGTTAACTATTAGAAATAACATAATCTTTACCTACAAGTTAAAAAGTATATTTTAAACTCACAATTTGGCGGGAGTTGTTGGAAGTTGAACATGGAGGAATGCTGATCAAAGTTAATGGATGCTTGACTGTCCATATTTATCACCGTGTGCACACGAATGTCTCCTCCGATAGTGCTGCTGGAGCCCGGTGCCTCCACCGAAATTGTGCGACCTACATGAGTTATACTTGTATTAATATCAGTCTAATTCTTATTTCAATTTAGAAATTTAACATGTGTGCTAACTTACCTCTCCCCCGACTGCTTCCTTCAGTGCTGCCCCTGCTGGTACCTCTCCTAGCCCTCCCGTGGGTCTGACATGGACCAACCGAAGTTGCAACTTGTGGCCCTTCACCACCATCACTAGTTTGAGCCTGAGTAGCCCTACCACTTACGAACCTGGGTGATCTTCTTGGGCCTTGCCTATAACATAACTTTCAATATTATGCACAAAGCAAATCAAATAGATAAAATACAAATCATAATTGCAATACAAACTTACTTCCGTGCCACAGTTGTGGAAGTAGTGCCAATGTTTGTAACTGCAGATTCTGGTCCTGGGAGGGGTTCTTTGCAAGTATTTTTATGGTGACCCCATTGTCCACATATTTTGCATTTATGGGATCTCCTAAGTGCCTTTTGATTTTCATCAGCATCTCTAATCCTCTTCTTCCGAGGGCGACCTCGGGGTCTTTGGCAGCGAGGAGGAAGCACCTCAACAGATTCTACAGTCTGCCACATGCTCTTACCTGGCAATGGTTGTATTGACTTTGCATATGTGGCTTTATATGTCTCAATTGAATAACATCTATCGACAAAATTATTAATTTGGAGGCCCCTACGTGCATCAACAGCAGCAGCAACATGTTGGCAAGGCAGCCCACTGACTTACCATTGACAACAAGAACAATACATCTCGTCCAATTTAACAACACACCTCTCATACGGATCTTCCACCTCAGCCATAAAATCAGTGGAATATCTGACTGCATATTTTCCCAACTTCCTAACAATTGCATTTAAATAGGCAACAGCCCGTGGCACAAACTTTTCTTTGATCCTACGTGCATGTCTCCTCCTGTGATCCATTTTCACCATAATTTTCTGCCTAATTCCATCTAACATGTCTACAAGTGGTAGGCCTCTCGTATCACCAACAAATGAATTGAATGACTCTGCTACGTTGTTAGTGATGTAGTTTAGCTTACCCTTGTCATTAAAATGACATCTTGACCAGGCACAACGCAAACTTTCTAAATAGGAAACAGCATGTGGATCTAGTTTCTTCATTTCAAATATAGCTACTTTATATTCTTGAACAGTGTAAGATTTTGCTGCTGCCCATGCAGCATTCTTGAAACCTGGGCCCGACCATTTCTTCTTAAAATTCCTGTAAAGGTGCCGCATACAAAACCTACAAGCAATTCAAAATTACAATCTCATCATTAATATAAAATATATAGTTAATGTCATTAAAATACATAGTCACTCAATTCATACATTATGGAAAATAAAACTAGCAGTAGATCAAACACTGTAAAAGGAGAAACTTAATTACCTATGCTCGGCACCTGGAAAGATATCTGGGACAACTACCTCAATGCCCTTTTTCATATCAGAAATGAATGTAATCCCTGTCGGATTTTCAATAGCGTCTTTCAACTTGTGCAAAAACCATGTCCACGAGTCTATACTATCCCCCTCAACAACACCATAGGCAACTGGGAACAAACCATGATTCCCATCAAGAGCAACTGCAGCCACCAAGATCCTAGTGTAATACCCTTTCAAGTGGCATCCATCTATGCCCAGCACTGGACGGCAGCCATCTTTGAAACCACTAATACATGCCCCTAAGGTAATGAACACCCTCTGGAAACAACCATCCAATCCAATCTTGTACTGTACAACTGAAGAAGGGTCGCTCTGCTTTAATTCATTCAGTAGCTGTGGCAAATGCTTGTACGTTTCCTCAACCTTCCCAAACACCTTCTCCTTTGCCGACTCTCGTGCACGCCAAATGCGGTGATAAGGGATTGAAATATTGTAAGCCTTCAATAAATCAGCTTGCAACTTTCTTGGAGGTATGTCAGGATTCTCCTTCACTGCTTCCAATACCCTGGCTGAAATCCAAGATTTGGATGCCATCCTGCTATCACACCTAGATGTGGCTGAACATGTGTGCTTTTCCTGCATTGTTTTGACTGCAAAAGTAACTCCATCTTGCAGCCTTGAGGCATGCACTCTCCATTTGCAATTAACATTTGCACATACACCAGTAATTCTCATGCTGTCATTTTTCACTTGCTTGAACTCAAATTGATTTTTAATAGCATGCTGACGTAGAGCAATCCTGTACTCCTGACTATTTGTAAATAGAGAACCAACTGATATATCTGGGGTCTCTTCATCAGCCTCCAACAAATCTCCATCATCATCTGAAACTCCTCCATCAATATCAGATTCATCTAAGGGACATGGCCTTGAATGATAGCTGTCCTCGTTGTGTACCTCATCAGAATCAGCCACACTCTCGTCAGATTCGCTGTACTCATCTTCATATGCAACGTATTCTGAGTCACTGTGCTCAACTTCAGAACATATCCTCTTCTTTAAAATATGATAATCCTCATCAACTACAGGGGCAGGGGCAGGGACACCATGAATAACCTCGTCACGATGAACAACTGCAACATCATGAACAAACTCAGGATGTTGACCAACCTCAGCATCATCATCCATCTCATCAATGTCAACAAATGTCTGGGAATGGGCCTGAGTAGACTGGCTGGTCATACCTTTCTGTGGAATATTGGTTGGCTGTAAGTCTAATGGCCGACTGTCCAATGTGCTAACATATATGGTCATCTTCCCTACGGGCAAATGGGCTTTCATCGCCTCATATAATTGAGCATCTGAAACAATTTCCTCATATTGAACAGGTCTGCTATTAGATAATTCATAATGAAATTCTAAACAATGTGTACTTGCCCACTTAGATAGATGTCCCATATCCTCAATTAATATGTATCTACTGTAGTAATCAGGATATGCCACGACTGTCTTGCTCTTACCTAGTGCATATGCCCTCCTCCCAGACTGAAGAGTTTTCCAATAACCACCAAACTTATATGTCAACTTTAATGATGGCTCTCGTTCCCCCATTTTCATAATCTAACAATCTGAAGATAGAAATAAACTCTCTAGAACAGTTGTCCACATTACAAAATCAGCACGCATACCCAATAATCTGAGTACAATAATAACATTCTTAACTAATATGAATTGAGTGACTGAAAAACATTAAAGCAAAATTTTTTGACAGAACCATAAAGAAACTGCACCCGTAAATTCAGACATGTACAATTAATAACAAAACTTTTTAGAGCATTAAATAATCTAACAACATTATAGCAAAAAACGACATAACAACAATCTTATCCCTAAACCATATAGAAAGAAAATAAAAATTGATGTCCTTAATATTTCGACTCTGTAAACATATAAAATGCATGAGTAAACATTTATATTTGCAGATCATACTGAGTGTGAGGTGACAGGAGCGCCTGACGCGTACCGGAGTGGAGACGGAGGTGTGTGGCCCAGATCTGGACGTGGGGTGGTGACTCCGGTGAAGCGGCGTCTGAACGAGGGCGGTCGTACGTCTGCAGCGGCAGATGGGGTGCCGTGAAGCGCCGCGGTTGTTACGTGCAGGTTTGGGCAATGGCGATGGTGCCTAATCGACCCTCGCGGTGGCCGACGATCATTGTTGTCACGATGACCAAAGAGTGAAATCGACGGCAATGGCGACTGTGTACGGGGGGAAGGGAAAGAGGAGGGTGGCGATTGTGTACGGGGGGAACCCTAAACAGGAGGGTGGCGCGGCAGAAGAGTTACTACGGCCATGAACCTCGATTAATCGAGGGTGGATTGGTCTTTTCACTAACTACGGTCAAGTTAACTCACCTTGCGTTTAATATCGTCGACAGTAAAAAACGATAGGGACTTTTTAGTTTAACGGTAAGATTTTTAAGGACTTTTTAAACAATAGAGAGATTGTAGGGACTAAAAAATAATTCGTCATATTTGTAGGAACTAATATGTAAAAAACCCAATAATATATCATACCGTATCAGCCTGTAACCGGTTGTTATCGTTAGATTCTCGACTTCTCACCCTCCAAAACTATCAAATATCTCACATAACCTCAGATGATTGATCCAACCCCGGAAAAAATTAAGGATTCCAACTGGCCGTTCTTTCGCACGTGCCAATAACCGTCGGCTACGCCCCCTGCGACCCCGTTCCTCCCCTCCGCGGCCCCGCGCCGCCTTCACCCGCCGTCGCTTTTTAGAACCCCCTTCGTGCTGCGCGACTCCATAAGCGCGAAAACCCTAACGCGGGCAAAAACCCTGACGGGGAGCGCCACCAGAGATGCAGGCCCCCCCTCGCCACCCTCTTCCCCTCCCTCTCCGCAGGTTCCATCTCGACAGCGACACCTACCGCGCCGTCCTTCGGATCATCTCCCACTGCGCGGAGCTAGAGACCCGCGTCGATTCCTCTCCTCGTCGCCTCACCCCTTCGCGTCCAGGACCGAGCGAGCAAGAGCGCCCGGCCTCGTCTGAGGGTGCCGCCGCCTTAGGTGGGCTTCCGGGGAAGGATGGCTGTGGAGTGGGCGAAGTGACGAGGGACGGCGATGGGCGGGAAGGGCACGACAAGGGCGCTGGCCGTGGTTCCCCCCAAGGGCTTGGAAAGGTATTGCCAGATGGGTTGCTCAATGGCTGCCCTGGGGTAGCTGATGCAGATGTTGGGAATTCTCCACTGGTTGAAGGGTTAGGGGGGTGTGAGGTACGAGAGGAGGATTTTGATGACTCCCGAAATGTTGTGTCTCGGGAAGAACGGCCCTGCGCTGGTTCATCCGATTTCTTGGATGATCTTTTGGTTGTTGACTTTTCCTCTTTGTTGGAAGAATTAGGCCTGCGGGATGGAGAAGAAGAAGGAAAAGATGGACCTGTTTCTGATGGACTCGAGAATAAACAGCCTCTGGAAGCTGCTGGGTCGTTGGGTTTCAGCGAAACTTGTCCTCCGGCGGTTGCCCCTGAACATGGAGAAAAGCGCCAAGGAAGAACAAACAATGATGTGTCCCTTGGTAACGTATCCCCTGTTGGTGATGAATTGCCGGCAGAACTGGTCTGTAACGAGCGAGAACCACTTTCTGTTCCCCCTGAAAGCCCCCATCCTGTGGGAGAATCATGGATGGAGACACAGCTCAAAGTTTGTGACTCTTCTACACGGTCTACTGATGGCTCTGCAATAGGGGAATTAGATGGCCATCACGAAGACATTCCCATGTGTGCGGTTGAGGGGAATGAAATGGAAGAAGGAGAAATTCCGAATGAAGGGGAGGTCTTAGACGTTTCTTTTGACTTAGAATTTCAAGACACTGGTAAGGAAGAGATGACATTGGAAGAGAGCCATCTAGCCGATGACTCTGCTGAGAAATTGAATGCAAGTCGTATGGTGGGTGTCTTTACAGCTAGGGGACCATCTTCAAGTGCTGATTTAATTAAAGAGGAACTGAGAAGCATTGTACATGAGTCAGAACATATCATTGGTAGTGTGGAATTGAAGCCTCAAACAAAGAAAAAGAGTGCTAAAGGAACCAAGAAGACTGAAAAAAAGGTCAAGGAGAAAGAGTACTCGTCTAAGAAACAACCTAATGATAAGAAGGGGCCTGAACACCAAAAGAAAGCAAAGGGTCTCGTCAGCACTAAGGCTTTAATATCTGAAAATATTGTTTCCAGTTGTTCAAGCTTGGCTGAAGTGAGCTTAAAGGATATTGCAATTCAAAGTGAAGAAAATCTATCCAACACAGAGGTAAAATTGACGACTTAACCTTTGCTGCAGAAAGTTTGAAGTTTTGGCTGAATATTTCATCTGTAGCCTTGTCAATTAAATTGATATTCCTCCATGATTTGGTTACATTCTATGACCATCAAGACAGAAGAGCCCTTTGTATAAGTGAGGTACATAGGTACCTTGGATGCTTCTGGCTCGTTGTATTAGATGGTGACTATCATTTCCAATTCCTTTTACTTTTTTTTGGGGTGGGGGGGCTTGCTATATTGCTGTTGTCGTAGTTGAATAGGGAGCTACCGTGGTGTAGAAATGCATAATGATAAAAAAACAACTCACATCTATCATTTGACTAAGTGTTTTTTCTGTCGTCTTTTTTCTTATAGGATGTCAAAGTTCAGCAGAAGAGAAAGAGAGCCCCTCTAACCGAGAACAGGAAAGAGAAGAAAAAGGTCAGTTATCCATTGTAAATATATATAACATTAGCACAATTCTATTAGGGCATAAGACATCTATGGCTGAAAAAGCTGTCTTTTCAGTGAGCGGAATTCACAATTGACATATAAGTTATTTTTTTGGCTACAATATAATTGCACAGCTAGCCAAGAAACGGAAGAGGGCAGAGACAAATAGGAAGTTGGGTGTCAAAAGGTTGAAGTTGGAAATGATGTCAAAGCCAAAAAAGGTGGTACCTTGCAGCTTCTACCAGAAGGGAAGATGCCAGAAGGTGCATCAATTTCCTTTTCCTTCTGCTGCCTCTATGAGACTGTTAAAACTTGCATATTTCTCTTTATCTAATTTTTGATAGTTATTTTTTGCTGTTATTTTATCATAAATCGTGATCTATGTTAAACAATAATCACGGTTATAGTGAAACTATTTGGTTAAAGTTGCTAATCTTTCATGTTAATAAAATTTAAAAGAGTACCAATAATATTATGGCTATCTGGGTACTATCCACTTTCAAAATTTTTTTTATTGTGGCTATCTGAGGGGAATGGATGCTATCGAGAGAGAGGATATAAAAGGGGGAAATTAAAACATTACCAGGACTGAAAACTTCAAGGTCCATAACAGTGGTCGTTGATCTGCAAAACTTTTCCCTGACATTTTTTTTGAAAGTGGGTAATACCACTGTTGTATTAAAGTAAAAATATGGGAAGGTTTCTCTATGTGCATTGTCGACAGGTCTTATCCATTATGGAATCTGGATCCTTGTCTGTATTACGAGTGCAGCTATCTTATAAAAGATATTCTATAGGATATTTAACCTTCAAAAAATCACCTCCTTTTTGTTACATTACCCTCAGAAATTTGAGATTCTATAATAAGCTCCGCTGTGACATGGTGGCAGGATCTGGAGGGCCGCCAGGGGATTGGCTCTGCTGTAGGTAGAGTAAAAAATCTGGAGGTCATATGTAGGTGCTTTTGTGTCTTTCTCTTACATGTTGCCCTGCAGCAAAATGACAGTTGAATGACGTTTCTATTGTGAACGAACACACAGAGTTCAATATGTAGCGTTTGGACATTGCTGCAAATGTTGTGCTTGATTTCAAAAGTTGAGCTAACAAGTTAGATATATTTATCATATTTTCACCTTTTTTGTTGGGGTTTAGGGTACTTTTCAGTATAGTCTTTTTTGCCCTGCAGTAATGCTCCGTGTAATGTTTTTACTGCAATTTTCTCTTTGATTGGACCTGTAGTGACTGATATTCAGTTTCTTTGTTCAGGGAGATTCCTGCAAGTTTTCACATGATATAATCCCTGATACCAAAAGCACGGTATGGTAACTTCCTTCTGAGTGATCCATGTGTTTTATACTTCTATCTGTCAGCAGGTCAAAGAAATTGTTTCCATTATTTTATTTTTCTCTTTTTTTTACAATGGCATGTTTTGTTAGAATTTCATTATCATCATTGTACAGCACCTTTGGATGAATTTTTGTTTTGCACCTCTCTTCATTTTTCATTGTTTGTGTAATATTTGGTTACCCTGTCAAGCTCCCATCAGTCATTTAAGAGTCGACTACATGCATAGAAGGGTTTGGCAAGGTTGCTTTCCCTGCAACGTGCCTGACATTAATCTCATACAAAATGATGCCAAGTGCCTAGCCAAGGAGACCTGTGAAAAGTCTAATAAGGTCAGTGTACTGGCACGGGAAGTCTTCGCTGTTGCAAGATTTAAGCTTATGCAGCAAGGGAGCAACCCTGTTTGGCAAGTGGATAAATGTGAGGAAGAATATCTGTCCACATGTTGTTCTGTCACTCATCAGTTTTCTGTTTGTCAAAGGGCAGTTGTGATAGAAATATGTTTTTTTTGCATATATAACCATGCTAAGAAGTAAGAACGAAATTGAATGATAAGTGAGGCCCCTCCTAGATATGCATGTGTATGTGTACCCTTTGTATGCAAGTTAAGGGACATGTATGCCTTTGTAATCACCTTTCATTAGTGCACCATTCGAATATCCTCTAAACAGATGATCAAGAAGGAACATTCCATGAATATTGGACAAAAGTTTACAACAGCGACATTCAGCATTAAATTCATGTATAAAGGGTATATACACAAATGCAAATCTAGGACAGATTCTCATACAATTTTATTTGTAGCAGAGTCAGGGTTTGCCGTCACGACCGACCCGTCCGTCCCGGTCACGGCCCGGGACGGGTCGGGTCGGGCGGGACGCTTAGCGTCCCGGTCCGCTCGGAAAGACGACGCGATTTTTTAATTTTTAAAATTTTTTAAATATTTTTTTAAAAATAGAATTTTAATAAAATTTTATTTAAATTGTAAAGGATATATACATTTAAAAATATTATATTGTAGAGTTATTTTTTTGTGATCATATATTCGTACTAAATTATATATAATTAATTATATAAAAATAACATATTACACCTCTTAATTAAACATCATATTTGAAGAGATAAAAAAAGATCCCTTAATATGTTAAAGCAAATATAGACATAATAATGACATAATTCAACTCCACTCATAAAGTACAAAATGTCAAAATTCACTCATCTGACTCATCTGTGAATCCTGAATCCCAATCAGAATCAGATACATGAGACTGATCACCCGTATAATCTAACTCTATCCTAGTGGGTGGAGGTACATGTGAGTGAGCCTGAAAATATGTAACCATATGTATAAAGGTTGGGTTATGTGCAGCGGTGGAGGGTACATGAAAATCTCTAAAAAAAGCCCTAACTACATGTATACATTTAAGTCTATCATCTGCTACTGGTGCGACTGGTGCTGGTGCTGCTCGAACTCTGGACATGGAGGAAGATCCTGCTCCGCCCGGTGCTAGTGGTGGGGGTATCCTGGACGTAGAAGAGGATGCCCCAGCTCTACTACGAGAAACATATCCCTCCCGTAACTGTGTCCGAAAGTAACTCGGACATCCTCTGGAATTAAGGAGCATGCACGGCAATCCCGTCCCACTCCCGCAAGGTGCTATGCAAATCTGTGTATGCCGGTGACGCAATGTCCGCAGTATCTACAGTGCACATGTCGATCACCCTCAACAGTGTAACCATGCTCCCACGCAGGGTGTTATCGTCCGTCCATGATGACCTACAAATGTTGTAAAATTTTGTATTACTAACTTGAATGATAAGTGCAAAACTCAAGATATGAAGAAAGTTATAATTAATTTATAGGTACTCATAAATATAAATAAATGATACATACTCCTAATCATATAGGCTCAAACTTGGCCACATCCCATCTCCAAACAATCTGACATTATACGTGCTCCGTAGATAGGACAAATAGTCTTCATAATGCATCGAACCTGCATAGTTCTCCCAGTACATGCGTACGTAGTATTCATACTGCTGGGAACCTTGTGAGTACACGACCGGCAGTGGCGCAGCTGAGGGCTGATCGTATCCCTCGGTATATTGCGACATTGAAGCATGGGCATGAGGATATGGATACGATGGGAAGAATGAATTACTGCTCTCAGAATCGCCATGATACATCGGCTGCTGCTGCCATGACCGTCCATACTCACTTCCAGATCCCTGAGAGTCATGTGTGCTCATCCTCTCAAAATCAGACTGCATGTCTTGATAGCTGGTACTGTCTGCAACAGAACTTCCATAGTAGGGATCCCAATAATCAGCTGCCCGCCTCGCCCCTGGCGGTGGAGCACCGTGGTCCTCATCTTACGTGGCATGTGTGAAGTGCTGCTCCTCTGTCCATGCGTTCGTGGCCCCCATTATTTAATACATCTAAATTAAATCTACAATTTTTGTTACAAATTAAATTTTATATAGAACCATCGAATACAATTTACAATCCGTAAATTTATCTAAAAATTTAAAATCATTTGTAAAATATTTATCACTAAATTTAAATTTAAATTTAGAACATCTACAACTAAATGAATTAAATAATACATCTAAATTAAAATTTAAATATCTAACAAAATCTATTCTAAAATTTCTACAACTAACAAAATTAAATTTAATTAAACTAAAAATTTAATTAATTTTTTTTAACCCCACCCCCACCATCCCCCACCATCCCCCACCCCCACCCCCACCCCCACCCCCAGCCCCGTACCCCACCCCCACCCCCCTGTCTGGTCGGCCACCACCGGCCAGATCTGACCGGTGGGACCCCAACCTCCCACCCGTCCCACCGCCCCCCCTCCCACCCCAACCTCCCACCTGTCCCACCCCAACCTCCCTCCTCCCTATTTCCCACGGCCCCCCGTCTCCGTCCGGCCTCCCACCGCTGCAAACCACCTCCTCCGCCCTCCCCCGCCCTCCCACGCCCCCCCCACCGGCCACCTTCCCCCATATAATTTTTTTTTTTCAAAAACCGAAGCTTACCTCCGATGGCTGGTCCCTGTCACCCGTCGCTGCCGTTGGCAGCCGTCCACCGCGGCTCGTCGCTCGCCACCGCCCCTGGACGCCCTCCACCGCTGCAACCTACGCCTCCCACCGCCCCTGGACGCACCCCCACCGACCTGTTAAATGGGCGGACTGGCACGAGCCGGCCGACCCGCACGTACCAGGCCGTCCCGACCACGGACCGGTCTGGTACATGGCGGGACGCAAGGGACCGTGCGGTCCAGTCCGTCCCGGCTACGACCCACGGCCCGGCCGTCCCGCTCACCGCTTGGGACGGGCCGGGTCGTGCGGGTCGGGCCGTCCCGGCCCGAGATGGCAAACCCTGAGCAGAGTTATATATGCGAAAAATAAACTGATAAAATTTTCAACATGATGGTCGGATATCTAATGCCTTTTCTTTTACTTTTTCGGGGAGACCCCAAATTGAAATCATCTGGTTGTTCTGCTCTTTGATTGGATATTCTACTCCCGAATATCCTGGTTGCCAAATGGTGTTTTAGCACCCATGACCACATAACCTCCTGCTCCATCCACTTATTCCAGTGCCAAACAGGGGCTTACAGAACAAGGAAGCAACTATAAGATCTCCATGTGGAATTTGCTAAGAGCCTATATGAAGAGGAAGGTTGCAGGTTTCATATATGATTTTCTCTAAGACAACCTTATCAAGTCCCTTTTTCCCTATTCACTCCTCTGGATATTTCATTAGGACTGTGAAACATACATAGAAGGAGAGATTCGCGAATGTCATTCCTATGCTTGATTAACTTATATCACATGATCTTATCTAACTGTCTCTTTAAATATTGGAGTAATATTTTATTCTTGTGAGTACTTAAAAAGGATCTATGGAACCTTTGTTGTTTTTGTTATCATTTGGAAGAAAAGAAGTTTCTTCTGATTGATCCCTTTCTTTTGGCCATTTTACTGACGTGATTTGTGTTTTAGCATCGCTTATTTTGGCTTTTTTGGTATACCTTCTTTCCTATTCATTTTATTATTTTATACATGCAGCCGTGCACATTTTTTGCACGTGGAATCTGCTTGAAGGGAGACGACTGTCCATTTGATCATCAGCTTTCTAAGTACCCTTGTCACAGTTACATGTCTCAAGGCAGATGTAACAGAGGAGACAGTTGCTTATTTTCACACAAGGTACTCTATTCACCTAATATTGTTGTCTCTTGGTAGTACATTCTTGGTCAAACCCAAACACCTACTTTGAATTATTTTTATTTTTCAGTATATTCATTTCCTTTATAGTGTATGCATGTCATCATGTTTCATATTACTGACGTACTGGTAATTCCAGATCCCTAGTGGAGAACCTTCTTCCGCAGCATCTGTGTCCAGTCAAACAGATTCAACAATGTTGTCAGGAAAACAAAGTTTGCAGAAGTGTTTGAGTTCTAGCAATTTATTGCCTTCTGTTGTCAATACCTCAATGGAGACTACTAATACAACCACAAAAACGTCCATGCCCAAGGACTCAGTGGAGCAAATGGAAAAGCAACCTGTGAAGATGCCAAAAGGAATTTGCTTTCTTTCATTTGGTAAGGAGACAACAAATGGCATTAATAAGCAACATCATGACCTAGATTTGAAGAAATGTGGTGGTATTCGAATCCAAAAACAAGAAGAGAAAATTACATTATGCAAGTTGCAGAAATCAAATGAGAATCTGCTTACTTCACCTGACAAAAGCCTGTCAACAAGAACATTGATGTCATTAGTTAAAAAGGATAAGTCTTTGAGCTTGCTTCGGAATCCACCACTTTTGGTGCAACAAAATGTGGAAATCAAGTCATGTGAAAGTGCTAAATCCCTTGCTTCAAACACTGCAGCGTCAAATGGTTCGAAGGATTTTTCTAATGAAGAAAGTAGAGTTACTGATGCCAGTCGGATTCTGGAGGAATTTCTGTGCAGCGGGATTGATTAGAGCAAGGGTGTTGTAACCATTAATGTTGCTTTATCTTATTGGCAAAGATTGACGTCAGTGTTACACATTCCTCTCTCACAAGAGTTGTCCTGCATAACTTGAGCTGATTCAGGAAGATTCCATCAAACATTTGAGTGAGATCACAATTCCCTGATTTCGACGAGATCAGAACCTGTTACGGACAAATGAGAAGTTCCATGTTGATGCTCTGTGGTAATTCCATGTACTCTGACTAGGTGGTTTTTGCAAATGCTGCACCTTGGTCCATACTCATTGAGTTCCATCGAGTCATTTGGTCATACAGTTCTTGTCATGGAAAACCTTGGCACACTTTGAGTTTTTTTTTATGTAACTTGTACTTTGCAGGACACTTCTGATCAAATGATCAGATAGGTTCTGAATTGGTGTGGCAAAATGTATGGTACAGTAGCAATTGCACTGTAGTTCATAACTATTTTGATATAGTGATGTTGATTTGCTGTCTACTTTCTTTAAAAAAAAATGGAAAGACGATCATGAATTTGCTTGTGTTTATAGGAATTTTTGGAAGTACTATGCTGTTTATCTGCTGATTGATGTATAACAATTCATAGAGAACTAATCACATATTTAATGTGGAAAATCCTTATTTATTATCAATGTAATCTTATAGAACAGAGTTAATTCAGATATAAGTTCCATTTATTGTTTGCATGATGCGGGTTTCTGTGTTTCATTCGTGAACTTGCAGAGGATATTAACAAGCAGTTTATTCTGTGGCAACTAACTAAGAACCTTTTAATATAATATGCCATTGTTGTCAGGCAAGGTTTTATTAATTTATCTAATTGCTTTTTTTTTGCTTTTCTTTCCTGCTTACCATTGGTTAATTCCTGGGTGAATGTTTGCAGACAGTGTGTACTGGGTGCACAGGATTTTCACATATAACACTGTATCAGGACATGCCCTATTGTCTCATGTGTATATTGGCCAATTCCTTTATCAATGATCGAGTATTCTTCCAGTTCCACTCTTCCTAACGATGTCCCATCAGCTGTAGTCAGCATGTCTTGAGAAGTTAGACACTAGAGTGTCTGGATGAATACTTTATTAAGGGGTTGTGAAATGAGCACCTTTAAAAGCAACCCGCAAGATTCTTATTCTGTTCGAACATTTTCCTGAATATGTATCATATCAGATGTTTCGCCTAGGGGGGGCATATATTCTTTTCATCTAGGGGGACATATATTCTTACATGTTTTAGTCATGTCCCATGAAATGAAGGCGTTAGTTCTTTCTCTTAATGAATCAGCTTTTACTACAGGTGCCATAGACATGCATGTCGAGGTATTGCCCGGGCTGATACATGTTTTGAGCCTGGTTTGCCGTATCAGTGCAACTCGGACCAAGTCAACCTTGTCGTATCGTACGAGGGTCGGACCGAGGCGGTCCAAGACTGTCCGAGTCAGGCCGTATCATCCCGTGCCACGGCTGGTCCACGACGATCCAGACCTCTGATCTGACAAACCTTGGTTTTGAGCAACTGATGCCGGCCACCAAGTGTTGTTGCTTATGATATTTGTAACAAAGTTCTACCATTTTGTCGCGGCATTCATTGTTCTTGTGGTACATTTTTTTCTTCTGTTATTTCATTTCTTTTTCGTATGTGTCGACTTCAGCTATTGTCTGTGTTGGTTCTATCTTGACCTTTCTCTCGGTGTTTGCAGAATCAATCCTGAAGTGTAGGTATGCCCTGGTTCATTTAGACCTCGATGTCAAAAATGTTTAGAATGATTGCATGCATTGTTTCTCTTCCATTCTTCTGCTTCAGAGAAGTTGAAAATCTTCTATGCATGCTCCATGGGCGCGGATAATTTGTATTTTACTACTGTGGCTTGTAGCAGCTTGGCTACTATTTGCCTTAGGCAAAACTTATCCTGTCACCATTGTGATACAGTAAAGTGCTCATCTCTTTCAAGCTTAAACGTCTAAGGCATAATTACATATATATCTTCAAAATCTTATATACTCCGTTTTATACATCAATATATTTTATATTATCATATATACCCCGTAATAAAGTAATATTGTTTCAGTTGTATCTCTCAGATACCAATATCATTAAAGTTGACGGAATATTTTGTTGAGAATGCAAAATACAATATTCAAAGAATACATAAGAGAATATGAAAGATTCGAGTGGTGTACATGTTATCATTTGGTCATGTATAGATCAGGATTTGCAATCCCGGTCCGGGATGGCCCGACCCACACCAAGGATGGCAGTGTCGGTTTCGGACTCGGTTTCGGCCGGGTCCGAAACCGATACGACTCGGTATCGGTTTCGGTTTCGGTTTCGGCCGAAACCGGTTCAAAACAGTTAGAAAAGGGGGCAATCTATGAAAATGTTAGGTTTCGGCCCGAAAACAAGTTAGGTTTCGGACGGTTTCGGACCGAAACCGAACGGTTTCGGTCGGTTTCGGTCCGAAACCGGACGGTTTCGGTCCGAAATCATTAAAAAATATTTTATTTTTGGTATCGGCCCTGCTACAGTGCAAATGCCCGTTTCGGTGTCGGTATAGGCCGAAACCGATACGTTTCGGCCGAAACGTATCGGTTTCGGCCGATACTGCCAACAATGACCCACACGACCCGGCCGGTCCCAGGCGGGGGGTGGACGCACGGGCTGGGGGTCGTGGCCGGGACGCACTGGACCGCAAGGTCCCGTGTGTCCCGCCACGTACCAGACCGGTCCGCTGCGGGACTGGCCTGGTACGTGCGGGTCGGCCGGCTCGTGCCGGTCCGCCCATTTAACGTGCCGGGTCGGGCGTAGTAGTGGCCACCGGTGGAGGGCGTTGCAGCGGTGAAGGGCGGCCAGGGGCGGTGGACAGCGCTGCACGGTGACGAGCGGAAGCTCTGGGCGGCGGGGACCGGCCATTGGAGGTAAGTGAAACGTTTTGATGTTTTTTTTTTTAAATGGGGGAGGGTGGCCGGTGGGGAGCCGAGGGAGGGTGGTGGAGGGCGGAGGAGGTGGGAGGCGGCGGTGGGAGGCCGGACGGGGACCGGTGGGCCGGGGGAAAGAGGGAGGAGGGGGACGGGGAGGGGCGGTGGCCGGTGGGGGATGGATCTGGCCGGTGGGGGAGGTGGGGCAGGGGGCGGTGGGCGCCGGTGGGGGACGGGGCACCCGGTGGGGGAGGTGGCTGGCCGGTGGGAGACCGGAGGGGGCGGCGGTGGCCGGTGGGGGGGGGGGTGCAGGTAGGGACGGGTGGGAGGTGGGGGTGAGAGAGAGGTGGGGTTAATTTTTTTTAAAAAATTATAATATCTGAATTTTAAATTAAATTTAATTTAATTTTGTAGTGGTAAATATTTAGAATTAATTTTAATGTTTTTTAGTTTTACATGCTCTAGAATTAAATTTATTGTTTTCATTAAAATTTTATTTATAACAAATTTTTTGATTTAATTTAGATGTATTAATTAAATTTTTTAGTTGTAGATGTAGAACAATGAAATTTAATATTTTAGATAAAATTCACAGATGGTAAATTTGATTCGATGGTTCTAAGTAAAATTTAATTTAGATGTATTATTTAATTCTCTTATTTGTAGATGTTCTAAATTTAAATTTAATGTTTTGGATAATTTTTTCATTTGTAAATTGTATTCGATGGTTCTATGTAAAACATAATTCATAACAAAAATAATTTATAAAATAATTATAATTTATATTTGTTCATTATCATATTTTGTGATATTTATAATTTATATTTCTTAAATTTAGGAGATACATTTAAGTACTCTATGGCTCCTAAGGAACGTCCAAATGACATTGGATGGTCACATGGAGTTATATTGGATGGCAACCGTAGGTGTTGGCGTTGCAACTATTGCAAAACAGAACACCAGGGAGGAGGTGTGTCTCGGTTGAAGAGGCACTTGGTAGGAGGAGCAGGCGCGGGATACTCTGAGGTTGCTGGGTGTACCCATGTCCCTAGAGATGTGAAACTTGCAATGGCCAGACACCTGCGAGAGAAGAGAGTTGAGATGCAACAAAAGGCAAAAAAGAAGAAAAGAGATGAAGCGGCAGTTAGCGGAAGAGCAAGCGGCAGCGACGATGAATGCACATGGACACCCAGTGACAAAGATCAACAAGCGCGTACTGACCAGCCTAATGTGTATGTCACGGTGAATGATTCATATGAAGCGTAATTTCGTGAGGCAGTACGTCAGAGTAGAGATGAGGCCAGACATCCCGAGGAGACGAGAGTGCGAAGCTGCGAGGCGACAAGGACCGGAGCATCAGGCAGTGGTGGTTCATCTACTACTCGACAACCACAGGACATGAGGAATTTTTTCACTGGTGACTCGAGTTCACAAAGAAAAATGACACAATCGATCAACATTGAAGATGTGGAGCCCGGTGCACTATCCTGAGAGCATGGCAAGAAAACGAGGATGGACGATGCATATGGCTAGAAGCGGCCAAAATGAAAACTTGGACAGACCGTTGCACATTAGTGGCACCACGCTGGACTGCCTTTCAATGCGGCCAACAGCCCTTACTACAAGCTAATGTTTCAGGAAGCACAAGTTCTTGGGTTACACGTCCAACCACCTACATCGAAAGAGTTGGCCGGCATATATCTTGATGAACAAGTTGCTGAGATCAAGAGATATGTGGACTCACTCAAACAGAAATGGTCAAAGTACGTAGTCACAGTAATGTGTCATGGATGGTCAGGTACCACTAAAAGTAGCATGATCAACTTCCTTGTTTATTGTGACAGACATGTTTTCTTTCACAGATCAGTGGATGCGTCAGGCCAAGTCTACAGTTACCAATATATTTTGTCATTGATGGAACAAGTGGTGACCGAGATCGGAGAGGAGTACATTGTTCAAGTGGTGACAGACAATGGCTCGAACTATAAGAAGGCTGGGGAGGAGCTGATGAGGACCAGACGACACATGTTATGGACCCCCTTTGCAGTACACTGTGTAGATTTGATGCTCAAAGAGATTGGTCAGCTTCGTGTAGTCAAATCTGTGGTCGAGGTGGCACAAAAGGTCACGAAATATATCTACAACCACACACTTGTGTTGGCATGGATGAGAGCATTGTGGCGGCGAATTGTTGAGGCCTAGCATCACACGATTTGCCACCAACAACATCGCATTGCAGAGCCTTCTAAAGCATAAGGATGGGTTGAAGCAAATGTTTAGGGGTGAGACTTGGCTGAGTTCCTCTTTTGCCGCTTCACGTGAAGGAGGGGAGGTCGAAGGGATTGTCAACACCAGTAACTTTGGGGATAGAGTCAAGATATTAGTCTCATTGATAGGGCCACTGTATGAGGTACTGAGATGTGTGGATGGGGATTGAGTATCAACTATGGGGTTGGTGTACAACAAAATTGAAGCTGCGAAGCAGAAGATTCTTGCAACGTCCAAGAAATATGGACCCACCATCTTAGAGACTGTGGAGGACAGATGGGATAGGTAAATGAGCCGCGATCTTCACATGGCAGGTAAACATTTACAGTCTCTTAACAATAAATGAGCCACGATCTTCAGATGAAGCATAAATTTTTAATATCCTATGATTGCAGCGTACTACCTACACCCGGCCTTTCAATATGCTCGGGGCCTCGCTTATGACGATACTTTGATAGAATCCGTCAACATTGTGGCAGACCGATTATCTCGCAGGCCAACAGATGCTGCTGATACGTTGAATGAGGTATACTTAGATATTTTGCCATTAACAATATGAAATGAATTATGTACTTATTTTTTTCGATAATGCAGATGAAAATATTTAGAGAGACAATTGGTTCATTTGCGACACCTAATGCCGTGGCCAACCGTGACAAACTCGATGCAAGTAATGTATTTTCACAATGCACATTCTATAGCTCGACAAGTAATTATTGCATCTAATTATTATATTGTTCGCCATCTGCCATAATCACAGTTGAGTAGTGGCTAAATTACGGCACAAGTGCACCGACATTAAGGAAGATCGCAATGAGAGTTCTATCACAAACATCTTCATCGAGTGGGTGTGAGCGGAATTGGTCGACATTCTCCTTCTTACATACCAAGCTCAGGAATAGGCTAACACACAGAAGGTTTGACAAAATGGTGTATGTTCATGACAACATGAAGCTAAAGATTAAGCATGTGCAGATGGATGCAAGGAGAGGAGAGGGAGATTACGACCCAATAGATGCTATGTACTTGCGAGATGATGATGACCCTATGGTTTCATGGGTTGCAAGAACCACAACCGAGCGTGATGAGACAGAACCTGACGATGAGGGCGAAGAACCAGGAGAGACACTACGACCTAATACTTTTCTCGCAGCAGCTGTGCAGCAGGTAGTGGGGGAGGGAGATGACATCGATGTGCAGACGGTTGGAGACGAGTCAGCAACGGGACGTGATGAGGAAGTCAATTTGGATGAAGACCTCATCATTGGAGGCGAAGACACATCCTATGCGTACGATGATACAACATGGGAGCGATTGATACAACTGCCGTCAAATCCACGTCCACCACTAGCTCAGGTGAAATAATATATACAAATCGAATTGCATATTTGATTAGAGAGCGTAGGCATATATCTATGTATGATGATGTAAGAAATATATTATAGGTCGAGCCGACAAATGAGCACTGGTCTCGGGTTGCTGTACCGCGACATTCAATATCTACGGAACCCAGAAGGTTATCCACTTCTAGAGAGGTTAGGGGGAGTTCATCATTTAGAGAGGTGAAATTATATAACTACAAGAAGATTTATATGTTATATTCTATTGCTAATTGAATTTGTTGTTGGCTCAATTGTGTAGCCTTCGGTAGCATCCAAACAGCCATCTGCACTACGACGCTCAGCGTCTAAGGTACCCATTCAGTCGTCTCAGGTATACTCACACGTATATATTTACACAGTACGAAATTACTCGAACTTCTTATCTAACAAAACCTTCGATTCTCAGGCATCTAGAGGGACACAACATGTAGCAGATAAGCGGCCGCCTGCTCCACAGAAGAAGCAATCGTCATGGATCACATTATTCAAGAGCAAAAAGGGCACACAACCACCAGTAAATCTGATGGACATTGCAGACTTGGAGACATTAGATCCCAATGTAGATGACGACACTCCCGAGCCATCTGTTGAGCCCCGCATCAGTGGGAGTCATGACTCCGATGACGACAGTACACCGACATGGTCTTCATCCCATAGTCGTGGCGGTTCTCAAGGTGGTCAACGGAGTCATCGTGGGGATACTGGTGCTAGTGGCAGAGAGTATAGCAGTGGTCATGGGGGCCGCGAACGTGCGGTATGGACAGAGGAGCAGCAATTCACACATGCCACGCAAGATGAGGACCACGGTGCTCCACCGCCAGGGGCGAGGCGGGCAGCTGATTATTGGGATCCCAACTATGGAAGTTCTGTTGTAGACAGTACCAGCTATCAAGGCATGCTGTCTGATTTTGAGAGGATGAACACACATGATGCTCAGGGATCTGGAAGTGAGTATGGACGGTCATGACAGCAGCAGTCGATGTATTGTGGCGATTCTGAGAGCATTAGTTCATGCTTCCCATCGTATCTATATCCTCGTGCCCATGTTTCAATGCCACAATATACTGAAGGATATGATCAGCCCTCAGCTGCGTCAACGCCGGTCGTGTACTCACAAGGTTCCCAACAGTATGAATACTACGTACGCATGTACTGGGAGATCTATGTAAGTTCCATGCGTTATGAAGAGTATTTGTCCTATCTGCGGAACACGTATAATATCAGATTGTTTGGAGATGGGATGTGGCCAAGTTTGAGCCCATATGATTAGGAGTATGTATCATTTGTTTATATTTATGAGTACCTATAAATTAATCATAATTTTCTTCATATCTTTGAGTATACTGCTGCATTTCAGAAATGAATAACGATGAAAGGAGAGAGGAAATGATGAAATGATGCTCCGGTCCTTGTCGCCTCGCGGCTTCGCACTCTCGTCTCCTCGGGATGTCTGGCCTCATCTCTACTCTGACGTACTGCCTCACGAAATTGCGCTTCATATGAATCATTCACCGTTACATACACATTAGGCTGGTCAGTACGCGCTTGTTGGTCTTCGTCACTGGGTGTCCATGTGCATTCATCGTCGCTGCCGCTTGCTCTTCTGCTAACTGCCGCTTCATCTCTTTTCTTCTTTTTTGTCTTTTGTTGTATCTCAACTCTCTTCTTTCGCAGGTGTCTGGCCATTGCACGTTTCACATCTCTAGGGACATGGGTACACCCAACAACCTCAGAGTATCACACACCTGCTCCTCCTGCCAAGTGCCTCTTCAACCGAGACACACCTCCTCCCCAGTGTTCTGTTTTGCAGTAGTTGCAACGCCAACACTTACGGTTGCCATCCAATATAACTCCATGTGACCATCCAATGCCATTTGGACGTTCCTTAGGAGCCATAGAGTGCTTAAATGTATTTCCTAAATTTAAGAAATATAAATTATAAATATCACAAAATATGATAATGAACAAATATAAATTATAATTATTTTATAAATTATTTTTATTATGAATTAAGTTTTACATAGAACTATCGAATATAATTTACAAATGAAAAAATTATCCAAAACATTAAATTTAAATTTAGAACATCTACAACTAAGAGATTAAATAATACATCTAAATTAAATTTTACTCGGAACCATCGAATCAAATTTACCATATGTGAAATTTATCTAAAATATTAAATTTCATTGTTCTACAACTAAAAATTTTCATTAATACATCTAAATTAAATCAAAATTTTTGTTTCAAATAATTTTTTAATGAAAATAATAAATTTAATTCTAGAGCATGTAAAACTAAAAAATATTAAAATTAATTTTAAAATATTTACCACTACAAAATTAAATTAAATTTAAAATTCAGATATTATATTTTTTTAAAAAATTTTTTAACCCCACCTCCCACCCGTCCCCACCTGCACCCCCCCACCGGCCACCGCCGCCCCCTGCTCCACCCCCACCGGGTGCCCCGTCCCCTACCGGCGCCCACCACCTCTTGCCCCACCCCCACCTACCCCACCTACCCCACCGGCCAAATCTGTCCATCACTGGAGCCCACCGCCCCCTGCCCCACCCCCACCTCCCCCACCGGCCAGATCCATCCCCCACTGGCGCCCAACGCCCCTCCCCGTCCCCCTTCTCCCTCTTTCCCATGGCCCCCCGGTCCCCGTCTGGCCTCCCACCGCCGCCTCCCACCTCCAACGCCCTCCACCGCCCTCCCTCGGCCCCCCACCGACCACCCTCCCCCATTTTTTTAAAAAAAACGTCAAAACGTTTCACTTACCTCCGATGGCCGGTCCCCGCTGCCCAGAGCTTCCGCTCGCTGCCGTTTTGCCCTCCACCGGTGGCCACTGCTATGCCCGACCCGGCCCGTTAAATGGGCGGACCGGCACCAGCCGGCCGACCCGCACGTACCAGGCCGGTCCCGCAGCGGACCGGTTTGGTACGTGGCGGGACGCACGGGACCTTGCGGTCCAGTGCGTCCTGGCCACGATCCCCAGCCCGTGCGTCCCGTCCCCCGCCTGGGACGGGCCTGGTCGTGCGGGTCAGGCCGTCCCGGACTGGGATTGCAAACCCTAGTCTTAACCCACCTAAAATTAATGGGAAGTGATGGTAGGGCTATGTATGATGGAATACAGTTTATTATGAGGTATATACAACAAATGAAATGAGATACATTTTTTGTTTCCGTGAATGTAGCTCCCAACTGGTTCTTCTCCCTGCAGTGGTTCCCGTAAAGCAACCTTTTACCACGACTGTAGGAGAACAGCTCCTTTTTGGCCTCATGTATGCTTTTTTGCCCCTATTTCCCTTCCCCCCTGGCATTCAAGGACTGGCTCTTCCAGCCCGGAGCTCAGTTAGGATGGCCCTTTTCTGTTCTTCTGCCACACTGGTCCCCCACCATCTAGCCTCTCCACCCTCCTTCTCCTTTCTAAACTTTTAACCATCCTATACTATATTACCTTAACCGTCACCCCATCAATCCTCACCCTTGACACAGCCTTTCCTATTTTAACATTTATCCGACAGCCAACATCTCTTCTCTGACAATGGATTCCGAGGGTTCAGGTGAAGATTTAAGAACCCTTGAAGTAGATCCGGAACTCCTGCAGAAGATTCAGAGTATGATGGCGAAGGTGCCGGTCTCAGAGCCTTCTGATGTCTTGATAGATAAAGCCTGGGAGAGAGTGATAATCTTGAGGCTTCCCACTGATGAAAATCTAGACCATGCGGCATTATGGAGTTGTATTAAAAAGAAATGGAAACCTAAAGAAGAATGGCATCTCTCAAGTTTCAGGAATCTGGAGAACTCATTTCTTCTCAGGCTTTCTTCAGCAAAGGAAGCGGATCTTATCATCAAAAACTCACCCTGGTTTTTTAAGAACCAAGATATCATCCTGGTAGAGAAAGGTATGCCAAACATGTCACCTTCCCTCTATTGACCTAATTTGGTTGATATCTGGGTCAGGTTCTATGAAGTCCCAGTGGAGTTCCTCTCCCCTGAGGTTATGTGCACACTAGCCAGTCAGATTGGTATCCCGTTTGTTCCTGATAAAGCAGTGGTAGATACCTGGGGGCATTTCACAAGAATTAAAATTCGGATTAGAGTTGACAAGCCACTTGTTACTAAGGTGACTGCCTGACTTCCAGATAAATCCCTCAGTCTTTGAAGTGGCCTACGAAAGAATCAAGAAAGTTTGTTACTATTGTGGCTGCTTAGACCATGTAAAGGAGAAGTGCAAAGAATTTTTGTCTTTCAAGGAAAATGTCAACAGGAACTTTCCAAAGGAACTATGTGAGAACCTGGAGTCCATTATACAGTTCAACTATGGAGATTCGCTACAAGCGACAAATTCCCCTCCTAGCTCCAAAAGGTCATCTTCATCTCATCAACAATCTAGTAGTCCCAGTAACCTGAGATCAACTGAGAAAAATCCAGGTAAGGTTGCTGGGGAGGGCCGCCCAAAATCTAATGTTTGCAGGGAGCTGATAATTACTTCCCCCCTCAGGACAGATCTTCTCAAAGGTGATATCGATTGGTCTGTCATCCAGGGTGCCCTTTCCACATTTCCTCCCCCAAACCCGAATAAAAGGCCCTCTTCAAACAGCCAACTAAACCTACTAGCTGTCCAACACTCAACACAACTAATTCAAAGTTCTGCATTAATTCCTCCCCAGGGATATCCAACCCTTGACCAAATAATTAAGAACCAAAATGCTCTCAACATGGGGCATACTATTCCTACAATGTCCCCACTGCCTTTTCCGCCCCCTGATACTAGTGAGACTATCGCAATGCCAAAAAGAAAACTCTCTAGCCTTCTTAACACTTTCGCAGACAAAAGACAGAAGAATATCACCATACTTGACCTTTTGGATATACAACCCTGGCAAATCCTGAAGAGGAGAGTCATAGGAGAAGAACTTTGTCAAAGTCTACAGATATGGAATACAGAAAATCATTATATCTTCACCCTTCTTCTACTATTTCTGTACCTGAACGAAACCATGTTCATAAGGTCGTCGTGGCTGACCCTAAATTGTCGCACAATCACCAATGAGGATATTGGCTTGGAATTGCAGGGGTTTGAATGGGGCCCCTGAAATCTCCGCCCTGAACCACATTACCCATTCAGTCTCCCCGAGCATTGTATTTTTATCAGAAACCAGGACAAGTAAATCAAAAGCGGAAGAGTACTTCAAACTTAAAAGTATTGCAAAGTTCTTGTGTGCCGGCAACAGGTAGAGCTGGTGGCCTCTGGTTATGGTGGGATGAAGATATCAACCTGCAAATTCTCTCGCATTCAGCTAATTTTATTGTATGTGCAGTGGATTCCAAAGACAATCAGCAGTCATGGTATCTGTTGTGTGTCTATGCTCCCCCAAAGTGCAGACTGAGAGACTTATTCTGGCCCGACCTTCTATCAGTTATCAATGATCTTAACGGGCCATATTTAATTACTGGGGACTTGAACAGCATTAGCCACTCTGTGGAGAAAAGAGGGGGTTGCCAGATAAAACAAAGACAATTAAAGCCTTTTACAAATTTCTTGAGACAGGCCAGATTGATCGACTTCGGCTTTCAAGGCCTGGCTTTCACATGGACAAATGGAAGAAGAGCAAACTACCAAATTAGAGAGGTTAGACAGAGCAGCAGTGAACACTCAGTGGATATTTATGTTCCCGGAGACAAAAGTTTTTCATCTTCCCAGGGCCAGAAGTGACCATAACCCTATTCTCATTAATCTCAATGGAACACAGGAAATTCAAAAGGATTTTCAGACTTGAATCCAGCTGTTTGCATGTTCAGGGTTTCAAAGAAATGATAGAAGACTGCTGGCAGAACTCACTCCAACTAGCCTCAAACTACAAACACAAAATGGACACGGTTAGAAAGAAGATTATCCAATGGAAAAGAACAAACCAGATTAATTTCAATGAGAAAATTCAGTCTCTGCAAAATGAACTTGATTCACTACTACTTCAACCCCATTCAGAGGACACTGTCAAGAAGGAACTGTCACTAGAACAGGAAATAGAAATTGCAGCAAAAATGGAAGAAGAATTTTGGAAACAGAGGGCAAAAAAGTTATGCATGGAATATGGAGATAAAAACACTTCTTACTTTCATATGAGTGTCATCAAGGGGAGAAGAAGAAATAGAATTTCATCAATAAAGCTTCCCAATGCAACATTGCTGACATTGCTAAGGTTTTCCATGATTACTTCAATGATGTATATACTTCAGGCAACCCTATTGTTAGTCATAACCTTCTGCCTACTCCTCAGGTCCAGATTACAACTGAAGAGAATCTCAAATTATTACAAACTCCCTCACCACAAGAGATAGAAGAGGCCGTGTTTTCCATGCATCCCCTAAAAGCTCCGGGTGCTGATGGATTACCCCCCGTTTTCTTCCCGAAATACTGGTCCGTTTTGGAGTCACAGGTAACACAGATGGTGCAGCTGTTCTTCACTGAAGGTACTATCCCTCTTGACTTAAACCATACTCATTTTTGATCCCGAAGTGCAATAGGCCAACCGGTCCCCAGGACTACACTTCTTCTGGCGGAGGCCAAACCCTACTCTGATTTCTTCCTGGCGGAAGCCGAACCCCCCACTTCCGATCTTCTTTTTAGTTTGATTCCCGATTTATTCTTCTTTCCGATCTCATCCCCAGCCCTGTCCCTGCACGTTTATTGTCTTCCATTTTTAATTCTTCTCTCTTCTCCTCCTTCTACCGTTCCTCTCCTCCCTGCACCCACGCAAACCCCTCCCCCATCTACAGTTTCTTCTTTTACCTTCCACCTCTTATTCTTTGTCCTTTAACCATCCACAGTTCATCGATTCCCCACCCACAGTAATCACAAACCCCATTACTCTTAAAGCTTCCCTGCCATTAAAACTTCCCTGCAACGTGCGTCTTTTTTCTCCAGGACACTGTTCATCATCCCTTTCCCGGTCCCGTGTCGCGTCCGCGACCACCCGCCTGCGCACCGGTCCCCAGGACTACAGGCCAATCAGCCTATGTAACATGCTGTACAAGACAATCTCCAAAATCATAGCAAACCGGATTAAACCCCTGATTGCAAGTCTGGTCTCACCATACCAGGGTGCATTTATTCCTGGTTAACAAATTTATCACACTATAATTGCGGTCCAGGAAATTCTTCACTCAATGAAAATCAAAAAAGGAAGAACAGGGGCATTTGGCTTTAAAGCTGATCTCTCAAAAGCATATGACAAGCTCAAATGGAACTTCATTGAAGCCGCCCTCAGGTCAAAAGGCTTCACAGAAAGGGTAATCTCTCTCATAATGACGTGCATCACAACAGTCTATTTCTCTATTATTATCAATGGTGAACCGCATAATATTTTCCGGCCCACTAGAGGACTCAGACAGGGTTGCCCTTTATCCCCCTATATTTTTATTTTAAGCTGCGACATTTTGTCCCACATGCTAGACATGAAACTATTCAATGGGGAAATCTCTGGATGCAAGATAAACAGATCTTTACAGCCTTTTACACATTTCTTGTATGCTGATGATGTATTTTTATTTGGTTCAGCAAAAGAAACAGAGATCAACAAATATTTGGACATACTCAGCTTATTTGGTAGCTGGTCGGGGCAAACTATTAACAGAGGTAAATCTGCTCTTGTTTTCAGCAACAACATCCCAAAATCTGAACAGGAAAGATTGAGCCAGCTATTCCAAATAAAGGCTGTGAGCAATGATGAAATATACTTAGGAATTCCTTTGTGCTCGGGCAGGGGGAAAGTTAACCAATACAAATTTCTGAAAGACAGATTGCTTATTAAATTAGCCATCTGGAAACTCAATCTACTCACTGCATCAGGTAGATCAATTTTAGTAAAATCCACTCTGTCAGCAATACCTACCCATGTTATGACTGCTAGCCTCTTACCAAAAACAACAATCAGGGATCTTAACCAAATTATCAGAAGATTCTGGTGGAGAGAGGAGGTTGATAAAAAACGTGTCAACCTTATGCCATGGAATAAATTGTGCCAAAGAAAACTGCAGGGTGGATTGGGCTTTCGAGATGTCCACATCTGCAATCAAGCGGCCATTATGAAGCTTACCTGGACGTTTTTGAAGGATTTCCAAGGCCCTTGGTGAGTCATTTTGAGAGCAAAATATCTGCCCCATGGTAATTTTTGGTCAGCAAATGGTAAAGGCCGCCTTTCTGATACATGGACAGCTATGCTCAATGTAAGACTCCCTGAAAAGGGGCTAATTTGGGGCATTGGGAATGGCAGAACAACCAATATATGGTCAGACAGATGGGTTCCAGACATGACTAGCCCTTTTAATATTAACCCCAGTTTCCGGGGACCCCCTCCCACCTGGGTTCACCAACTCATAACTAACAATTCTTGGAATAGCATGCCCATCGATAAACTTTTTGACAAAAAAACAGCTGCAAGAATTTATTCAATTTCGCTCCCTATCAATGGCTCACAGGTTGAAGATTATCCAATATGGAAGTGGAACTGAAAATGGAGATCTAAACACAAATCAGTATACTGGCTGCTCAAGCAAGAAACTCTTCCTCCCTCTTCTGCACAACAAGATCTCATTTGGAGGAAGGTATGGCACCCCTCACTGTCTAAATGGCTTCTCCCGAAGGTTCAATTTTTCTTATGGAAAATCTTCAGACATACTGCCCACCAATCTCTCCCTAGCCAAAAGACTGAGAAGCGGAAATCCTTACTGTGATATTTGTCCAAATTCTCGTGAAACTACAGAGCATATTCTTTTCGATTGTCAAATAGCTAGGGCAGTCTGGATTGCATCTTCGTTAAATTGCAGAACAGATGGTGACTTCACCTCCATCGAACAGAGATTCCTATCCTGGTGGAATCCACCTTTCTCCGTACACAGTGGAGACTATGATCATACGGTTCAGTGCTCTGCAATTCTGTGGAACATCTGGAAAGCAAGATGCTCCAGGATCTTTCAAGGCACCCATACAAACCCAAGAGCCATCTTGCTGAAGGCTATGCAAGATGTTAACTCATGGTTACCCCAACACCAAGTTAGGGAGGACCACATCAAACATCCCACCAACTGGGAACCCCCTCTAGAAGGAATACTCAAAACTAAATTTTGATGGAGCAGCAACCAACGAAAATTTTGGTACAGGAGCAATTATACTGAAGGACTACACAGCCGCCACCAAAGGGAAGTGGTCGATCAAATTCCAACAAAGTCACCCCCTTGAAGTGGAAGCCATGACACTGCTGGAGACCGTCGAGCTAGCCGCAAATATCAAGCAGCCTGTAATCATTAAAGGAGGCGCCAAGAATGTTATAGATGCCTCTAATGGGAAAGCCAAAGGCCATTGGCGAATTAGGAATATCTTGGACAGATGTTCCAGCCTACTCCGAAACATGAATGTAACTGTTCAATATGTCAGCAGAAACTGTAACAAGGAAGGAAGCTCATACTCTAGCCAGGAAAATCGTCTTTTTTTTGTAAGAGTGCTCCAATGGTTGTAGGAGCTACTCCCTTGTATCTTGATGGAAGTATATGAGTGAATATATGAATACTCTTTTACTCACCAAGAAAAAAAAAGATGTACATGTTTTGGATATACATATGTAATTGTTTCAAAATGCAGACCCAAAAGAGGTGGTGGTCTGACGACCGAGGAGTTCTTGCATCTCAAACTCTTTTCCTTGCATCCGAGGCATATCTTTCACTGTGTCGAAGACGATGCTGTGTGCAAACCATGAAAAAAAGCATATGCTCATTGAGATCTGAAATGATGATTTTACACGACCTCTACAGGACGACTAATAGGAAGCACCGCTGCATCCAAGACCCCGATGAACAGTATAAACTCTCTTTCAATTATTTCTTTTTGTCTACCATTTGAGGGAATAAAATTCCACAGCCACTTCTTGTGGGGGAGCATCTGCTGAATCTATTGTTCCCCGGCAGACAACGCTGGTGGTACAGAAGAAAGGATGTGAAATGTCACCCTTCAGCATGAGTAGAGGTTGTCTTTCATTTTGTTTTATTAAACATGGCATATTATATGGACTCTTATTCTTAAGGTCTATTTGGTTGGGATTATTAGGAGATTCAAATGATTAAAATTCCTACATAATTTTTATCCCATCTAAATAGCTCAAAGTTGTCTCGATTTTTGTGTCAAGTGAATTTTTTTAAAATGGAGAGAGAAAGACAAAAGAAGAGGAGTTAAATAATCTACGGAAACTCCTCTCATTGAATTTTGGGGTGAATTTTTAGATTTAAAATCTATGAAATTCTGACATTTATCTTATACAGAGATTTTTTCAAAATAATCCACACGTGAACAATCTCAACCAAAGGGCCCTTAATTCATAAAACCGAGACGTAAAAGTTAACGCATTAAGCTGCATTTATGAATGTTGTCTGTTAGAAAATCTTAATTGTTGAGATATGATTTCTACTCCTACGTCCTTACAAAGAGTAAGCAACCTTTTAAAGCCGGATAACAATACAAAATTATAGTCAAACCTCACTGCATTGAACACGGAGTAGCTGTTTGTTTTCTATTTGTTCAAGTTAGTCCTGACTGAAAACAAACGTATGATAAGGTGGTGGACGGTTGCAGGCCGTTTTAATGGCCGATTAATAGTAATAGTCCACTTATTAGGTGTAGAAGAGTGTGCAGCCATTTTTTTATGAGCAGGTCGATCTCAACTCGTTGGTTTGGTGGTTTGTGAAAGGAAAAATGATTCTTCACACAACAATCAATTCAATCTCAACTCGTTGGTTTGTGATTTATGGAGGTGTTTAGCCTTTCAGGATCACGTAATTAAGCATGAGTGGTTGCCCGTACCCGGTAATGATGGTCACCGGCATTTATATGCCAAATAATATCCTTTTTGTTATATATATATATATGCATTGTCCTCTCTCTTTTCAAAAGGCATAACATCAATTAACCTTTTTCCTTGGCGTTGATATTCCCATGCATATGATCGAGAAGCAAGCTGGCCAACCATTTGGGAGTAACTCTCGTCTCTGTGTTTCCACCCCCCCCCCTTTTCTTTTGGATTTTTTACCACTGAGTAACCTATTTATTGGTCATGTATTTAGGTTGCACTGGCTACATAGATGCAACATTTCTCATCATCTTGGTTTAAGAAGGTGACCATGTGCCTTTTTTTTTTTTTGCTACCAACTAAGTAGTAACAATAATAACAATAATAAAATAAGGTAAGGGGTACATTGCTTAAATGCCCCTTATCTAAGGACCTTTCTTCTTCATCGTTCGGCGTTGCCCCCACGTTGTGTTTATTGAGAGGCCCGGGCCGCGGGGAGGGGGGGCAACAAAGTTAATACCAAGATATCACGTGGGCCAGCTGGTCACGGTAACTTCGTCCCGTGCCCGTGGTGATATGGCAGGGGAGGAGGAGGAGAAGAAAACGGGAGACAGAAGAAAATATGGTAAAATCATTTGCAATATTGTGATACTGCTCTTTCTAGCATAATTATATTAAAATATATTTATATATATATTAATATAATTATGATATGTAAACTTATTACTTTATAATCAAATTGTTTAATAGGTTAATTGGTTAAGGTACCTTAAGTAATACTTATTAAGGTCTCAACTTCCAAACGCATATTAATCCGTGTTTTAAGAATTTTTTTAATTTCAATTTAACCCGTTTGGTAATAATTCTAGAAGAGATTTCAATGAAAAAATAAAAAGAGAATGCATTTTACACGTTCTGATCCCACGACCTAGGTTTCAAACCAACCAAGCTCTTAATTAGGATTATGATAAAAAATATTATATTTAAAAAATATAAATAATATATCGAGTACATACCATATATCGATCGTGCTGATCAAATCGTGATACCATCAGATATGTTATGTACCGCACCTATCGGACACCAAAACCTCCTTCTTATCCTTAAGTTCGTTATTTTCATGTTGATTGTCTTATTTATTGATTGGATAATTGAAATAAGGTCAACTCCAAACTTTGATCTCTTGATTGATTAGGCGATTGAAATGAAGTCGGCTTAAAGTTTAAGTTCAATATTTTGCTTTTCTTAATGTCTGATTTTCAAATCAAACTAAAATGAAAGGTGCGATGAATTAGGTGCGATGAATTTTATATATATATATATATATATATATATATATATATATATATAAAATAAGATAGGATCAAATTAGTGCTAGTCGCAATAATACAACAAACCATGATTCATTTCAAAAACTATATGATTATCATTCTGATGTAATTATTGTTATAAATAATCTGATTATGTTATAACCTTCGTAAAAAATTCCCGTGCCGTCGCTCTGTTAACGTTTTTATTAACGTCTTTTACTCAACACTAATTAGTCTTTAGTTAAACTTAAAAAATAAAATATAATGGATACATGCTAAATCATTTTTTCTCTTGTCACATATCTATCTTTTTATTTCTTTTTTAGGTTATTTTACACAATATACAAATAAAAATAATAAGATTTATAAGAATACATATAAAATTTTAATTTTATGAATCAAAGTAGAGGGTATAAATGGCAATCAGTGTGAGAGATAATTTTATACTAATATTCATCCAAGAGAATTATTTATAACGATAATTAAATAAATATAATAATTTTATAATTTTAAAATAATAAGGTTAGTGTTGCAATTATGCCTAACATTTATAATTAGATATATAATAACACGACGACGGCGCAACCGTTTAAGCCTGGCTTTTTTTTTAAAATTTTATTTTTTACCGTGTTTGCTTGTCCTCTGCTGCGTGAAAAAGATTTATTTTCCTCTCGTCTTCGCGGAGTCACAGCTCCCCATCTCCCCCCCCCCCCACCTCCTCCTTCTGACTCGGAGTACCCAGCACAACAGCAATCCCTTCTCCACACCCCCGCCCCTCCTTCCCCATACAGAGACCTTCTCCTCCTCCTCCCCCTCCTGCTCCTCCTCCTCTTGCGGCATCCCGTTCTTGGTCTTCTTCTTCTTCTTCTTCTTCCCTGGTCGGAGAATCCAGCGGGGTTGGTTTGCTTTGCTTGTGATTTGGTTGCGGAGGAGGTCTCCGATGACGACGAGCTCGACCTCGATCAGGAACAGCCACTTACCCCCTTCTCTGGTCGCCAATCTTCAGAATGTTCTGGCTGGGAGGAATAGCGGCGGGGAGGGGGCGCGGGAGGAGGAGCCCAAGCCCGAGCCCGACGAATCCGCGGCGGCCTCTTCTTCTTCTTCTTCCGCCGAGGCCGTGGAGTCCAATTCGGCGCCCGCCGAGTTGAAGCCCGTCATCCTGGTGACCAACAGTGATGGCATCGGTGCCCCGGGGCTGACGTCGCTCGTGGACGCCCTTGTCAGGGAGGGCCGGTTCGATGTCCACGTTTGCGCACCGGAATCGTATGGCCTTCTCTTGATTTCAATCTTTTGCACGCCGCCCTTCTGTTTGCTCTTTTTTTTGCTTTGGAAAATGGCTGCGCTTGGGTTTGAGGTTGACGGGTTTGTTGTTGTTCCGCACATTTGGGATGGTCTTGTGTTTGTTCCCTTTCGGTTTGGTTGGATTCCTGCTCACGGATAGCTTCGCCTTCCTTCGCTGTTCGGTGCTGGTTGGTTTTTGTTGCTTTTCTTCGTTTTATTCTCGTATTTGCTTCTCGATTTTCCTACTATTATCAGGCTGTTCATTTGATTTTTGCCATTTCACTAAGTTATTGGATGGACATTGTTTGCTTCATTTGAACCATAGTGGCTAAAGATTTCTATTTTGCTCACCTGGATTATTCTCCTAAATCTCCCCTTTGAAAAACGCTAGACGTTTGGTTGAGCAACTTTGCGGTCTAATTCTATGGCAATTATTTCTGCATGCAGGGATAAATCCCTATCTGGACATTCATTCACAGCCAGAGAGACACTTGTTGCAAGTTCTACAGAAATTAGTGGTGCTACGGCTTTTGAAGTTTCTGGTATGATCACATTCAGCTTCTTTCTTTCTGTTATTATTTGCTGCATACTCTTGTAAGACTAACTCCGGATGCAAACTGACTTGATTTTGTGGTTCTTGTTGAAGAAAAGGTCCTGAAAATTGTGTTTACATTCGTGTGGGTTGAAATTGTAACCAGTCTGAGTTGAATCATTTCATTTGGTTTACCTATGCTGATGTTAACATGTATAAGCGATGTGTGCTGTGTTTTATTTGGCTTGCATATATGATAGGTTGTTGGTTGCTGTGTTTAGCATCTGTATCGGCAACAAGTTTGATATTGGTTATGCAATTTAGGCTTGCTACTAATACTAGGTGTTTGGTTATGTTCCATTAAATTTTGCTATTCTTGTATTAGAAAAATCTATTGTTGTAGCAAATTTAACTGGGGCTTGAAGCCCTTTCTTCTCACTTCCCCACTCCAACCAACTTCCTCGTTCCCTTCACTTGCTGCACATATGTACTACAGCAATTACAATATGGGACAGTAAATACTGATTCTTTTGCTTTGTCTTTTTGAACAGGCACTCCTGTGGATTGTGTCTCATTAGCTCTGTCTGGTGCATTATTTTCTTGGTCTAAACCCACAATGGTACTTCTTTGCTTAAGGTACACTTGAATTTAGGCGTCATGCCATGAACTATCATATTGACATATTTGCATTCTGATGGTTCAGGTTATAAGTGGGATTAGCAGGGGACCAAATTGTGGTCATCGCTTGTAAGTAGTCATCATTCTCTCATTTGTTTCATGTTTTGCATACAAGTTATTTCAAACTTGCCTGGGTCAATCTATTGGTTTCATAAGAACATTACATCCTCAAACTTAGTGTTTTCTTCATGTTAATTTCGAATGTGCCTTTTTTATTTTCCTTCAGATAGTTGAAATATCTTTCCTGTAAATATTTTTTAGGGGTCTTTTTACTATTCTTCATGATGTACATTAGAGATCATTTTTCATCTTATAATATTTATGTTTTTCTAATTCCCCGACTCTCTACCAAATGGTGACATTTTACACTTGTAGTTGCATGTCTAGCTTTACTTAGTCTTTGAAGGTTCCTGCAGCTTCTACTCTGGGGCAGTCGCTGCGGCTAGAGAGGCTTTGATGTGTGGCGTACCATCACTGTCAATTTCCTTAAATTGGTTAGTAGAATTTTTTATTCTCTGGTTTTGGCATGCTCCTGAGTATGCCTGATGAAGTTTGTTTTATCTCCGTCAGGAAGAAGGATGAAAGTCAAGACAGTGATTTCAAAGTTGCAGCTGATGTTTGTTTACCATTGATTCATGCTGTCTTATGGGGCATTGAAAAGGGCGTCCACAACAGTGGCTTGCTCAGCATAGAAATTCCTATTTCTCCTGCTACAAACAAGGTTTGTATTCACCTATTTAGGGTCCTTTCAAGTCCTGAAATGTGAAAATACATATTTCTGATCAGACCTCACGTCCTTATATGATCCATGTGATGTCTTTCAACTAATAGTTCACTACTTCTTGGATGCACAATCATCATTAGAGTCTTATCCTAATTATTTGGGGTCGGCTACATGAATCCTACTCCGCCAAAGATTTCTATCAAGTGTTGCATTCATATTTAAACCCAAAAAATTAATGTCTTTCCTAACAACATCACACCATCTCATTTTAGGCCTTCCCCGAGCTCTTTTACTAGCATCCACTAGGATTCGGTCATATCTTTTAACCGGCGGGCGTTGAGTTAGGACAACGAAATACATGTATAATAGACCCTAATACCGAAGGCTACTACTCTTCGGAATGTTATGTCCATCAATTAGAATCATGTCTTCCTGTACCACTCTCCCATTCCTAAAATTACAATGCATAAACTCTGATATGCTCATACTAATTTTGAAACCTTTAGACTCCAAGGCATGTCTCCAACGCTGTAACTTAGCATTTAAAACATCAATACTCTCATCAATTAAGACAATATCATCTGCAAATAACATACACTAAGGGATAACCTTATATAATTATTTTGTTACTTCATCCATAACTAAGGCAAAGAGATACACACTAAGTGTAGAATCTTGATGTAAACTTATAGAAACTGAAAATTCACTAGTCTCTCTGTTGACCCCATAAAATATTTCATTGATCTCAGAATGAATATTAATGGTGCCCATTTAGCCTTAAGAAACATGTTTATTTGACTGCTGACTCAAATAAGCATGCTTGATAAAGAACACCATTCCGGGAGCAGCCATTTGATTCCACCCGAAGTACCGGAACAATAGATTACTGAGGGCAAAGGCATTGGGCTTAAATACCATCTAGACATATGTTCCATGGAACATACATGAACCACAGCCAGGAAGATGGGTATTTGCGGGCATTGGGATATTGAATCATTCCTGAAGCCTGCACAGGAGTTAGGATTTCTTGTTATGCTTCTGTGGTGCTCTATATGGCACATGGAGGGACCAACTTTGGTTTTACAATGGGACAGATATTGGTCAAACTGATTCTGATTTTAAATCTGATCTTACTTCCTATGATTATGGTGCACCAATTAAAGAGGATGGAGAAGTGGAAAATATGAAATTCAGAGCTATTAGGAGTGTGATAGGGAAGTATAGTAGAGTATCACTTCCTCCATTTCCTTCTAACAATGGTAAGAGTAAATATGGGAAACTGAAGGGGAGCAGAATTGCCTCTTTCTTTGAGGTACTTGATACATTATATTATCCTGTGGAGATGGTGGAGAACAAGAACCCTCTTGCTATGGAATTGCTGGGGCAGATGTTTGGGTTTTTACTGTATGTATCAGAATATCAATCAAAAACAGACTGAGGCAGTGCTTTCAATACCAAAGGTTTATGATAGAGCTCAGGTATTTGTTTCATGTGCACTGGATGAAAGTCAGGAAAATCCCAGCTTTGTGGGTGTAATTGAAAGATGGTGAAGTAGAGAACTCCACATCCCAAAGATGGATTCTGCAGTTAGAACAAAGATTAGGAAGCCAAACATCAAGGGTGTGCCTCTGGTTGAGTCATTTATTTTGGATCAGGTTCCGGAGCACAGGAGAAGCCTGAAGTAATGGATTGGATTGAGTAAAGTAAAGCTAACAAAAGGGCAGAGCAGAAATCTGCAGCATGCTCTAACTACAATACTCCAACTATATGGATTCAGAGATTGAAACAGACAGTGAGACCAATGGTAAACCAACTCCAAGTTTCCCTATCAAGGGATATAATAGGATGAGTTTAATCCAAATGAAGAAAGGGATTTGCTTGATGAGCATCTAAGTTCACATGTGACTAAAAGAATCATCTACTCAAAATAGTTTATCCAATGAAAGAATCTTCAGTTCAGTTGGTGCAACACTCACATGCTCTCACAAGAATAGAGCCAAAGACAAGATGAGAATCCTCCGTACAAGTCAAGAAACACAGAAGCTTTCCACGTGTTGAAGGGAATTTTTTTAAGATGTACGGAGGCTCTGTTTTTATATAGGAGAAAGAGACCCATAGGCCGGAGGGGCCCTCCACCCTGCCTGCAGGCCGGAGGGTGCTCCTCCGCCCTGCTGACAGGCCGGAGGGGCCCTCTGACCTGCTGACAGGCCGGAGGAAAACCCTCCGCCCTGTTAGCAGGCCGGAGGGAGTTCCTCCTCCCTGCTGACAGGCCGGAGGGGCCCTCCGACCTGCTGGCAGGCCGGAGGGGCCCTCCCCCTGCTAGCAGGCCGGAGGACCCTCCTCCGCCCTGTTGGCAGGCCGGAGGAGGCCTTCCTCCGCCCATGGTCTTGCGGTTACCAAAAAAAAAGGGAGAGAAAAGAAAGAGAAAAGAAAAGAAGGAAAGAAAATAAATGTTGCAGTTACGGTATATGGAAAGGCAGGGAGGAGAAGATGAGGGGATTACCTTTTCGAATTCCACCGGAGGAGAAGGAGAGGATGCCCCTCCGCCCTTTCTCAAACCCAATATAAAAGGCTCCCACTAGGAGCCAAAGGGAGGACAGACACAGCAAAAAGGAAAGCAGCCCACGAGAAAGAGAACAGCAGCAGCAAAAAAAAAACGAGAGCAACACACAAGAAAAGAAGAAGAGGGCAGCAAGCAGACAAAAGAGGAAAAGGAAGATAAAGACAGCCACTACAAAAAGAAGGAAGACAACAAAGACAAGGAAAGAAAAAGGCAAGCACAGCAGCCTTTCTTTTTCAGCAGGTGGCGGCCTCTTCCCATGGGGTTTTTTTTGTCAAGTTAAAAAAACACTGTTTTGTGTAAAGATGATTCACTTAAAGGGGAAGATTTACTAAGATACCCTTCATTAGTCATGACATGTACAGATGAGTACAAATGGACTGATATGGATTCAAATGCAATTTCATGGAACTATGATTGAGAGATTAAGAAAAAATATTTCAAAAGTTCTTCATGTACAAGACCCCGGGGGGTTTTCAATATGTGAAATTACAAGTTCACCCCTACACTTTATAACTTCATGTAAAATACCTCCCCAAGAATTATACAAAAGATTGGAAACCAGAAACTATGTGGGAAAAGTTCTTATGGTTCTAAATGTATCAAGGTTGGTGAAAGATTATACCAAGTTTATAAAGAAATCCCAATTTGCAGATATACCCACGAAGTTTACTATATTGAGCAAAAAAATAGGTGCAGAAATAACTGAGATTTCAGAAAAGAAAAGCAAAACAAATATTGAAAGGTACATTACATAAAGAACCTGCCGTAATGGAAAATTGCATCAAAGCCTTTCCATAAAAGCAAACATTACAAATAAACCCCCGCAAGGAGGGATAATTGCAATGATGTCCAATTTTGGGAGAAAAAGAAATGCTTTCCATTGAACTACTATTTTGACAAAAGGGCTAATATTATGAGGGCAAGAAAATGTCTTTAGCAGTTTTAATCAAGGGTGTTCGGATTTATCCGATGTAAATTAACACCGATTCCGATCGGTGGGGAAGAGTCCAGTACACGAATTCTTAAATCGTCTGATAAAACACGCGCGCGGAAATTATAATATGCAAGCGTTAAAAAGGCCAAAACACATGCGCATATTAAGACGAAAATTTATTCCGCGTGTAAACACTCTCCAACAATAGTTCGAACACTAGTAATAACACCTTCGTACATATCCTTAACCAAATCAACATATTCTTGAGAGACTCCTTTCTTTCTTAATGTCCACCAAATCAAATCTACGCCTTCTCCAAATCAAGAAACATCATATACAAATCTTTTATCATCTCTCTATACTTCTTCATCAGCTGCTGTAGTAAGAAAATAACTTATGTAGTAGATCTATTCGGCATAAAACCAAATTGATTTTCCGATGCAGTAGTCATACATCAGAGGTGTTTTTCGATTACTCTTTCCCAAAGTTTCATAATATGACTCGTACGCTTAATTCCATGATAATTATTGTAACTTTGAATATCTCCTTTATTTTTATAGAACGGAACTACAACACTTTTTCTCCAAACTTCTGGCATTCTTCGTTCCTTTAAAATTTTATTGAAAAGTTTAGTTAGCCATTGAATAGCAATGTCTTCTAGGCTTTTCCATACTTACAATAGGTATGTCATCTGGTCCTAAGGCCTTGTCCACTTTAATTTTTCTTAAAGCATCCTCCACTTCTGACATCTTAATACGCTTGAAATACTGATATTTATCAAATCTTGTTGACTCATGGGCACCTTCTAAATAGAAATCTTTGACGCAATCTCTATTAAGTAACTTCTGAAAGTAACTATGCCACCTCTATTTAATCTTAAGAGCTTTAGTTAAAACCCTTTGATCTTCACCTTTAATGCAACGAACATGATCTAAATCTCTAGTTTTCATTTCTCTTAATTTAGTAAGTTTAAATATGTCATTTGCACCCTCTCAGGTTCCTAATTTATTATATAAATCTTCAAATGCCTTTGATTTAACTTCGGTAACTATTTTCTTAGCCCTATTTTTAACGATTTTATAAGCTTGTAGGGTTTGATTATTTTTGTTAGTTTGCCAAACTTTAAAGCACTCTTTTTTTACTCTAATAGTATTTTGGATTTCCTCACTCCACCACAAAGTCTCTTTTTCTAAATTCTTTTTACCTTTAGATTTGCCTAAGAGTCACTTTGCTAAACCCGTTATACAATTTGTAACGTTATTCCACATTACATTAGTTTCTTGTTCTAAATTTCAAATATTTTTCTTTAATAGATGATTTTTAATTGTTTCTAAACTTTTACTTTTTAAATTCCACCATTTAATCTTAGAACAATTATTTGTAATGGTCTTTCTTTTGAATTTAGGGATAATGACATCCATTACTAACAACCTATGTTGAGGGGCTAGACTTTCTCTAGGAATAACTTTGCAATCTTTACATAAAACTCTATCGATCTTCCTAATAAGAAAATAGTCAATCTGACTTATAAGTGTTCCACTCTTGTATGTTATTAAGTGTTCGTCTTTCTTCTTAAATAAGGTATTAGCAATTGTTAGATCATACACCATAGCAAAATCAAGAATAGTATATCCCATATCATTTCTATTGCCAAAATCAAATCCTCCATGAATCCTCTCATAACCTCTATTTTCTTTACCCACATGACCATTAAAATCCTCTTCAATAAAGATTCTCTCTTCACTAGGGATATTTTAGATCAAACTATCAATAGCCTCCCAAAATTGATTTTTAATGCTCTCTTCTAATCCTTCTTGAGGTGCATATGTGCTAATTATATTCAAAATATCCCCACCTAAGACAAGTTTAATTAACATCAGTCTATCCCCCAATCTATTAACTTCTACAACTCTATATTTTAAGTTCTTATCTATTAATATAGTAACACTATTTCTAGAGTTATTATTACCCGTATACCAAATTTTATATCCATCAATATCTTTAGCTTTATGTCCTTTCCACTTAGTTTCTTGTAGGCAAGTTATGCTAACCCTCTGGTCCTTCATTAACTTAACCAATTCTAAACCCTTACCCGTTAAAGTACTTATACTCCAAGTAGGTAGACGGATCCTATGTTTTTGGGCTAGCTTCTTTACTCGTAAACATCTAACCCCACATGGGAACCCTTGCCTATTTGACACCGCAATCGGACGTCATTGCAGCGCATCGTTTACGGGGAACGCCCTAGCTAGCCCTTGCTCACTTATCGTTCAATTCGGGCTCTGATGTAATGCGTCGCTTTCGGGAGACGTCCCAGCATTAGCACAAAATATATTTAGATTAGAATTCATGTGAGAGATGTGACAAAATTTTACTGCTGGTTGTCAACCTAATGCAAACCCCCCTCCTTTCTCATCCGGGCTTGGGACCGGCCATGGCAAAGTTACTTCTTGGATGCACAATGCATTAAGAAAATGAAAATCTCACATAATACATCAAATTTCATCTGGGCAGAAAAGAGTTTTCTTTGATAATTTTATTTGTTCATATTTGTATGCATCTTTATCATTATGAAGAATATTATGCCCATGGATTTCGTCTAGTTCACATAGCTTATGTCTGCAATCCAGCAGTTAGTCAAATGGCATGTCGTGCAAGTACACTTGTCTTTAAAAGTCATTCAACATGTGCAAATGAATACAAACACATACACTCATTTTGCTTTTATTATGACTGATCATTGCCCATCCAAATTTTTGCCTTGTACCTAAAACTCGGAGTAACATTTTCTACCTAAGTTACATTGGGTTTTGAAGATGACTCATTATTCTTGTTATTTGTTCCACACCATATACCTGGATTCTTTTTTCGAGATATATCTAGTTCTTATATGTCTAGATATTGGCAATTATTCCATCATCTGCAAGTAACCCAGATTTGTCCTTGGTGATTTAGAGTTTGTGCATTTGGATAAATAGATATCAGTCCCCTACACCCTTCCTGCTCCCCATCTATTGTAAGACAGGAGAGTAAGTGACAGAGATGAAAGGAAGAAATATAGAAGTTCTTCTGTTATATTCTTCCCCCCTTGCGCAGCATATAGTGGAAAGCGACTGTGAAAAGGAATCCAAGGATTTTGGTGGGAGAGAGAGAGAGATGGGAATATTTTGAGCTGAAAACATAGTGTAAAGGAAGGGAGGGAAAATGTGCTCTGAGATAGAGAGAGAGGAATATGTTGAGCTTGAAACATAGTCTAATCTGACCCAAAACAGTTAGAGACCTTCAAAATGACTGGAAAGGTTAAACCTGTAGGTAGTTGGAAATTAGGCATGTGATAGAATATGTCAGAGGGTGATGTGTTGATGGAGTAGGAACTTGTAGACTTCTATATTGAATTACTTCCCCTTTTTGTATTTCACCTTTATGTTTTAAATGCTCTCTGATTGCAACTCCTGCATTCAAATATTGATGTAACATATTTGAAAATACTTATGCAGCGTGTTTTTTTTCTGAAAGTGAGCATCAATTATATTAATGAGTTAATAAGCCTTTAAAGAGAGTGCAAGTGCATCTTTTTTGTAACATCGTTAGAATTTATCATGACAAGGACACTTTAGTAGTGTAACTATATTGGTATGAGTTCCTGCAACTTCACCTATTTTGTGTGATAAATAGTAAAATGTCTTGACTTAATATGTGGAACTTAGAAGTGTCTGGACCCAACAGTGAACAGTTCTCTTTATTGTTCAGAATGGGGACATGAGAAAAGCTTATCATGTAATCCTTTTTGTCCTTTTCAGTTGTGGTCTTCGGTGGGGGGGGAGTGTTATTGCTAATCCTTGTATGCCCTAGAGGATAGATTATTACGAGCCATACTTGTTGGTATTCACTGCAAAGGAAACTTCTCTAAAACAAGGGTATATATTTGAGGATAGCTAATTGAACCATTCTTGACAGAATTTTTGCTGCCTCTTAAACTCAGCCACCTTAAATGTTATGGAAATTTCTTTATCTTAGCTTGTCGGAAGAAATTACCTTCATAATTTCTTATCCCAAAGAAAGGAGAAGATTTTAGAGGACAAGGAAGTGGATAGGTGACCATATGTTATGGACTATTTTGTGTGTACATGCTACAATAGAAGAGAAGTTATATTATACTGTATCAATTTAGAGGGGACTTCGATGAGATGAAATAACTGAAGGACATGGTTGAAAAGTGGGCTGGTGGACAAAATTTGATTGTATACCTAGAAGGGAATTTGAGAGGCTCCACGAGATGATAAGAAGCAATGGTCACGATTGTGACACTGGCCCATGAATAAGGCCAAACTTTCACTCTTTGGTGGGGATGGGGGGAGGGGAGGATAAGGTGAAGCACTTGTGGATAAACAAAGATTAGGGAGCCTCATACTATGTGAGTTGGGCTTGTGTCAACTCTGGCCAAAGTTGAATTCTAATATGCATATGTAGCCTAATATGCATATGTAGCTCCCCAAAGAAAATAACACAGAAGGGCATTCCAAAATCTTGTTAGATAGTTCTAGTTCTGACTACTATATGAAATTCTCACGATATGTGGACTTGTGTAGCTCTTTGATAGTGACTTTTCCATTCCAAGTTTGCGGGCTGTCTATCATTATCTGGACAGAGTATTCTCTGCCTTTTTTAATTTCTTTGAAGACCAAGAGTAAGCCCACCCATCTAGCATCAAGCACAAATCACTAGTGGCCTATGCCACAGGCCGGCCAAATGTCTCTTGGACAGTGGGCCTCCCTCAGCCCAGCTAAGTCTGTGAGGTCGGAACTAGTGTGAACCCTGAGTTGGTACCTACCCTGCATTTTATGTCCACTGGTGGCATTTGATACTGCGACTGTGACCTCACAATTTCCCATGAAGTTCTTATCCAACTCTCCCACCCCTGAGGGACGTATTCTCTGCCTTCTGTTCAATTTTTTTTAACTGGGGTTAACTTGAAGACCAACTTAGTATGCATCAGAGATATGCCAAAATTACTCAAATGTTATGCTCAGTGATCCATCTCTTTGTTTTTATTCACTTCTAATGGATGACAACTGAAATGTACAAAAGATTACTACATATCCACCATTGCAAATATGATAGTGAAGTTGCTGAGCTGTAGTAACTCACTTGGAATATGTCCTTTCAATCATGTAAATGCTTCTATCCTACCCCTTACCCATCTCCACATATTCACACCATGGTTTGCCATATCAGTGGCACTCGCACCGATTTGGCCATATTACATCGTATCGGGGCCAGACTGAGTGCTGATACAGTGCAACTCAGCCGGGCATTTCAAAGGCCATTGCGGATCAAGCCGTCTCGAGCCATATCGCAGTGGCTCGAGCTGACAGCCATCTCAAGCCTTATCATAGTGTCTCAGCCGGGCCTTTCAAAGGCCTGTCTCAGTCTGAGTCGCACTGACTTGGACCAGCGCTGGTATGACTTGGCAGTACGGCCAACCTTGATTCACACAACAGAGATGATGTGCGCACATCTGTGTCGGGCATGCATTTGGTTCATTGGAAATGGCAGGGATGAACATATACCATGCATGGTTAGATGAAAATTGGTATTACTGAAGAAACTCACTATGCATAGAATATTTAGTGCATAAAGGGCGCATTAGTGTAATATCACTTTTTAGGTGGGACCATAAAACAGAGGTGAGTATCGAGAATTAAAGAAAATTTAGAAGTACTATCTGCATTGAACTGATGAAGATTAGATACGTTTGGTAATGTATTACGAAAATTTAAGGCAAACACTGTCAATGAGTTGACAATTCTAGTGGCCAAAGACTGGTTCTGGGTTTTCCCAAACAAGGATTGGAAGGAGTAGCAAGAAGGCTTTTGAAAACCTGTAGTACACAATTTTGGCTGCCTAGGCAAATTCAGGATTTAGAAGGTAAAGCAGACCTTAACCATCCCAGGGGACTACACATAGTTGTCAAGGCGGGCGCCTAGGCGCCCAGGCGCTCTTGAAATGGCTAGGCGCTGCAGCGCCTTGTTGACACTGGAAAAGGCGAACTAGGCGGTCGCCTAGGCGGGCTAGGCGCCAAGGCGGGCCAATGGTGACCCGTCCGAACCGGATCCGACCCGGTTATGTACGTTTAACTCTTTCTTTTTTATAATTTTCTTGATGTTATTATATTCTTTTGCAATATTTCTGAATTTTTTATATTTTCTTTTGAATCTTTTGTAATTTTTACATTTACCTTGGCGACTATACATCATTCCATATCTCAGGTCCTGAAAATGGAAAGAAACCCCCAAATTATCTGTATCACCATAACCTTGGAAGATATTCCATGGTCAGGGAAAAAGGAATCTGATAACTAATAACTTTGCCAAATAAAGAAAATGTATGAGGCATACATAAGTGAATAGTTAAGAATAAAATCAAATCATTAAAAAACACCTTACAAGCTCAAACAAACAGACTAATATGTCAACTGTAACCCAAATAATAAAAAAATGATGTAAGGTATCAACTATTGTCTTGTGGCAGTATCCATTCAAAATAAAATAAGCCCGTGGATATAAGAAAGTAGGGCAAGTTATGCATCCTTTCCAGAGCATGCAGCAAGGACATGCACATTACGAGATGTTTGTTTTTAGCTAGTCCCTCTTCTCAATGACTCCTCAATTAGAGAACTGATCAAGGGCATGCACATTAAGCAAGTTATATACATGTTCATCTATTTTTATGGCTACTCCTCGATTTTTTGTAAAATAATTATCGAGTGCATCACTTCTTCATCTTTCTTGATGAATTTTTTACATTTACTTTTGAATCTTTTGCATTTACTTCTGAAATTTTTGTAATTTTTTGATACAATTTAGTTTTCTATAATTGTCACATAATTTAATTACAGTAATTTCTTCATGTAATTTATTTTTTTTTGTATTTTTCACATTTTTTATTCTTGATTTATATATTGGAGGATATATATTTTAGATTTTTTAATTAGTGGCCGAAGTGTCACCTAAGCGACGTCTAAGCGGACGCCTTGTCGCCTAAGTGCTTAGGGACCCCGTGAACGTCTTGGGTCGCCTCGTCGCCTTGACAACTATGGGACTACAACATGCTGTTTTGTTTTAATGGGCCAGAAGCATAGTTAGCATCAATCTGAACCAAAAGCTGTATGCTGGGATTTAGGTTGACCTGCACAGTTAATTTTTGGACCATCAAGTAAATGTTCACAAAGGCTATCGTTTTTTGGTTCTCATACAGACTAGACAGCTAGTTGCCAGCCAAGGCCAAGGCCGAGTATAGTGCACCATTGAGTGGGTCAGCTGTGTATGACAGCAGGCACTTAGAGATGTTTGTAGGTTAATTTATCAGGAACAACATAGTTCGTAACTTCCGTGTTAGAAAACCTATGTTGTTGACGACTTGTTAAATGTAGACCTTTTAGCAAATTGCTTTTCTGGCATCCTTACTCCATGTTATATTTTGTTATTGTGTCTAGGGTTTCAGGGTTACCCGACAGAGTGTGTGGAGGTCTGCTCCAAGCTGGCAAGCTGTATCAGGATACAGACATCCTTCAGCTGGTCAGTTTATGTCCAAGCATCCTAGTCTTGGTGTGCAGCTTGCACAGCTTAGCCGAGATGCTTCTGCTGCGGTTAGTATTTTAAAATATTTTCCATGCATTTATTGAAGGTTAAGTGGTTTCGCATTGTAGACTGGGTGATGTTTAAGCCTCCAAGTATTTCAAATCTTCAAAAATGGAAACTTTCCTGTCAATGCAGGGTGCAGTCCGTCGTCTCACTGCTCAAAGGAAAACAGTGGAAATAGAATCTGTTGCAGTATCTGGAAAACCTGAGACCCAGCATGGGATGGTGAAGAAGTACTTCCATTTGGAGGTATTAATTGTTTGTTCATTTTCTTAAGATGATGAACCTGATGAAAACTGATCTCAGGCTTATTGGAAAATAATAATGTATCTATGTCAATGGCTTTTTGTTTTTCCTTTTGTTTAAGGAACTTTCTGAACTATGAATCTTGTCATGATCTTGATCATAATTCTGCACTGTTGCTTTTCTTGCACTCTTCTTGTCTTATAATTATTATAGGGAAAATTTTCCCAGGTTTAGTGCCATCACCTTGATTATTTGCTAAAATTGACCATAAAGGCAACTTGTGAATGTAATATACCATGCTCAATTCTTAATTTTACAAAAAGGAGTTCAGATTGTTTGACTGCGGATAAGAGGAGGCTTATGTATTGATTGCATTGTGATTTGACTGCAGTTTCTGGAGAAAGAACATGATGAAACAGATGAAGATCTTGACATCAGGGCCCTTGAAAATGGCTTTGTAAGTTGATGTTCCTTTTCATTTTTATTTGTGTATCTCGCTAAAAATTTCATGATAAAAGCATAATTTACTCCCACAGGTGACCGTGACTCCCATACAATTACCTTCCTGTATTGAGTCAGAATCATCTGTGTCTGTGTCGGAGTGGCTCTATTCCGCACTTTCGGAGTGCCAAAAATCCAACTGAAGATTGCAGTTGTTGTTGTAAACGTTGGTAGGCTGTCATTTTCAGGTTTTTATTCCTCCCACTAATTTTTTTTTAATTGTAATTTATGCATCCTGTATTGTTGTTTGTAACCATTTGATGTAGTTTAACAAATGCATGGCAACACATCGGACAGCATGCTCTCCTGTGATGCATGGTCTCTGTGTGGCTTATTGAACCAGACAACCAGAATGGTTTTGCGAGGGGTTTTCTGTAGAGTTTGTTAATTTGGAGGTTTTCAGATTGGGTTTGCATTTGTTCCTGTATTTGAGTGCTGATGTTTCTTCACCTTGCTAGCTTTTCTTCATCTCTTGAGCTGTTTTGTAGCCAATTCACTCCCGATTGGTGAAGTTTCGTTTCCACTGGTATGGCTTAAAAGGGTTGATGATTATTAATCATGCCGAGGGTGAAGGACGTCCTCTACATGTCGGTGGTTGCACGCAACAAACGTTCTTGGCTTCTAGGTTTCGTAGTGTTCAACCTTCCCAATAAATTAAATAATAATCCCACGCTATCGCCCTGTATATTTTTCTCAGAATTCAAGTTAGCCATCCACCATGGGTTGAGGATGACATTCTTCACTTAGTATTGCCCTAGACTAATTTGTTTTGCCAACACAATTGTTGCGATGGGTGAAGCATCTTGTGGACATGGCTCTTTGCCCAGATATGCAAGTCTCCTCCAAATAGGGGTTACTACTACTTCTCTGCTAGTTCAGTTTGCACCTCATCCCTCTTTTTGACACAAAGTTATGAGTATAAATTTCACCTCTTGAAGCTGTGCGAGAGGAGGGATTTAATCTACAGATTCTCAAGGGTTTATATTCGACTACATTTTACAGGTGGTGGGATTTGTAGGGAAATTTTTTTTTCCCACGGCAGTCATCTATAGTGGTGGAATTATTGCGAGATGGTGGGGAAATTTTTTTTCCAACTGGCTCATATTTAATTCTCGAAGGAGGATGTGACTGAGGGATATAACGTGAGTATAGGGTTTACTAGCTTTGGTTGGGAAAAAAAAAAAAGATGTGCGTGTGAGTTGGAGTCACAAACATATAGGGCCACTTTGCTAATCGAGTCCGATTAACGTGACTGATCGGATGTCAAACGGGCTCATAGGCGGACACGTACCGCGACATTAGAGGTTAATGAAATCTGTTTGGGGTTTTGGTAGCCTAACAATCATTACCTGGTTTTTGGATCAGTCTGAGCATGGCCGTTTAAGCAGCCACTCAATTTTATTCCCATCTATTCTCAACTTTAGTTCCTTGATTTTGATTTAACGGTGATTTCAGATCTCGGTCTGATTAATCAATGGCTAGTTTTTATTCCTCGCATCATATGTGTGTGTATATATATATATATATATATATATATTCCCCAAAAAGGTTATTGTGAGGAGATAGAACCAGCGAGAAACGAGATAGTGAGGAAGCCATAAAGAGTTAATTCTTATGTGCAATTGGTGTTTAATGGCCGGGGGGCTGTATTAAATATCTGCACTATTCCTCCTGCACGCCGCCTCTCACTCATCCTTAATGCTCCTCTATTATGACCGTGGTCCTCCACATTCGAATCCTGCTGGTATTAATACCGAATTAATTGATACTCCAATCACATGGGACCCAGAAGCTATAAATTGCAAAAAAAAATGTCGCCGATGCAATTTTCACTGCACATTTCCAAAGAGACTCGGGCATTGCCCCTCGTGAATCTGAAAGAATAATTTTCTCATTTTGAACGGCCACCAGAAATGAGATTTGAAGAGAAATCTCCGTTCTGTCAAACACTAGTAAGGCTCCATGGATGCAATGCCTTGTCCTGGCCACAGATCTAGCATCCACCTCCCAAACTCTTACCACCCCACCCCTCGTGAAAGGAATGGATTAGCTGATCTCTACGTGCACTGCACAATCTTCCTGAAATTGGCGCAATTACTGGCACTACCCAACAATCAATATCTACATTATCCCAATAATAATAATGTGGAGTCTTCTACTCAAGTCATTCTCAGGTGGACTTTTCACACTATCGGTGAGTCTCCTTCGGCAGTACGCAATCGATGCCGGCCATTCCTATTCAACCGTGTTCATCACGGCACCCGGCCATTGTGTGTACCTTCAAGAAAGTCCAGATATGGTGCAGTATCATCGTGTTACTTTTCTTCTTCCAGACAAATAATTCTGGGCTCTACAAGGTGCCAAGATTCGCTGGATCAGGATCACTCTCACCCGTTACGGTATGTCCGACTCGAGTCGACTCGGTCGTCTCTCACCCCACCTGACAGACCTTTCTTTCTCTATCTCGACATCTTCTCATCTTGACATCAGTTTCTTCCCTCACCCCGGCACCCCGCTCCACCCCAGTAGCCCACCCCGGCGACCCCGCCTTACCCCCGGTAGTCTCCCACCGTGACTAGCAACGTCTCTTTTGGCCTGATCATCATCTTCACTGTCGGATCTCGTCTATCATAATAGGATCTAGTCGATCACCACCGGATCTTCGCTAAAGTACGTTTAGAAGGTCGCAGAGAATGATAGAGAGGGAGGGAGAAGCGACTCGATCCGAGTTAGTTGGGTCATGTCTCAGATTTTTGTGAATCCTAATAGATCCACTCGAATCGCCCCAACTCGGACTGAGTTCGGTGAACCATGCAAGGTGCAAGTTTTCTAAAATATATAGACGGTGCTCCGAGCCACCATCTCAATGTGAAATGTAGCCGCACCTTTCGCTGAGACGACCCTTTTTTTTGTTTTTCCTGGCACCTTCTGGTACCCCCCACTACAGCACACCGTCGAACATCTCCCTTGCGTTGTTCTTTTCACCAGAGCAGTAGCCCCCACCCCCACCCCCCAAACTCTCGCACTGTAATATTTCGATCTTATTATGCCCGGCTGTCGACGTGGGTCATCACCTATCAAATCAGCAAACCCATGAAGGATGAAAGAAACTGTGATTTCACGTGCAAACATGGTGGTGTACTTGATCAGGAACAGTTCCACCGTGGTGTGTGGCGAGCTTTCATGTGGGGGTGTGGGGTCATTTCATTGCATCCCTCTCATGAAGGTCTCTTTCTTTACGTCTTGTGCTGCACTAAACAGGAAGAGAAAAAAAAAAGGTTAAAATCATGCCGGAGGACAAGTTCATAGGGAACGCTATTCTCCTTTCTTTTTTCCCCTTGTGTTTATTGAGCCGGTTGCACATGATATGAAAGAACAAACTAGGAGTGTTTAATCACGAATTACCGAAGATTGTGTTCCTTCTTACTAATGGGTAGATGAGTTTTGGATAAAATTGTCAACAAAGAAAAGATAAAACTTGACGAAGCTAACAAGAATATTCCTCCTCATGACCTTGAGCGACGAGCCTGCTCTTTCCTCTTTTCGTGCCCCCTTTGCCCTTTATCTCTTTGTTTGACCTTTTTCCCACGCTTTTGGCGTTTGTGTTGTGAACCACCCCGTACGTTCCTTAAGCGGTGCTGCCTGCCGTGACTGTGAGAGGAACCCGAGGAAGAAGGCAAGAAGAAAACTGCCTGTGGGCTAAGGTTCTGATCTGTTTGACGTCGTCTGGAGTACAGGACATGCCGAGAGGGGAAGAGGGGGGTTCACAATGACCCAGATGATCTTTGATGTTGGTATTAGACCTCTCCCCCAGTTGAGAAACAGACCGGCATTAATGATCACTCACTTGTAGATGAGAAGTCATTATCCTCTCTTGAACAGGCCATTATGATCGAAGGAGACTATCTTTAGTGCCACCTGGGGAGGTTGGGGGAACGGGAGGGTTTTAATGTTCTAACTGTAACTTATCTTTTTCGGGCGTGGCATGTACTCTATTTCCTTGTAGTGAAAATTCACGAAGTCTCGCTCACATTAGGGAATCAAATTGAGTTTGTGCCATACCCCAGTGCAATTAAGGGTCTTGATGCCAGTTGTTTTGTCAAGTCTTTGCCCCCCACCTCTCCGGTTAAAAATCAGAGTATTTATAAAGATGGACAAACAACAGAGGAGGAAGAAGAGATCAAATCATAAGAACACAGAGATTTATGTGATTCGAAGGCGACGTGTCTTTCTACGTCTACCGCCGTAGTAGAATTTTCACTAGAATAATCACACCCAGATCAAATACAAAGAGAGAGCTCGCACCCTTTTATACAAGGAGATTAGGGTGCTATAAGTCAGGATATCAAAGATAATAATGTCCCTGTTATAAACTTAGATCGATCCGCGTGAGAGGACGTATGATGACGAGTTGAAAGACTCTAACACAATCCCCCCCCCCCCCCCACCCACACACACACACACACACACACACACACACACACACACACACACACACACACACACACACACACAGAGAAAAACAAGAGCTGGTTTAATCTTAAAGAGCTGATTTAGGTGAAGTTTACCTGAGTGAAGTGGTTAAATTGTGCTGTTGGCCTTTCTTGGTGGGTGGTTAAATTAGATTCTACTGCCCCCCCCTCCCTCTCACTCTCACTCTCACTCTCACTCTCACTCTCACTCTCAGTGTCTGGTGGTGTGAAATCGGGGTCGATGTGTAGCCAAATGGGAAGAGAGATGGGGATGGATGTGAGGAGTCAGTGACGCCTGATATGCCGGCATCAACAGTGGGCTTGATGATATCATACAAGTACAAAAAGACAAGAAAGAATATCACATCTAGGATTTGAGCATTGGGCCCCACTTTTAACAGTGGAGCATGGACCTATGCCGTCGGGACTCGGGCGTGTCCGGAAGTAGAAAAAAATTGCCAGCTTGACGTAGGGACAGTGCGGGAACTAAAAATTACTCATCGAACCCCTTATTAGTCCATGTATTCAAACGTGAGTCTCAACTAATAGATTTCTTAAAAATTTTAAAATATTTTAAAATATTTTTATAAATTTAATATATCACACTTAACTTGTTATTTATCACTATTAAATAGTGTCAAGGATGATAAATAATCAACTATGAGTGATAAATATTTATTTTACATTGAGAATATAATTTTATATAAAAATAAAATAAGAAAGATAAATAATTATTTAGAAATAACAAATAGATATCTAAGAGAGATAAATAATCAACTAAGAGAATATAAAGTCACCGGTGTTCACGAGTTAAGAGTGACAAATAATATAATAAGAGGGATGAATAACTATCTATGAGTGACAAATAGATATATAAGGGAGATAAATAGTCATCTAAGGGAGACATTCACTCATGTACATGGGGAGTCTCTAATTAAGAGTGACAAATAACATAATAAGATTTGCAAATAGTATAATAAGAGTGACGAATATTATAATAAAGGTGAAATCTCATTTGACATCGTGACGGCGGTACGACATCGTCTCAAAAATATGTGAAATCTGATAGACATATTGTTATATGTTGACCAAGAAAATTTTACACGCCGATTCTAACAAAATGTTAATATCTGACTATCCAGATAATAATCATTGCTCTTCTAGAAATAATGTTCAAAAAGAATTTCTCAACTTTGCTAGCTTGGCCCCAATGAAAAAAGGCTCCTAATTAATATGAGATAAGAACACCTTAATCTCCCTCGAATACACGCATTGAGGGACCATGGCATCTTCTGACCCATCTCAATCCCAGACAGAAGAGAGGAATTTTTTACATGCAAATCATTAGTAAGGCAGTGTTTTTTTCCGAACAGATTAAAAGAATGGCGGGCAACTCTGAAGGCACCGTGCATGTTGCTCTTAACATATGCGCACCTGAGATCAAGGTTCTACGGATCGATACTATCCGTGTGTCGATGTTTTTTAGATATGATCTAACATGGTATTATATCTTATCGAATAAAAATATATAAAAATAATAAAAAAATAAACTTTAAATAATAAAAATTATAATATATAAGACTCCTTGTATAATTTTTCACCTTACAAACTCTAATAGGGTGTTTGGTTATATTTTTTCTCCACTTTTTCTCTCAAATTTTTAAAAAAAGAGAGATAACTTATTTATAGGGTGTTTGGTTACATTTTTTCCCCTCTTTTTCTCTCAAATTTAAAAAAAAGAGAGATAACTCATTTAACTGTGTTTGATAAGTATTCCCTAATTTTTAAAAGAGAAATCAACTCTATTCAAATCTCTTTCTAAAACAAAACACCTCCTGAGTTATTTTTTTTTTAAAATCGTCGATCTCGTGAGACCCTTCCCCTGTTCTGCTCTCTCTCTCTCTCCCACTCCGTCCTCTCTCTCTCTCTCTCTCTCTCTCTCTCTCTCTCTCTCTCTCTGCCGGAGGTGCCGGCGCCCCGGAGGAGAAGACCCCCTCCCCCCCCTCCGACAGCCCCCTCCCCTCCCCTGGCGGCTCCCCCCTCCGGCCCCCTGCGGCGCCCCCCCTCTTCTGCTCTCTCTCTCTCTCTCTCCCACTCCGTCCTCTCTCTCCCCCCCCTCTCTCTCTCTCTGCAACTGCCAGGTGCCGGCGCCGGAGGGGAAGACCCCCCTCCCCCTGCGCAGCCCCCTCCCCAGCCCTCCGGCGGCCCCCTCCCCACCCCCGGCGGCTCCCCCCTCCCCCTACGGTGCCCTCCCCTCCCCCGGCAGCTCCCACCTCCCCCTGCGCAGCCCCCTCCCCAGCCCTCCAGCGGCCCCCTCCCCTCCCCCGGTGGCTCCCCCCTCCCCCTGCGGCGCCCTCCCCTCCCCCGGCAGCTCCCCCCTCCCCCTGCGCAGCCCCCTCCCCAGCCCTCCAGCGGCCCCCTCCCCCCTGTGCAGCCCCCTCCCCTCCCCCTGCGGCGCCCTCCCCTCCCCCGGCGGCTCCCCCCTCCCCTTGCGGCGCCCTCCCCTCCCCCTGTGCAGCCCCCTCCCCAACCCTCCAGCGGCCCCCTCCCCCCTGCGCAGCCCCCTCCCCTCCCCCTGCGGCGCCCTCCCCTCCCCCGGCGGCTCCCCCCTCCCCCTGCGCAGCCCTCCGGCGGCTCCCTCCCTGCGGCGCCCTCCCCCCCTCTTCTGCTCTCTCTCTCTCTCCCACTCCGTCCTCTCTCTCTCCCCCCTTCTCTCTCTCTCTCTATAACTGCCGGAGGTGCCGGCGCCCCAGAGGGGAAGACCCCCCTCCCCTCCCCCTACACTTCCGTCCGCCGGGTCTTCGTAGTGTGCAAGGAGGACGGGGGCGATGACGGAGGACTTCTAGCGGTGGATAGTGGGGCGCAGCCCGTCAGAGGAGGTGAGGGAGATCGACGACTCCGACCACATGGAGAGTTGTCTGCCAAACACATCTACACAAATTTTAAAATTTATAATACTGCTGCCAAACAGAAAGTGTCAGTTTTTATCATTTTTAAATTTTAAGTCAAAAATTATATTGACACACTTTTTTAGATAGAGATAGATTTTTTAAAAAAACTGTTCCCAAACACCCCATAAGACCCAACCCCCCTCTGTTTCTAGTCGTCACCTTCTCTCACCCCTTTTCTCCTTCTTCTTCTTCTTCTTACCTCCACCCCCTCTCACAAGCCGTCGGACAATGCCCTCTGCCCTCCCCCGTCGCCCTCGGTCCTCTCTTGCGTCGATCCTGATTACTGCTTCTCCTCCTGGCCCACACCCTCCCGCGACAGTGCCGCCCTCTTAGGCTCGCGCAGTGCCCTCCACCGGCCTCCGTCTTGCAACTCCATGACCTCCACCTCGCCGTGCCGATCAACATTCTATTCGACGTGCGGCCCGTGCCTCACCTCGCCTCACCGTCACCATCCGTCAGTGATCGAAGCACCTGGCCACCACTCCCATGCACATCTCTCTCTCAAGCCCGGCTTCCTCTCAGCCGCCGCCATTGCCTCCACCTGGCTGCCATTGACCTTGACACCCTCGTTACCATGCCGGTACCGCATTATCGGCGTGTCAATTTTGTACTTACGTGATCTGACACGTGCAATACGTAGCGAATCGGATCGATACCTCGAACCCTGCTCAAGATCGGATCATTCCTCCCCTAGTCAGTTTTTATGGCGTCGTAATATGGATCCACTACTTGCCAAGAGCACTCGAGTACAAACTCTTACAATTATTGATCAATAGTAAGATATCCACTGATATATATAATAGCCAGAGATGAGATAGAATTCCAGATTTCTTTCAACATAGAAAAGATGTGATAGTACGGTTGGGGCCATGAGTTCCCAAGTAGAATCGATCGAAAGGTTGCTGTGTCCTCAAGGGGCATCTTAGTACACGCTGTGATTTGAGAGAGATGGACCAACTCATTCCATGGAACGGCCGCCCCCCTCGGAGATGCCAAAGCGAGAGGACTCGAATGGCCTCGTCTGGTACAGCAGTACGCGTAATCATATATATAGAGAGCCCTCCCAACGGGACGCCACTCGTACGTGTGAGCCGGACCACGCCACGTCCATTTCTCCGGCCCCGAATGGGCTGTCTCCCAACGCAAACGAATTCATCTGTTTAATAACAAATCAAAGAGAAAGGACAGGCACGATCAGCCACACGTAGCCACACGTTGTTCTCTGATCTCTCCGTACGCTGTCAAGAGTGGGAAATTATGTTAAGGCGGTGGGTGCGACAAGAGACAAACGTGTTGACAGAGATAGCGGCGGGGCGGGGACCCCATTCATCGGGACGAGAAAACCAACCAGAGAAGATCGAGCGAGTCGTCGCGAAGGCCTTCAAATGATGGAGTGCATGTACGGTTCTTCTGCTGGCATTTTGAGTGCAGAAGAAGCTGAGGAATCTTGTAAGCTTCTGGAATTGATATGCATTCTTTCTCTGTTTGTGTGTTTGTGCTCTCCGTTGGGAAGGCATTGCTGCATTGGCCGGCAGGAACTCGTAAACAAAACCCTCCGGCCGTACGGCATCCAATATTCATATGTTGATACCAAGTGTTTTTTTTTTAATATATTTGTATGAGGTTCCTTTCCATCGGCAATAAGACAACCCTCTTTCTCTCTCTCTTTCACACGCACACGCACTGGCATAAACATCGTGGTAAACAATTAATATGTCTGATTACGCACAGAGAGATTCTGATCTGCAAGTGGGGTTCTTTTGAACGGGTGAGGCCACATTCCACACACACACACACACACACACACACACACACACACACACACACACACACACACACACACTCACACACACAAAAGAGACTTCTTTTGGTTTTCAGAAAGCATAAAGCTATTGTGTGTGTGCCCGTTGTGTGTTTTCGGGGAAGGGGGGGGGGGTTGCGAACGTGGGGGCAAGTCACCTCGGGCTCAAAAGGCTTGGGCAGACACTTGGATGCTATTGTGAAGTGGTGTGCATGGTGTAGAGGTATGCACGTAGAGACGGAGGGAGGTATGCGCGTAAGATCCACAGAATTGTTAACCCATGTATGGTTAACTTTGCCGATGTATAGTAAAAGATTAAATAACCCATAGTTAAGAGAGAGAGAGAGAGAGAGAGAGAGAGAGAGGTTGGACACCGGCATTGCTCCCACCTCCAGTGAGAAGGAACAAGGCGATAGGCATTTGGGGCATCTCCACCGCCAGACATGCACCCCACCTCGCGACGACGGACATTGGGGAGAGAGAGAGAGAGAGAAGTGTTGGAAAACCGGAGTACCTGTAGGGATGGACAAACAATAGAGGAGGAAGAAAGAAAGGGAAGAGAAGAACAAACCACAAGGACACAGGGATTTACGTGGTTCGGAGGCGATGTGCCTTCCTACATCCACGGCCGCACTGAGATCTCTTATTTCGCACACACAGTTACAATTACAAGGGATGCTGCCTTTATATATAAGGAGCTAGGGCAACCCTCCTGGGTGAAATTACAGTAATACCCCCCAAAATTTTCGCGAAAGGACAGGGGGGAGCCTACCGATATCCGGATCAGACTCCACACTCCCCCAACAAGAAGGTCACGGAGATTGGGAGGGTGTGATAGCTTGTGAGGTCGCGACAAGGTTTTCATCTTAAGAGGGGGATCACGAGAATATCTGAGCAGGGGCTGTATGACGGCAAAGCATCGTTGGCGAATCCTCACTGTCTATGGTTATGATATGGGTCGCGTATCCCGTATTTATTATGGTCCACGTGACAGAGCTTAAAATCGACCTGCACGTGAGGGGACGTGTTAGAGAATAGTCCCGTATTAAAAACGGATTAAAAAGATAATATGATTATAATTATGGTATTATTTTCACTTAACACCTTAAAATTTTGAGTTGAATAACTTAATCCAATAAACTTTAACAACCTTCCTCTCCCTCTAAAGGGAGCACCCCACACCCCACAGTGCGGGAGAGAGGAGGATCATTTTGACAATTTATCTACTAAGATGTAATATTCTTTCTCTTTCCAATGACATATTCTCTTTAGATTTTTTTTTTGCGAGTTAGAATATTACGTGGACTTCTTGACAAATAATTATAATTGAGAAACGGAAACGCAAGAATCTATATGTTAGGGGGTAAAACTAAAAATCCCTAATATAATTCATTGATTGACTCTAAATTTTGATCGGTGATGATCATCTCTTATAACATTGTTTAAACATTAAGGATGGATTAGAATTCACAGTTAATGAGGCAGCCAATGTAGGCTCGATCGCATTAACTCGCTTAGGATCTTCCACGGCTCAAATTCACCTCCAAGCAGAAGTCGGATTTCCGTGTCACATACATAGGTTGCATTCGTGACAACATCTTTAGTCCTCAGAGATAATAATAATGATATTATTATTATTATTATTATTATTATTATTTATTAATTTTAAAACTTTTTGTGACATGATAGGCCACGTGTCCTCATCTCAGCTGAAGGAAGGCATGGTTTTGGCAACGAATTCACGAGATAATACTTGCCAAAAGGTTTTTGAATACGCCTTATATAGTACATAAGAACAAAGCGATAAGTTACAACTCAGATTAGAATTCCCAATATGAACAAATAATCAAATCATAGTATATCGGACTCCTAAAAGCAGGGTAGGTAAGAGATGTAGGAGATTTTGGTTCCCAACCCGAAACGGTGCGGCCAACGGAGGATCCGCGACCCGGTTTCCTACGTGGCCCCCTCGGTCAAACCCCCATCCAACAAGAACAGACGCACGAGCGAGGCTGGCATGGCAGTGGGTACGGCCCAAACACATGGCTCCCCACCTTGCCAGTCGGCGGTCTACGGCTTCCGTGCGTCCAACTCCGGCCCATTAAAAGTTAAGACGTCAAGCCCGACGCCCCCCCCCCCCCAACAACCACGTCCACCTGTCTGGCAGTGTACCGTTGAAACCCCGGCCGTGGGCCCCACTGCTCGTAGCGCGCCACGTCGGACATCTTCCCGTTGCGCACTCTCGCACCGGGTCCGGTGCGGTTACCGACTCTTCCAGGTCTCCTCCCCCCCCCCCCCCCTTCCTCGTCAACGACAGTGAGTCGCACACCTGGGGAGGGATGACGGGGGGGGGGGGGGTGCCGCGTTCCAGCTCACCGCCTCATGGCGCGTCACCTCATATCTGGATTTCTATTTGTTACTTATATAATTATAAAATCAAGCAAATACTTTAGCAAAAATAAACCGATTATATAAACAAAAGTACAAAAATCTCCGTGCAATTAACTGTCATTTAGATACAGGTAAGGCTCATAACAGAGGGATACTCGTCTACTTATATTTACGCATCATGGTCATTTTTATACTGATAAATTAGGACACAATCAATATTTTTAGATTTATAAATAAATCTTAACCTGAGTTAGTTATATTTATCTAACTACGTGTTGTTGTGCCTAAAGACTTTGTACATACATTTATGCGGTGAGATTATTTTAATCAATATGTACGTAAAATGATAGTAATAATAATAATAATAATAATAGTAGGAGTAATAATATTTACGGCCCCCCCCTTACCCACCCGGCCCCCCCTTTTTTTTTACCATCCTTTTCTTAGTTTTCTCGTCGTTGAAATTTAACTGTGGACGCAGGAGTCCGGAACTCTTGGCGCAGCTCGGACGCAAGGGAGGAAACCCCAAAGAACCAGTCTTCTCCCTCCCCGCCTCGCCTCTCTCTCTCTCTCTCTCTCTCTCTCTCTCTCTCTTCCGTCCGCCCCCTCGGCGCTTCCCTTCCCCTTTGCTCCTCTCTCCTCCCCGCGTTCCCGTTGGCTGAGATCTTGGGGACGCCAGCTCGACCGCGGCGAGTTCGCCCCCTGAGGATCGGAAGGCTGCCCCCTCCCCCTCAAGGTACCCGGGTCTTCTCCTCCCCTCCTCTCTCCCCTTCGGAGACTCTCCCACGTTTCCGTCTGCAATGTCGCCAGGTATCTCATTGATTTTGCCCCTTGTTTCTCCTGTTTCTACCCAGCTGGATCCGCCCGTGTGCCTGGTTCCTCCCGTTCTTCTTTCCGGATGGGTGATTCTCCTCTCTGTTCTTCTCCGTGAGGCTGGAATTCGATCTGCATTCCCTTTGGCTTCTCCTCTTTGGGCCGCTGTTTTTCGTGAATTTCATCGCGGGTTGGGTGTCCGAGGCGAGCATACTGTGATGGTTGGAGATTTGAGGGTGAGGAACCATGCCGAGGTTGGGGGGGGGGGATGGGGGAAAATCGTCATCGGATTTCGAGTTTGATTGTTTCCTTTTTCTGAAAGATTTCATCTTTGCGGATGTTACCTCCATTTTTCCCTCCTTGTTGTTTTCGATGATGTGAGAAAGCTTCGATCTTTCGAGTGGCGTGGATGCTGACCTTTTTGCAATGTGCGTCTTCGCTGCTGTCGGGATTTGCAGGTTATCGTTGAGATTGGTGGCTGGTCAGCCTCCGGAGCGCCATTCCTCATGGCCGGAGGCGCAGCGCATCTTCTGCTTCGGGGAACTGCTTCCTAGCAATCTGGTCGGGACGGGGATGGTATTTTTGTTCCTTCTGAGCTGAGAAGGAGCTTCTGAAAGGGGAATCCAATGGCGCGGACGGGAAGGAGAAGGGACAGGCTCCGATGGAGCAAGCTCTATACCTTCTCCTGCGTCCGTCCTACAGTGCTGCTGGATCCTGAGGGCCCACCCTCCCTCCAAGGTCCCGGGTTCTCCCGAGTCGTCTATTGCAACCAGCCCCGCATCCATCGCAAGAAGCCTCTCAAATATCCCTCCAATTACATATCAACCACCAAATACAACATCATCACCTTCCTTCCCAAGGCCATCTTTGAGCAGTTCCGCCGGGTTGCCAACATTTACTTCCTCCTAGCTGCGATTCTGTCCCTTACACCTGTGGCCCCTTTCTCCGCAGTCAGCATGATCGCCCCACTGGCCTTTGTTGTTGGGCTTAGCATGGCAAAGGAGGCGTTAGAGGATTGGCGTAGGTTCATTCAGGACATGAAAGTTAACAGTCGGAAAGTTAGCATCCACAAAGGGGGTGGTAAGTTTGGTTACAAAACATGGCAAAAGATCAGAGTCGGAGATGTTGTGAAAGTGCAAAAGGACCAGTTCTTTCCTGCCGACTTGCTTCTGTTGTCATCAAGCTATGAGGATGGCATCTGCTATGTAGAGACCATGAATTTGGATGGTGAAACGAATTTGAAGGTCAAGCGATCTTTGGAGGCAACATTGCCCCTAGATGATGATGGGGTTTTCCAGGATTTCACAGCCGTCATTCGGTGTGAAGACCCAAATCCTAATCTTTACACTTTTGTGGGCAACTTTGAGTATGAGCGGCAGGTTTTTGCTCTTGATCCAAGTCATATCCTTCTTAGAGACTCTAAGCTTAGGAATACTGCATATGTCTATGGGGTGGCCATATTTACCGGTCATGACAGCAAAGTTATGCAGAATGCAACAAGTTCCCCATCTAAAAGAAGCAGGATTGAGAAGAAAATGGACTATATCATATATATGCTGTTCACCCTTCTAGTCCTGATCTCTGTGATTAGCTCAATTGGTTTTGCAGTGAAGACAAAGTTTGGAATGCCAGAGTGGTGGTATCTTCAACCTCAGAATACCACAAACTTGTATGATCCTTCACAACCTGCCTTGTCCGGAATTTTCCATCTGGTGACAGCACTTATTCTTTATGGATATCTGTTGCCTATTTCACTTTATGTTTCAATTGAGCTTGTCAAGGTCCTACAAGCCACGTTCATCAACCAGGACATTCAGATGTATGATGAGGAGACTGGCAACCCTGCACAGGCTCGGACGTCAAATTTGAATGAGGAGCTTGGGCAGGTTGATACAATCTTGTCTGATAAAACTGGCACCTTGACCTGCAATCAGATGGATTTCTTAAAGTGCTCTATTGCTGGAGTCTCTTATGGTGTTGGTTCCAGTGAAGTAGAAATAGCTGCTGCAAAGCAGATGGCCTCAGAAATGTCCAATGCTAATGAACGAGTAAGTGCAAGTCAAAACCCATGGGAGAACAGTGCTTTCAGAACATCAGAGATTGAACTCGACAGCGGGATTACTTGTAAGATCGATAAGGTGCGGAAGTCCGCAATAAAAGGCTTCAGTTTTGAAGATGACCGCCTCATGGAAGGGAATTGGATGAAAGAACCTAATGCAGATGTCATCCTTCTATTCTTCCGGATACTAGCACTGTGTCATACAGCAATTCCTGAGCCAAATGAAGAAACTGGTTCTTTCAACTATGAAGCGGAGTCACCTGATGAAGGAGCCTTTCTTGTTGCTGCTAGGGAATTTGGGTTTGAGTTCTCTAAAAGAACACAGTCAAGTGTATTCATTCGGGAGAAATATCCTTCCTCTCTGCAGGCAACAGAAAGGTCAGCTCCTGGAGTTTTCTGATTGAGCAATTGTACTTAAAATTTCTGCAGATTAATAAAGCCCCTGGTACTGTAGCCTGCTAAGGGATTTCCCCCCCTTTTTCTTTTTCTGTTTTTCCATGCAGGGAGTTCAAGGTTCTAAATATACTGGAATTTAACAGCAAAAGGAAGAGAATGTCAGTCATTGTAAGAGATGTGTCTGGGCAGATTCTTCTGTTGTGCAAAGGTGCAGACAGGTCTGATTATCGATTTCATTTAGCACTATGTTTCAATTTACTTTCTTGCTCTTCTCCTGAGTTTTTCCTGACATGTAATTCTTGATGGCTAAGAAAATTTGTCATATTTCATATTTATTTTTATTTGCAAATGTGAGTCCTTGAACCATTTCATGATGGCATGTGCATGTCATGTAGTCAATGACTCAACGGACATTGTTGTTTAACTTAATTTTGTTGAAATGAACTGTTCAGCATCATTTTCGACAAATTAGCAAAGAATGGAAGAATGTATGAGGAGGAGACAAATAAGCATCTAAATGAATATGGGGAGGCAGGGTTGCGGACATTAGTTCTGGCATACAGGAAGCTTGAAGAGCCTGAATATTCAGCTTGGAACACTGAATTCCTCAAAGCCAAGACTACAATAGGACCTGAGAGAGAGGCCCAGCTTGAACGTATGGCAGATATGATGGAAAGAGATCTGATTCTTGTGGGTGCCACAGCTGTGGAAGACAAGTTACAGAAAGGAGTAAGACCTCGTGTGATCTTTTTGCATGCTGCTTCTATTGGGTTTGTTTTGTTTTTCTTGATATTTTCTTTGCCTTTTAAAAGGTTCCACAATGCATAGACAAACTTGCTCAAGCAGGTCTCAAGATATGGGTTTTGACAGGTGACAAGATGGAAACAGCAATCAATATTGGGTACAGCAACTTACCTTTTTATTTCCACCTAAGCTTTCTTTTCAAGATCCTTTTCCAAAGAAGAGGTCTTGTCGTCTTGATAGGATGTTAGTGGTTGGTGCTTCTTTGTTTAGCGAAGTAAAAGGATATGTCCATAGTGATTTCCTACTTCTCTAAACTAGTTCACATGGTTCAGAATTATTATGACTTCTACTGTTGAACTTGCAGATTTGCCTGTAGTTTACTTCGCCAAGGCATGAAACAGATAAGCATATCCACCACCAACACAGATTCAGTAGCTCAAGATGCCAAAAAGGTAAATGTTTTCTCCATAACAGTTATTATTTTTAGTGTCTTCGCTGTGCAGGAAGTTGATTTCATGTTAGGCTTTGTTTCCATATTTGATGACTGATCAGGCGGCTAAAGAAAATATTTCGTTGCAAATAGCGAACGCCTCACAAATGATCAAGCTGGAAAAAGATCCACATGCTGCTTTTGCTTTACTTATTGATGGAAAGACTTTAACATATGCCTTAGAGGAGGATATGAAGCATAACTTTTTAGAGCTGGCAGTTGACTGTGCTTCTGTTATATGCTGCCGAGTCTCCCCAAAGCAAAAGGCACTGGTACTGTTTCTTGGTGTCTAATGTTTAACATCAGCAATATCTATTTGTTATCACACAATTACAAAATTTATGATTGCTCAGCACAACCATTTTCCAATGCCACTTGGGGGGTTTTGCTTTCAGGTGACTCGATTGGTGAAAGAAGGAACTGCCAAAACTACTTTAGCAATTGGTGACGGTGCAAATGATGTTGGCATGATTCAAGAGGCAGATATTGGTGTGGGTATTAGTGGAGTGGAGGGAATGCAGGTTGGTGATGAATATATTTGTGTTTTCGGTTAGTCCAGTACGTCTCAATTGACAATTAAAATTTTGAGTTTGGGAGGGAATATAAAATTTGTCAAGGGCACTCATCATCTTTAATACACACCCATTAATTTGGTTCCATCCATACATCCAATGGGATCCATAGAGAAATCGGGGCAGCTCCTAAAAGTTTCTGTTCCAGCCTATCTTGATGTCTTTAATGTAAAATCATTTGTTACTTTCAAACTCATGTTTCTTCAAATACATGCAGGCAGTGATGGCTAGTGACTTTTCTATTGCCCAGTTTAGGTTTCTAGAGCGCCTTCTTGTTGTACACGGGCACTGGTGCTATAAAAGGATCGCACAAATGGTAATACAGAATTTCAACTTCCTATATCTTCTGAACACAGAGCACTAGCTTGCATCTGTGGCATGTAATATGTGTTTATATGCATGGTGCATGGCACTAGTCCCCATTCTTAAATGACATTTAACTTTACAGATTTGCTACTTCTTCTACAAGAACATTGCGTTTGGCCTCACATTGTTCTATTTTGAGGCATACACGGGGTTCTCTGGTCAATCGGTCTATGATGACTGGTACATGCTACTGTTCAACGTCATCCTTACATCATTGCCTGTCATATCCCTTGGGGTCTTTGAGCAAGATGTGTCATCTGAAGTCTGCTTGCAGGTGAGCTTACTTCTATGAGCCTATGATTTATGCAATACCTAATGTTTTTTTTCTAGGATCCATGTGTATAATTGTCAATATTCAGTGAACATTCGTTGATTAAAAATTTGGGGGTTTTGCATATAAACCATCCTTAAAAGTGAAATGGCAAAAATATCACATATTAGCAGGCATATCATTACTTTGAGTAAAGGGTTAAAAGAGGAAAAAGGAAGATAGTTTCCTCCCCTTTCCACCACCACACACACACACACACACACACACACACAGAGGGAGAGGTGTTCATCTCCGGGTTTGGCCCCTCCTCTGCTCGCTGGAGCCATCAACTGTGTCACCTGTGCCTGCCGGCCACTCTGCCTCCTCACCTGCCCCTTCCTTGCCGCCTCCTCACCTATATGGAGTGGTGGACTACCGCTGGAACCGGTTCGTCGGCGAGACAGCTGCCAAGGTGGAAAGCGAAGGGGATGAATCCTCCGCGTCCAACAAGGACAGGGCCTGCTCGAGAAGGGGTGGGCACTGTAGGTGGTGATCCTGTGCCATCCGGCCATGTGGGCCTTTGTGACCCATTGCGGGTGGAACTCAATGATTGAGGGGGTGGCCGTGGGGGTGCCCATGATCACCTAGCCATTGGTGTTCGAGCAGTTCATCAATGAGCGCCTGCTGGTGGCTCCTTCAGGTGGGGGCGTGGATGTACGACGGGTTCCTCAGCACCTTGCGGGAGGAGGCTGCGAAGGTGGTGGTGGGCAAGGAGGCCATTGTGCAGGTGGTGTCCGCAGACCCGTCGGCGGCTAGGGTGGCACGGATAATCTCACCACCTGCGCCATCTTCCATGACGGCCGCTTCGTCCAAAGACCGGAACCCCACGTCGCCCTCCTCACCTTCCTCTCGATCCCCCTCGGCTTCCTCCTCTCCCTCTTCCGTGTCTTCTTCAGCCTCCCCCTCCCCCAGCCCACCTCGTTTGCCACTCCTATTGCCTCTGTGGCACGCAGCTCCCCGCCGCCGCGCCCCACCCCCGGGCTCCCCGGGATCCCTCCTCATCTGCAACCACTGCATCGCCCTGGACCCCTTCATCCTCAGCATCACCCGCTCTCGCGGGGTCTCCCGCGTCACCTACAGCGTCAGCCCCCTCTCCGAGCTCATCTCCCACATCCCTGCTGTGCACCTCACCCCCGACTGGAGAGAAAGAGAGTAGGGAGGGAGATGGTTGGGTCCTCTCTAACCTTAAGGAGATGACTGTGGGTATTAGTATTTTCCTAGGTCTAGTTAAAGATAATCATGGTTAAGTTCACGAATGGTAACAGGGGGATACGACGATGACATGTTTGTAACATTTCGTTAAAAGTAATGATATACCTGCTAATATATTTCTTGTTATTATGTTTTTGCTATTTCACTTCTAAAGATGGTTTATATGCAAAGAACCCTAAAAATTTCAATCACTAGACCATGACACTTTGCCAAAACTTTTAGCAATTCCTCTATTATGTTTCTTATCTAGAAATCAGTGTCCCAAGCAGCTGTAGCTAGAAAATGCTTTCACCTTACCCCCACCCCTGAAAAAGCATCAAGAAAACTGTTTCTTTTGGAGTTTGAACCCATGTCTCCTCGCTCAGAGGTCATTTCACCTATGAGGTATCTTGGTTCATTAATTACAGTGGCCTACATAAATTTCACTCACATCTACTTGTTTGACAAACTTTCTTTTTGTTGATACCTGATTTCTACGTAACTGTTTCCCCTGCAGTTCCCTGCCTTGTATCAACAAGGACCAAACAATCTGTTCTTCGACTGGTATAGGATCTTGGGATGGATGGCAAACGGCATCTACTCATCTCTTGCTATCTTTTTCCTCAATATCAACATTTTTTACAGTCAAGCATTCCGAGGCAGTGGCCAGACTGCAGACATGGCTGCTGTTGGGACTACCATGTTCACCTGCATCATCTGGGCTGTGAACATGCAGATTGCCCTAACAATGAGCCATTTCACATGGATCCAGCATGCCTTCGTGTGGGGAAGCGTTGCCACATGGTATCTGTTCTTGTTCGGCTATGGCATGTCATCTCCACTCATCTCTGGGAATGCTTACCAAATCCTCATTGAAGCCCTTGCTCCAGCACCTATCTACTGGGCTTCTACACTGCTAGTAACTGCTGCATGCAACATGCCCTATCTGTGCCACATCTCTTACCAGAGATCTCTCAACCCAATGGATCACCATGTGATTCAAGAGATAAAGTATTACAAGAAGGATGTGGAGGACAAACACATGTGGACAAGGGAAAGGACCAAGGCAAGGCAGGAAACAAAAATAGGATTCACTGCAAGGGTGGATGCTAAGATCAGGCAGTTAAAGGGGAAGTTGCAGAAGAAGCATCCGTCCATGGCAGTGCAACACCACACTTCACCAGCTTCATAGCAACCATTATGTGCCATTTTTCACCCTTCTTTTTTGCCATTTTTACTTAAATTTTCTACCTTTTATCCAATTCATTCAATTAGAGTTCCTTATTTGGAATGATATGTATTCCTCCCAGTATAGCAGTCGCCAAAGTTTATCCTCTGTAAAATATCTCATAAAGGAAATGAAAAGGGTTGGATGAGTTTTCCGCGATAGTATCTCAAATGTGATGACATGCATCTGTATTATTCCGCTGTTTGTGCTGGTGAATAGCATGTTATTGTCTGTCTCTGTATAGATATTGATTTCACTTTTTATTTGAGAGGGTTTTTCTCAACGGACTAGATCTCTCCCCCTGAGCGCCGTCCCCCCCCCCCATCTGCTCCGCGTTATCCCCCCCTACCCTCTTCTACCTCCCCCGCCCGCCGTCCCCGCCTCCCGCCACCGCCGTCCACCTCAATCCTCCTGTCTCCCCCCCCCCCCTCCTCACTGTCCCTGGCCCTATCCCCCACTAGTTTGGGCATTCTCTCGGGCATCGTCGAAAATGGGTCAGGTTCTCGTGTTGCAGGTTATGGGTCTCTTCCCTCGATTTCGAAGAAGCTCGGAGATACAGCGCTTTCCTCCCATATCCAACCGGATATTGGCTTCTCGAGTATTCTCTTCTCACCGCATTATACAAGAGCGGTTCGGCAGCCATGCGCGCCTCGAGGATGAACTCGGCCACCTTCGGCACCGGCTGGCTCTTCTTCGGTTTCCCTGGAGCTCCCACTCTTGATGGTCGCCTTTGTTCTACACTGTTCCTCGATATCCTCTCTGTACGTACGTCGCTATGGCGATAACATGGGTCAAGTATGGTTTATCTGTACGGTTTGAGTTTTCTACTTTCTCATGTAATCTGCTAGTTTCTAGTATGAAATGAAATGATCTATCCTGCTTCAAAAAAAAAAAAAAAAAAAGGTGTGACATTGTAGTAACAGGTACTGGTATTGGAAATGTGAAGTGAGAGAAACAGTTTTTTATTTCCCTAGAATAAATAGAGGATATGAGTGTGTCATCGCAAAAATAAATATGTACATAAGTATTGTTCTTAACATTTAACTGATTGAAAAATCTATTTTCCTGTGGATGTAGATTAATTTCTAAATTATGTTTTCTCCGTGAAGATATTAAACTACTTGGTGTGCTTTGATTGCTGGCTAAGTTCAAAAAGAACATATGTATCCACATGACATTTCCTTTCCAAAAACATGACATTTAAAATGTAAATTCAACATGGCAAAAAGCCATTAAATATGTCCACGTTAACTTTTAAAGCATATTTTCACCGTGAAAAAATTAAGGGTTTTTGACAAATAAATCACTGTTAAATGCATATTTGTAAATATATCGTGCCTGGATTTGTATTAACAAAGATATCATTGATTTCGTCAAAATAGTGTAAAAATGTTATCGTCGTGATCTCCCGTTATCCACTGTGAATTTAATCATGATTAACTTTAACAAGACCAAAAAAAAAGATAATAATATTCATGGGTAAAAAAATACCCATCTCTTTCCCAACTTTATTCCCCTCTCACTCTCACATGAGATTTGTAAGTGACAGGAGTCACCGGCGGAGGGGTGTGTACAGTAGCGGGATTACTGGGGGGTAGGGTCTGTGACTACAGGGAGGGGGAGGGGGGCTTGTCGGCGAGGTAGAGGGAGTGGAGAAGGGTGTATGGGGGGAGGAGAGGCTATACGTGAGCAGTGAGGGGGAGAGGCTTGTCGAAGAGGAGAGGGGAGAGAGGGGGGGCAGGAGGGGAGAGAGGGGGGGCTCACTGGAGGGGAGAGATGGCCGGGGTAGGGTGGGGGTGAGAGAGAGAGTGAGGAGGAGAGGTGAGAGAGATGGCCAGGATGCAGGGTGAGTGTGAGTGGGGGGGATGCCAAAGGGGAGAGAGAGGATGGGGGTGAGAGGGAGAGAGAGAGAGGGTGTGGGGGGAGTGACGAGACGTATGAGGGGAGAGGGGGGCGGGAGAGGAGAGCATACATGGGGAGTGGGGGACGTCAGAGGGAGAAAGAGAGAGAGAGAGGAGATGGGGTGAGAGGACGGAGGGGTGCTCGTCAGGACGGAGGGGTGAGAGGGGGATAGGAGGGGAGAGTGTGGAGGGGGAGTGCGGGATGCCAGAGGGAGAGAGAGAGAGAGAGAGGATGGGGGTGTAAGGTTTCGCACATCACCTACGGGCAACGTAGTGGATAACAAAAATTTATTTTGCCCGATCCCAGTGCTATGGAATCCTAGATATATGCTCTAATCGATGTTTTAATCACCCCAACCCCTAACTACGGGTTGCGTATTTCACCTTGCGCGGAACGACGTTGTCCGCAAAACCCGATGCAGAATACCGAGCCGCACAGATGTACGGCCTCTAGAGCAGATCTACACGGACCCTTGCGCAGCGACGGTACCCCCCGGCACGACCTTCCCCGACTCTATCATCTTCTGGAGAGAGAGAGAGCAAAAGGGAGGAAGAGGGGAGGAGCTAATCCTCCTCTCTTAAGCTTAGTGTTTGATTAGCCAAAGAGAGGTTCGAATGAGCTCACGTAGGTGCTATATATACAGGGTTTGCCGACCCGCCCGACCCGGCCGACCCGGTCGCGGCGCGGGACGGGTCGGGTCGGGCGGGTCGCACAGCGACCCGGTCCGCCCCTTTGGCACTCCACGCGATTTTTTTTTGAATTTTTTTTAAAATTTTTAAGAAATTTATTTTGAAAGATTAAATGTTATATATATTTAAAAATATTAGAATGTATAGTTTATTTATGATAATAGATCCATACTAAATTATACATAATAAATTATATAAAAATTACATATTACACTGCTTAATTAAACATCCTATTATATATAATACATAAAAATTTATTTCAATTACTAAATATGTAAAAGTAAACAGTGACATAATAATGGCATTCATTCATGAAGTATAAAATACAAAAACTCACTAATCCTTGTCCATCCGTGAAGCCCGAATCCCAAAACTCACTCATCCTCCTCATCTGTGTAACCTGAATCCCAAAACTCACTAATCCTCATCATCAGTGAAGCCCGAATCCCAAAACTTATCATCAGATACATGAGACTGATCACCCGTATAATCTAACTCTATCCTAGTGGGTGGAGGTACATGTGGGTGGGACTGAAAGTATGTAACCATCTGTACAAATGATGGGTCGTGTGCTACGGTGGAGGGTACATGAAAATCTGTAAAAAAAGTCCTCACTACATCTATAGCTTCAATTCTATCATGTGCGACTGGTGCTGGTGCTGGTGCTGCTCGAACTCTGGACGTGGAGGAAGATCCTGCTCCGCCCTGTGCTCGTGGTGGAGGTACCCGGGACGTAGAAGAAGATGTCCTCGGTGTGCTACGAGAACCGTATCTATCCTGTAACTGTGTCCGAAAGGAATGTCGAACATCTCCCGGAACTCGGTCGCATGCACGAACATCGCGTCCCACTCCCGCAAGGTGCTCCGCAAACTTGTGTATGCCGGTGACGCGATGTTCGCAGTATCTACAGTGTACATGTCCATCACCCTCAACAGAGTATCCATGCTCCCACGCAGGGTGACGCCGTCCGTCCATGATGACCTGCAAATGATGTAAAAGTTTGCATTAGTGATTTCAATGACAAGTACAGAACTCTATATATGAAAAAATCTACAATTAATTATTAGTTAGTCATAAATGTAACCAAATGATACATACTAATAAAGCCTATGGACCCAAACTGGGCCAGTGCCCATCTCTAAATAATCTGACATTAAATGTGGTCCGCAGATAGGACAGATTGTCTTCATAGCCCATTGAACCTGAATAGTTCTCCCAGTACATGCGTACGTAGTATTCATACTCCTGCAAACCTTGTGCGTACACGACCTCTACTGACGTAGCTGCGGCATAAGGATATGGATACGATGGGAAAAATGAACAACTGTTATCTGAGTCGCCATGATACATCGGCTGCTGCGGCCATGACCGTCCATACGAGCTTCCAGATCCCTGGGAGTCATGTGTACTCATCCTCTCAAAATCAGACAACATGCCTTGATAGCTGGTACTGTCTGCAACCGAACTTCCATAGTAGGGATCCCAATGATCAGCTACCCGTCTCGTCCCTGCCGGTGGAACACCGTGGTCCTCATCTTGCGTGGCATGTGTGAAGTGCTGCTCCTCTGTCCATGCGCCATGTTGACGGCCCCCACGACCTCTACTATGACCACTGCTGTACTCTCTGCCACCAGCACTAGTATTCTCACGAGGACTCCGTTGGTCACCTTGAGAACCACCACCTCCATGGGATGAAGACCCTGTCGGTGTACTATCAGCATCGGAGTCATGACTCCCACTAATGCGGGACTCAACAGAGGGCTCGGAAGTGTCGTCATCTGCATTGGGATCTAATGTCTCCATGTCTGCAATATCTATCGGATTTAATGGTGGTCCCTTGTCCTTCTTGCTGGTGAATAATGTGGTCCATGATGATTTTTTCTTCTGTGGAGCAGAGGGCGGCTTACCTACTGCATGTTGTGTCCCTCTAGATGCCTGAGAAGCAGAAGCCTGCTTAGATAGTTTTTCAATTTACGGTGCAAAATGTGTAAGTCTGTACGTATACCTGAGACGACTGATTGGGTGCCTTAGCCTTAGATGTTGAGCGTCGGGGCGCAGCAGACTGAGATGGTTGTTTCGATGCTACCGAAGACTACACAATTGAAAGAAGAATATATTCAATTACCAATGAATTATATATTAACAAATGAAAGAAGAATATATTCAATTACCAATGAATTATATATTAACAAATGTATAAATGACAATATAATTTCACCTCTCTGAATGAGGAACTCCCCCTAGCCTCTCTTGAAGTGGATAACCTTCTTAGTTCCGCAGATATTGAATGCCGCGGTGCAGCAACTCGGGACCACTGTTCTCCCGCAATGTTGTCATTTGTCGGACCGACCTGCAACCATAGGGTCATCATCATACATCAATATATGACTACGCTATCTAATGAAATTTGTGATTCGATTTTCATGTTTTAATTCACCTGAGGTGGCTCTTGACGCTCAATTGATGGAGGTTGCATCAATCGCTCCCATGCTGTATCATCGTACGCATACGATGTGTCTCCACCCCCAATGACGAGGTCTTCGTCTAAATTAATTTCATCATCACGTCCCGTTGCTGACTCGTCACCACCCAAATGCACATGGGTGTCATCTCCCACCCCACTGCCTCTTGTACAACCGATGCGAGAAAAGTATTAGGCCGTGGTGTCTCGCCAGGTTCTTCAGCTCGTCCAATTCTGCCTCACCAAGCTCGGTTGTGGCTCTTGCAACCCATGCTACCATAGGGTCATCATCGTCTCGCAAGTACACATCATCCGTTGGGTCGTAATCTCCCTCTCCTCTCCTTGTATCCATTTGTACATGCCGGGCCTTTAGCCTCATGTTGTAATGAACATACACCATTTTGTCTAGCCTGCGGTGTGTTAGCCTATTCCTCAGCTTAGTATGCAAGAAGGAGAACGTCGACCAATTCCGCTCACACCCACTCGACGAGGATGTTTGCGATAGAACTCTTATTGTGATCTTCCTTAATACGGGTGCACTTGTGCCGTAATTTAGCCACCACTCAGCTGTGTTTAAGACAGATCACGTACAATATAATAATTAGAAGTAAAAATTACTTCTCGAGATATAGAAGGTACATTGTGAAGACACATTACCTGGGTCGAGTCTATCACGACTGGCCATGGCATTAGGTGTCGCAAATGAACCAATTCCCTCTCTAAATATTTTCATCTGCATTATCAAAAAATATGAAGTGTATATTTCATTTAATATTGTCAATGTTAAAATATCCAAGTATACCTCATTCAACGCATCAGCAGCATCTGTTGGGGTGAAAGACAATCGGTCTACCACAATGTTGACCGATTCTATCAACGTATCGTCATAAGCAAGGGCCCGAGCATATTGGAAGGCCGGATGTAGATAGTACGCTGCAATCGTAAGACAATGAATTACATATTAGTATCAACTGAAAATCACAGCTCATTGATTGGATGAGAATGTAAGTGTTTACCTGCCATGTGAAGATCGCGGCTCATTTGTCTGTCCCATCTGTCCTCCACAATCTCTAGAATGGTGGGTCCATATTTTTTGGACGTTGTAAGGATCTTCCGCTTGGCTGCTGTAATTTTGCTGTACACCAACCCCATGGTTGGTACTCTATCCCCATCCACGCATCGTAGAACCTTATACAGTGGCTCTATCAATGACACTAATACCTTCACTCTATCCCAAAAATTCGAGGTGTTGACAATCCCCTCGACCTCCGCCCCTTCACGTGAAGCAGCAAAAGAGGAACTCAGCCAGGTCTCACCTCTAAACATTTGCTTCAACCCATCCTTGTGCTTCAATAGGCTCTGCAATGCGATGTAGTTGGTGGCAAATCGTGTGATGCCAGGCCTCAACAGTTCGCCGCCACAGTGCTCCCTCATCCATGCCAATACAAGTGTGTGGTTGTAGATATATTTCGTGATTTTTTGTGCCACATCGACCACAGATTTTACCATACGAAGCTGCCCAATCTCCTTCAGCATCAGATCTACACAATGTGCTGCACAAGGGGTCCAGAAAATGTGTCGTTTTTTCTTCATTAGCTCCTCCCCAGCCTTCTTATAGTTCGACCCATTATCAGTCACCACTTGTACAATGTACTCCTCCCCAATTTCAGTCACCACTTGCTCCATCAATGACAAATATATTGGTGACTGTGAATTTGACCAGACGCATCCACTGATTTGTGAAAGAATACCTGTCTGTCACAATAAACAAGGAAGTTGATCAGGCTAGATTTTGTGGTACCTGACCATCCATCACACATCAGTGTGACTCCGTACTTTGTCCATTTCTGCTTGAATGAGTCAATGTAACTCTTGATCTCAGCAACTTGTTCATCAAGGTATACGCCAGCCAATTCTCTCGCTGTAGGTGGCTGCACGTGTAGCCCAAGGACCTGTGCTTCCTGAAACATTGGCTTGTAGTAAGGGCTATTGGCTGCATTGAAAGGCAGACCCGAGTGGTGCCACCATTTTGCAACAGTTTGACCAAGTTTTCATTTAGGTCCCTTCTGGCCATACGCATCGTCCATCCTCGTTTGCTTACCATGCTCTCGGGATAGTGCACCGTGCTCCACATCTTCAATGTTGATCGATTGTGTCCTTTTTCTTTGTGTCCCCGAGTCACCAGTCAATAAACTCCTTATGCCTCGTGATTGTCGAGTCGTAGATGAACCCCCACTCCCTGATGCTCCGATCCTCGCGGCCTCGCGACTACGGACTATAGTCTCCTCGGGATGTCTTGACTCTTCCCTGCTCTGACGTACTGCCTCACGAAGCTCTGCTTCGTATGGATCGTTCACAGTGACATACACATTAGCCTGCTCAGTACATGCTTGTTCGTCTTCGTCACTGGGTGTCCATGCACATTCCTCATCGTTGCTGCCACTTGGGCGCCCGCTCACTGCCGCTTGATCCCTTTTCTTCTTTTTTCCTTTTCTTGCATCTCAGCTCTCTTCTCACGCAGGTGCCTAGCCATTGTAAGTTTCACATCTCTAGGCACATGGGTACACCCAGCAACCTCAGAGTATCCTGCCCCGGCTCCTCCTGCCAAATACTTCTTCAACCGAGACACCCCTCCTCCCCGGTGTTCTATTTTACAATAGTTACAATGCCAACATCTACGGTTGCCATCCAACAAAACTCCGTGTGACCACCCAATATCATTTGTTCGTTCCTTAGGAGCCATATTAAGTACTTAACTGTATCTCCTAAATGTAAGAAATACAAATCATATTAAGTATATTATTTTAAACAGAGACTAACAATGAAAAATAATATCATTATTTCTACAATATGCAAGACTAAATTTAATATTTACTACATGTCAATATAATTTAGTTCAAAATAATATCATTATTTCTAAAACATGCATATAATGCTAATTTTTTTTAATACACCTACATTTAGTTTAAATTAATTTGTAACATATTTATCACTAATTATATATTTAAATTATAAACATGTCTAATTAAATTACATTAAATTAAATTATTTATCAGTAATTATTACATTAAATTTTAAACATCTCTAAATAAATTTTAAATTATATTATAGATCTAAATTAACTTTAAAATTATTTATAAAATATTCAACACTATTTACATTAAAAATATGTCTACTTAAATTACATTATACATCTTAATTAAATTTAAAATTATTTGTAAAATATTTATCAATAAATTTATATTTAAATTCAAAACATCTCTACTTAATTTAAATTATAAATATTACCTTTAATTTTTTATAAAATATTCCTCACTATAGAATTATTTAAATGAAAAACATCTTTACAATTTTTAAAATTAAATATTATGTTATTTTACGTCTACAATTAATAATAAAAATAATATCATTAATTCTACAAAATTAAATTTAAATTTTAATACATCTCAATTAAATCTAATATTTAAACATGAATTAAATAATATATCAAACATAAATATATTTCTACAACATGAATTAAATGATATTTATATTATTTCTACAACATGAATTAAATAATATATCAATATATTTAATTCTACAAGATGAATTAAATAAAAATTATATTTTTTCTACAACATGAATTCAACAATACATCAAAAATAATATGAAACAATAATAATCTAACAAATTTTATTCTTATATTTTTTTAAATTAAAAAAGATATAAAATTTTCAAAAAATAAACTTTTTTTCCTCCCCCCCCACCCCACGGTCGCAGACCCCCCCCGTCCCATACGGTGGCATACGCCCCCCCCATCCCCCCACCGCCTGTCGGTGGCAGACGCCCAGCACCCCCCCGCCGTCCCCCACGGTGGCAGACGCCGGGCACCCCCCCGTCCCCCCCCCCCCCCCCCCCCCCCCCCGTCCCCCCACGGCGGCCCAGACGCGGTGCTGCCCCCCCCCCCCCCCCCCCCCCACGGCGGCCCCCGTCCCCCCACGGCGGCATATGCCCAGCACCCCCCCCGTCCCCCCACGGTGGCAGATGTCGGGCACCCCCCCCCCGTCCCCCCACGGCGGCAGACGCCCAGCACCCCCCCGTCCCCCCACCCCCCCGTCCCCCCACGGCGGCGCAGACGCCCGGCACCCCCCCTCCCCCCACGGTGGCAGACGCCGGGCACCCCCCCGTCCCCCCACGGCGGCCCAGATGCCCAGCACCCCCCCGTCCCCCCACGGCGGCCCAGACACCCAGCACCTCCCCCGTCCCCCCACGGCGACCCAGACGCCCAACACCCCCCCCGTCCCCCCACGGCGGCAGACGCCCAGCACCCCCCCCCCCCTAGCCCACGGCGGCAGACGCCCCACCCCCGACCATTTAAAAAAATTTAACCTACCTACCTCCGATCGCCGCCCAACGCCGCCGTCCGCCGCTCTGATCGCCGTCCGCCGCCGCTGCACCGCCGCTCGCCGGTGGGAGGGATGGAGCTCTTCCTCCCCCTTCGGCCCGTTAAATGGGCGAACCGCCCCGACCCGCCCGTACCGAGCCGGTTCCCGCCTCGCACCGGAGCGGGACGTGGCGGGACGCACGGGACCATGCGGTCCAGTGCGACCCGTCCACGACCCCCAGCCCGTGCGACCCGGTGCCCGCCTGGGTCGAGTCGGGTCGTGCGGGTCGGGGCGGGACGGCAAACCGTGTATATATATAGAGTTTGGTCCTTTTTGAAAAGGGCTCCAAAAGATCGAAACTGTATATATATCCTATCTTATATTATACATATGTATTAAGCCCCATTTACACTCCTTTCCAAAAGGAACCAAAAATGAAATAATACATACATTGGTATAATAATAATCCGTCACCCAAGAATCCACTGTGTGTGATCCTCTAGGCCCATAGTCACTCTAGTTTAAGGCCCATTAACTTCTAATTCCCAAATAGAAGTAAATTAAACGTATTCTTCGCTTCTACTAGAGCCGAATAATAGTTTAATTTATTCCGAACCTTCGATCACGTTGGGTCAAGTAAATCCGCGTGATCCTAGAGGATGCCGGGTTTAAACCAGCATGTCTGCTACCTATCAGTCCACAGTTACCACATCGATATAATCCCTCGCTCCTTCTATGAGTCTGGTACGATCGAGGGTATGGTTTCTGTCAAACCCCATGATCGTGCCATTTGACTATGACCTCCTTAAAGTGTATGACGTCCGTTTTAAACGAACTCACACGACCCTGGCCAGGGATTTAACGGAGCGTCAATGTCATGACCCATTAACTGTCTGATATATACCCGACAGTGAGCGATCCTCTCTTGACCATTGATGATCTCCACACGTATCCTGGAGTGGTTAATGACTCGACAACTCATGACTTATGGTTAAAGTCACTTAGCCAAGTAATTAAACCATTCCAGTCCTCGTATAAGATCCGATCAATGTCTCAGGTCAAAGGACCAACGATGCTACTGAGACAGTTGGATCTTCAGTTGACATTAGGTATAATCAACCATCTGAAGATCCAATAGCGGATCAGTTTAGTGTACATCCTCCAAGGACATACACCTACACATATGTGTTGGTGCCCCGCACCATTGACCATGAGACTGGTCACTGACACATCATGTGTACTGGTTTAATAGGTAATCAAAGTCCCCGAGTGATTACCCTCCAACCAGGAACAGTTTAAGGTATGTGTACATGTAAAGTCAGTCTCATGTTCGAGATCTCATCTCGAGCTGACTTTACAACCACATATCCTAGGGACAACGTAAAGTGACACACAATCGCATATTTACGCTCAAATATCACTTTATTAATAATGAACAAGATCGTACAACTATTGGGCCTACCCGACCCGAAATTGACCTGTAGCACACCAACACTAACAATCTCCCACTTGAACTACAGCCAATTGCCCACAACTTTGAGGCCCATCTTATCCCGATGACGCTCAAATACAGTCTGTGTCAAAGGCTTAGTCAGTGGATCTGCTATGTTATCTTCTAACGGTACACGCTCTACCACCACATCTCCACGATCAACAATATCTTGAATAAGGTGGAAGCGTATGAGAATATGCTTCGACCTTTGGTGAGATCTCGGTTCCTTCGCCTGGGCGATGGCCCCATTATTATCACAAAATAATGGGATGGGAGCTGATATCTCGGGAACTATACCAAGTTCCAAGATGAATTTCTTCATCCAGATGGCTTCCTTAGCAGCTTCAGCTGTAGTAATATATTCTGCCTCAGTCGTCGAGTCTGCAGTCGTATCTTGCTTAGAGCTTCTCCAACTGACTGCCCCTCCATTCAACATGAATACAAACCCAGACATGGATTTACAGTCATCTGGATCTGACTGGAAACTAGAGTCTGTGTAAGCTCTAAGTTGTAGGTCCTCTCCTCCATAAAGCAGAAAAAGATCCTTAGCCCTTCGCAAATACTTAAGGATGCCCTTTACTGCCTTCCAATGCTCTTCGCCTGGATTTGCCTGATATCTACTGACAATGCTTAAAGCATTGGCAACATCAGGCCGTGTACATAGCATTGCATACATGATTGATCCTATTGCCGAAGCATAAGGTACCTTATTCATGTGTGCCACTTCCTCAGAAGTTTTAGGACTCATTCCCTTGGATAGGTAAACTCCATGTCTCATGAGAATAAGACATCTCTTAGAATTTTTCATCCTAAACCTTTTGAGGATAGTGTCTATGTACATGGATTGGGATAATCCTAGCATCCTTTTAGATCTATCTCGATAGATCCTTATACCCAGCACATAGGATGCTTCTCCCAAATCCTTCATGGAGAAGGTCTTGGATAACCAAGACTTAGTTGATGTCAACATCCCTACATCATTCCCAATGAGTAGGATGTCATCAATATAAAGGACCAAGAAGGTCACAGAGCTCCCACTGACCTTCTTGTAAACACAAGGTTCATCTTCATTTCGAATGAAGTTGAAAGATTTGACAGCCTCGTCAAATCTTAAGTTCCAGCTTCTAGATGCCTGCTTTAATCCATAAATGGACCTTTGAAGTTTGCATACCTTATTAGGATGTAGCTTGGAGGTGAATCCTTCAGGCTGTACCATGTACACCTCTTCCGACAGATTTTCATTAAGAAAAACTATCTTCACATCCATTTGCCAGATCTCATAATCCAGGTATGCAGCAATGGCAAGGAGGATTCTGATTGACTTAACTATGGCTACCGGCGAAAAAGTCTCATCATATTCAATGCCTTGTCTTTGACGATATCCTTTCGCCAATAGTCTTGCCTTGTATGTGTCAACATGTCCATCTGCACCGATTTTCCATTTGAAAATCCATTTGCAGCCGATAGGGACCTTCCCTTCGGGTACATCAACTAAGTTCCAAACTTTGTTGGTGTACATGGACTGGATCTCTGAATCCATTGCCTCTTGCCATTTCTCGGAGTCTACACTATGGATCGCCTCCTGGTATGATTGAGGATCATCATCCTCATCGATACATACCTTAGAGGACCCCTCTGAGACATATCCAACATATCTCTCAAGTTCTCTCGGTAGTCTACCAGATCTCCGTAGTGTTAGTGTTTCACTCTGAATAGGATCAACCGATACAGTCTCATCTAATGAGTTTGTGTCTATGGGTTGTGGTTCTTGGACCTCGTCCAATTCTATCTGGCTCCCACTATTTTTCTGGAGTAGATATTCTCTTTCTAGAAATACAGCTCTCTTAGCCACTAAGACCCTTTGCTCAGAAGGGTGATAGAAATAATATCCAAACGTCTCCTTTGGATATCCCACAAACCTACACTTATCGGTTCTCGACTCAAGCTTATCACTGTCGTTCTTCTTTACATGAGCAAGATGCCCCCAAATTTTAATGTGATTACAATTTGATTTCCTGCCCTTCCATATCTCATATGGTATAGAAGGAACTGATTTACTTGAGATCCTATTCAATAAATAAGCTGCAGTCTCTAATGCATAGCCCCAGAGAGACAAGGGTAGTCCTGACATAGACATCATGGAGCGGACCATGTCTAACAAAGTCATGTTTCTCCTTTCAGATACACCATTGTGCTGTGGTGTATACGGTGGAGTCCACTAAGAAATAATTCTATGGTCTTTAAGATAAGAAGTGAATTCATGGCTAAGGTATTCACCTCCTCGATCCGATCGAAGAGCCTTAATACTCTTGCCAATCTATTTCTCTACTTCATTCTTGTATTCCTTAAACTTCTCAAAGGCTTATGATTTATGTCTCATTAAATACACATAGCCATATCTTGAGAAGTCATCAATAAAAGAAATGAAATAGAGATGACCCCCTTTCGCCTCCATGGACATGGGTCCACACACATCCGAGTGTATGAGCTCGAGAAGGTCAACAGCCCTCTCACCATGTCCACTAAAGGGAGCCTCGGTCATTTTCCCCATGAGACACGACTCACAGGTATCAAATGGCTTGTACTCGAACGAATTCAAATACCCGTTTGAGTGTAAGTGAGAGACTCTTTTCTCACCTACATGACCAAGTCTGCAATGCCATTGATATACAGAATTCACTTCATCAACATTGGAAACTTGCATAACATTAGAATATGTATCCAATACATAAGACTATTGACTAATGAACCATAGGCTATATTCAAACCATTATTCATTATAGAGCACCCAGTACTATTAAAAGTCAATGTATATCCAACGTTATACAAATCAGAGATTGAAATAATATTCTTAATAATATTAGGAACATAATAACAGTCATTCAGCTCCAGAATGACTCCTGAAGGTAAACTGAGGCGTGCAGTCCCAACAGCTTTAGCAGAAACTAAAGCTCCATTGTCCATCCTCAGTTCAATCTCCTTTTTGCCCAGCCGCCTTCTATTTGCCAGCACCTGCACAGAGTTACAGATATGAGATGCACATCCAGTATGCAATACCCATGATGTGGATTCCTGTGGACACACTTTTTTCACCTGTTATTCTCTTGTTGGTTTATTCGTTTATTGAGTGCGTGGGCGTGCCAGTCACCGGAGTGATAATTTATTCGGGCTCCGAAGAGCCCATGGTGCGCTCGATCTGACTTCGTCAGACGATTGTGTGGTTCGTGTTGGGACCGAAACCCGCCGTGCCATAAAGGTCACGACGTCATTTACATCCCCCATACGAGGGAACACCCTTGATTAATCGCCGGGATTCAGGGCCTCATGACCAAGAAATTAATTGCATGAAAAGTCTATTACGAGGTATTGAAATCCTCATGCGAGGGCGAGAAGGAAACATTCAAGACCGTGTCGGTCATATGCTGACCATTTAATCTTCGGACGAATGTCCGGCTCGAGAAAAGCGCGATCGTCGCGGGGAGACCGGAGCATATGTACGCCAGGATATGGCAATTTATTGTTCAGAAGAACGAAAAATATTTGGCTAAACCTCGGTTAGAGCGGTCGGAAACCGGTAAATCTGTTGGCCCGGTGCAAGGGCAAGCTGCGACCATACTGCGGTGGGCCCCCCGCGGTCGAAACGAGACTTGCATGAGCGTCATTAATATTTCCGGTGCCAAGGGGTAACGAGAGAATATCCCTTGAATCGGCAGAAAAGCCCTGTGTCCGGAGAAGCGGGCGTTCGAAACATATCGGTCATTCGGGAGACCATTTAATATTCGGACGGGAGTCCGGCTTGAGAATATTATAATCACCGCGGGAGGACCTGGAACATATACGTGCCGGGATACGGCAAGTTTATTATTCCGAGACACTGAAAACATTCGGCTGAATCTCGGTTGTTGTAGTCGAAAACCAGTGAATCTATTGGCCCGGTGCGAGATCGAGCCAGGACCATATTGGGGGCGCCTCCCGTGGTCCAAACGAGGCTTGCGCGGGCATCATTAATATTTCTGGTGCCGGAGGGCAACGGGGGAGAGTCCGGGGACTAGACTCAAGAACCGAAAACGTGTTCGAAAGGAGCGGGCTGTAGATCAAGGATATGAGCCAGACGATGACCATGATCGGGGCGGGCCCGAGGTCTAAGTGTGGCCCACGGAGGTCTTATTAATATTCCCATGGAAGGAGTCCAGGGGTGGCGAGAGCCGTCTCGTTCTATTCCGATTCTGTCGGTCACTTGCGGACCTCTTCATGTTCGGGCAAGGACCCATATTGAAAGTGTGGCGTGGGCGGAAACGACCCCGTGCAAATGTATGCCGAGTTTATGGCAATTTCAATGAAAGAGCGGGAGCGAATCCCGGCCCGTTAGAATGAATCTGATTTAACGGGCTATCGGTCCGGAGCAATGCCGGCTCACGACCATGTCAGGGAGGGAGCCGTCGGCCATGTTGATTGCTCGCGGGTCTTTTCATGTTCAGACACAGGTCCGTAATAGAAACGCGGTGAAAACCGAGGTGAACCCATTCAAATGTCTGCCGAACGTACGGTAATTTTAGTAGCGGCTCGGAAGGGATCCGGCCGGAGAAATGAATCCGGTTTAATCGGAATATCAGCCCAAGGCGAGGTCGGGTCACGGCCAGTTCAGGATGATTCCCAAGACTCAGGCCCAACCTGGAAGGGCGACATTGTTGTTCCTTCGGCACCGGGTCACGAGAGAGACGGGGCTGCAAGATGGATCTCATTGTTTTGTTATCATTTGAAATTTTATCATTATTATTCGTTGATTTATGCGTATCTTTGAGTGAGTTTGTTATTACTATCTATTTATCATTTTTTTACGATTTATTTATTTATCAGTGTTATTGTTAGGTTTATTATTATTTTTGTTCATTTTATTGTCATTCATTTGCTTGTCGTGTTTCGTTAAGTTTATTATTATTATTATTTATTTTGGTTATCTTTTATTTATTTATCATTCTTATTGAGTTCGTTATTATTATTCATTCATTTTTTGTTATCGTTTATTTGTCTAATTATTATTATCGTTATTATTTTTTTAAGCTTATTATTACTATTACTTATTCCTTTATTATTCTTATTTATTTATTCATTTTTTTGAATCTGTTATTATTTATTATTATTATTATTATTACTCATATTTTCTGGAGAGAGAATGGGTCATTAAAGGGCTAAGAGAAAGGCGTACCGCTGAAGGGCTGAGGGTGTGCCGCTGAAGGGCTGGGAGTGTGCCGCTGAAGGGGCTGGGGGTGTATCGCTGAAGGGCTGGGAGTGTGCCGCTGAAGGGCCTGGGACTGTGCCGCTGAAGGGCTGAGGAGTGTGCCGCTGAAGGGCTGAAAGGGTGCGTGCCGCTGAGGGCCAAGGAGCGTGCCGGCGAAGGGCCAAGCGGGTGTGTGCCGGCGAAGGCGGCAGGAAGTGTGCCGGCGAAGGCGGCATGGAGCGTGCCGGCGAAGGCAACATGGAGTGTGCCGGCGGCCAATGAAGGGCGTACCAGGGAAGAGTTGGCTAGGTGTATCGGCGAGGGGCCATGGAAGATGTACCCGCGAAGGGCGCGAGTGGGTGTGCCGGCGAAGGTAGCTGAAGGGGCGTACCGGTGAAAGGCATGGGGAGCCCACTCCTCCTCCATTTCTTTTAAGGCTTTTCTTTTCTTCTTTTCTGATTTTTATTAAGTTTACATGGGTTTCTTCTCTCTCTCTCTTGATTAACTTCCATTCTTTCTCTCGCGAGAGGGGATGTTTAAGTTGCTTAGTTGTTGTTCGGTTCGGCTCTCTTTGAGTTAATTGCGGTTCCCTTGCCTTGATTAAAGCGTTTTACCATTGTTATCTTTTTATTTGTTTGTTACTTCCTTTTATCTTTTTAATGTGTTATCGTTTCTAACAAAAATTCGGCAGCATCTCCCCTTGACCCGAGCGTAAGGGAGATACAGGGAACGCGCCCACAAGGAGTGGCGGAACCCGACAACTGGAGGTGGGCGCCCGAGAGCGGCAACACCTTAATAAAACCTCGGAAAACTCGGAGGGGACGACAGAGAGGAAACACGGGGCTAATGCAACCTAAGGATACGCTGACTGGCAGGGAGAGGGCTAGGTGTACCGGGTAGAGGCAGGCCAAAGGTGTGCCGCTGGGGCTGGGCTGGGGCGTACCGCTGGGGCACGGCTAGGGTGTGCCGCTGGGCACAGTTGGGGTGTGCCGCTAGGGGCCGACGGGGTGTGCCGGCGAAGGCCTGATCAGGCGCGCCGGCGAAGGGTTCAAAGAGGGCGTGCCGCTGAAGGCGGCACGACTGGGCGTGCCGTTGGAGGCACAATCAGGGCGTGCCGTTGAAGGCACAATTGGGTGTGCCGTTGGAGGCACAATTGGGGTGTGCCATGGGAGGCACGGCTGGGGGTGAACGAAGAGGAAAATGCTCGACAGGAAGTAAACCCTAAGGAAGGGAAGAAAAGAAAGGGGCGTGAAACACCGAAGGATGTAAACCCGGAAGAAATGTGTTGGAAAGACGTCCGAAGAGATATTGCAAGCCCACTACCTTTATTCACACAAGAGGAGTGCCCCAAGGGGGCTAATACATGGCGACGGGAAGGAAAACAAGGGGACAAAGAAAGATAGAAAGAAGACACAATGGGGGGGCGCATGGACTCCTCCCCTCCCGGACTTCACTCTCTCTCTTCACTCACTCTCCTTCTCTTCCTCTCTTCACAAGGGCGGTGGTGGACGGGATAGCAACGGGGGGCTGGAGCCTCCCCTCTCCTTCTTCTCTTCTTCTTCTTCTTCTTCTGCTCTTCACGCGGACGGCGGTGGACAGAGCAGCGGGAGGGGGAGGCAGAGCCTCCCCTCCTCTTCTTCTTTCTCTTCTTCTCTTCCCTCTTCGCACAGGCGACAGTGGCTGGAGCGGCGGGGCCTCTCCCCTCTCTTCCTCTCTTCCCTCTTCCTCTCTTCTCCTCCTCTTCTTCTCTTCTTCTCTTCTCTTCTTCTCTTCTGCGTGTATCTCTCTGTGTGTGTATGCCCCTCCTCCCCCTTTTTTCTGTTCGCAGCGAAGAGGGGTTTTATACCCCGGGCGGCGAGAGCGTCCGAAGGCGGGAAGCATCCGGCGGGGATTTAATGGGGTTTGACTCCCTTGTCCTGGGTGGCAGGAGGAGTAGGCAGCGTGGCTCTCTCCCCGGGCGACACCTCAGCAAGTCCACTGCGCGCCAAGAATCCGTAGGGCATGGGCATCACGTCTTTCGGCCGTTGAAATGCCTTAACGCTGTGCCGCTGGCGGGCTCAAGAAGTGTGCCGCTGGGAGGGCCAAAGGCCGTGCCGCTGGAAGACACGGCAGGCGTGCCGCTGAAGAGCCCAAAGGGCGTGCCGTTGAACGGCAAGGAGGGCATGCCGTTGAAGAGCCTAAAGGGCGTGCCGTTGAACGGCTGTGAGCGACGTCACACGATTCGGGGAGCGAAGAAGACGCGGAGCGCGCGGGCTCCTTTTTGTTTGCTGCAACACAGAAATAAGAGAAAAGAGAAGGGGCCACCACGGGAGATTGCTTCGGCGGGACGAGTGGGACAAATGTAATATAGCAAGATATGGGGGTTAAACGGCCATAGCGGGAAGTGACTCGCCGCGGCCTCGGGGGGACGGGCATGGTGCAGAAATCAAATACCAAGAATTGAAACGGCCATTGGGGAAGTGACTCACCGCGGCCTCGAGAATATGAGCAGATAAGAATATAACAGAATATCAGGAGAATATAAAGAACGGGAATTTAAACGGCCATTGGGGAAGTGACTCGCCGCGGCCTCGAGAATATGAATAGATAAGAATATAACAAAATATAAAGAGATTATAAGAACGGGAATTTAAACGGCCATTGGGGAAGTGACTCGCCGCGGCCTCGAGAATATGAATAGATAAGAATATAACAAAATATAAAGAGAATATAAGAACGGAAATTTAAACGGCCATTGGGGAAGTGACTCACCGCGGCCTCGAGAATATGAGCAGATAAGAATATAACAGAATATAAAGAGAATATAAGAACGGTAATTTAAATGGCCATTGGGGAAGTGACTCACCGCGGCCTCGAGAATATGAGCAGATAAGAATATAACAGAATATAAAGAGAATATAAGAACGGGAATTTAAACGGCCATTGGGGAAGTGACTCGCCGCGGCCTCGAGAACATGATGTGATCGCCAGGGGCCAAAAGACCTCAAAATAAAGAAAGTGATCGCGCCTACCTCAAGATCGAGAGATGGCGGGTTGCTTCTTCCTCCCCCTTCGACTGGCCGACGGAGAGGGCTTTCTTTGGGTACCCTTGCAAAACAACGATAAACAAGTAACGAGTGGATTAAAAAGATGAAGGTGTAGTATTCAAATCCTTGCGATAAAAATAACGAAATGATGGCAAGACACACACCTGGTTGGTGTTATCTTTTAAACCCCTCTCGGACTCGAGTAGGAGGAAAATAAGATGATGGATGCAAGAAGTATATAAGAAGAGGCGCCCTTATGAAGGGGGATAGAGGATGCGAGATGATGAATGCAAAAGAACTACGAAGAAAAGGAAAGGATTGGCTTATTGGATGTGCCGATGGGAAATCCGGTGGAGCTCCGACAGCGTAGGGACGACGTGGAAGCGCGGTGGATGAAGACGACCTTGCTCTCGCGAGCGTGGGCACCGGAGAAGCCGGCGGAACCTCCACCTACAAAAGACCCCACGGGTTAGAAATGACTCCGGCAGCCTCTGGGCTCCGGCAGCCTATCGGATCTCTTAGAAGCTCCTTCAGTACTGAGGGGGTGGGCCTCTATTTATAGGGCTCCGGAGGGTGGAGGCGTCCAGGACCCTAGACACCTCCATCAGGGCTGAAGTAATATTTTATTCTATTTTTCTTCATTTTTTTTGAATATTTTCGTGGAGGCGTCCAGGGCCCCGGACGCCTCCATAAAGGCCCACCGAATTCCCACCGACAGCCGCACACAGTTTAGCACGACGCGTGGTTTTGAACGGCGCCCGTGATTCAGCAATGGGCGCGTCCAATTGTCTGGACGTCTCCACATTTTGGACTTTTTCACACACGACAAACCGACGATCGGTGGGCGGGGCCCGTGAGTAAGGTGATGGAGGCGTCCAGGGTCTTGGACGCCTCCAAAAATATATTTTTTATTTTTGTTTTGTTTTTATGCCAAAGCTGGCATTATGCATTTTTTATATTTTGTTTTTATGGAGGCGTCCAGGGGCCTGGACGCCTCCATAAATATATATATTTTTTATGTATTTTTTGTATTTTTATATATATTAAAGTCATGCCCCGGGTCCCCTGAAAAGGCGTCGGCAGTCGCCCGGCAGACACTCTTCCTGGTTTCGGAACCTTCCGGTGCGTCCGATTGGTGTTGATGCCGTCCGAATGCCGCAACGAGATGATTTTCGGATGCCGAAAAGGCGGAAGAAGATTCAAGAATAGGAAACACTCGAGCGATTCAAAATGCGAAAGCCAATGCGGGGCGTCGTATAGTAATATGAGATTTTTTCAGGAGATGTCAGGAATGGCGTGTCTACAGCTGCCCCGCCTTGGCGTCTGCTTTGCAAGGGAGTGACACATAGTGGAATGGTATCGAAGTAGAGTGAAATGAAGTGGGAGCGGACTGATAAGTTGATGCCAAGGTGTGATGAGACACGTTTTTGACGTTACTGTTTGGAATCTTTCCTGAAGTTTCAATGAGGCGACCTTGAAGGAGGTCTTTCAAATTTTGACGATTTGCTTGGACGGAGATCAAATAAGGGAGGGTAAGATGTGCGCTCAGGCACGAAACAAAAAGAGTCCAACTTCTCGGTGTGGAAGTACCTGGGTCATAAACCTGCAGGTTTCACCTTTGGGGAGCGGTTACCAGCCAACGTGGAAGTGTTGCGGCCAAGGTGGGTCAAGCAAGGTAAAAAGCAAAGGAATATCTGAGGGTCTGTCCAAACAAGGGTCTCCTTTGGAAGAGCAGCGTAGGGCCGTTTCAAGGAAACTCAGTATTTCATTCGGAGTGGAATATCTCATATTTGTAGGAATTAAAACACAACGGCTTTCACAATCGAATCACTTGAATGATCTTCCGCAATAAATCAAAGTCCTATATGAATGCATGCTGGGCTTAAAGAAAAATTTAAAACAAACTAAAATAGAAAATAGCCAAGGATAATATTGTCAACTTGTTAAGAACGGGTCAGGATACCGATCCGATGAGCTGGTACTGGGCTGGGGCCCGTTTATCCACGCACCAACTCACTGAATGGAACCGTCGTCCCCATGCTATCACAAGTTAACGGCCTATCCGTACAACCCAAATTCTTCCGGGATCATCACTGTTTTTGTTGAAGGGGAACTCAAATCCCAGATTCGTTCGGGCCGCAAGGTCCTTGACATGTTCTAATAGCGTAGGTATCATATACTATGATGCATGACAAGGTGGGACCAACCAATGAAAGGCGGGACAGAAGATAGGACAAAGACGTCCGTTAGTAAAACCTGCACAGGCCAACATGGATTAATAACATCAGAAAGTAACAAAATCGTAATAGAATCGCACCAAAATGCAAAGGAGATCTAGCCAAAATCCTGACACTGACCACTGATGTGACATGTTCTGCCCTGTAGCGATCTTCCCTTCCTACACTTCTTCTCTTGCACCAAGTTGTTTCGAGACACGCTTCACGAGACCTTGCCCTAAACAGCAGGGAACTACGCCTCGCACGAAGGGATCCCCTTTTCTCTTTCTTTTGGGCGCGTCCAGGCGTGAGGACGCGTCTTAACCTTCAATTTTAAATTTAAAGCGCCGGGTGGCCTTTCTTCTCCCGTGCCTTACCCGAAAACGAGCCCGCCTTCCGCCGAAACTCGCTCGCCCGTCTTTGTCTTCTTCCCCTCGATCGATGGAGTTCGACGGTCTGGACCACGGCGAAGGTGGAGAGGGACGCGGAATCCCTCGCCTGAGGAGGGACACGCAAGAGCACGGAACGGTGTCCATGGAGTAGGAAGGGCCGCTTCGGACCCCTGAGGGACCCGAGGGGCCCGATGTCGCGGAGGGAGGTGAACACGGTCTGGTAGGTCCTCCGATCTCTTCCTCTTTGATCCATTTTGAGTTTTGAAGCGAGCCGTGGGGGGAAAAGGTTTCGGCGAGTGTTGCACTCAAATGATGGACGCGTCCTTGACAGGAGACGCGTTCTTATTATGACGCGAGGCCCTTCTTTCTTGATGCAGGACATGGCAGAGACCCCGGGTTTGGCCGATGAATGGGCGAGTGCAGATGAGCCCAGCCGTGTCAGGAAGGAGAGTCGCGGCAAGGCGAAGCTCGAGGATTGGCGCATACGTCTCCCTAGACAGCAAGGGAGCGTATTGGTGTAGGACAGTGCCGACTTCCTGTGGCAGCAGAGAGAGAGTTATGCGGGGCTTCCCCAAGCCGGGGATACGCGTGACGTCAACGGCTCGCGTGCCCAATTAGCCGAGGTCAGGCGGCAGCTGGCCGCCACTCAACAGGAACTGTCGCTCGTGGTAAGGTAAGTGATGCATTTTCTATTTTTAAATGTGGAGCTTAGCTGACGGCTGTTGTTTGTTCGTTCCAGCGTGCCCAGCAGACAGCGATGGTGGGAGTGGCTGGCGGCGCATCTTCCAGTTCCTCGGCTCCTTTTCTTGAGATTGCCTCCCTCCGGGAGCAACTTGCCGGAGCGGTGGCTCGGGCTGCCCGGGCGGAAGAGGAGCGTGACGCCTGGGTGGCGACTGTAGCAGAGCTGTGACATCGCGGTGAGGAGAGACCTTCTCCAGACATCCTGGAGTTAAGGGTTCTTCTGCAGATGACGAGGAGAGAGGCAGAGAGAGAGAGTCGAGAGAAGGGCCGAGCGTCAACGGGATCAGACCGAGAGGAGGGCCTTGGAGGCCCAAGTGAGGGAGCTCCAGCTGGGCCTTCAGGCCGTCGTGCAGAGGCTAGGAGGGATGGAGACGCGCTACGAGAGAGCACGAGAGTTTGGGGAGCGACTGCGCCAGTCTGGTCGCTTTGCCGCTAGTGGCTTCTTCGCCACGCCAGGGGAGGAGCAGCGAGTCATTGCTGTGGAGCCGGCGCCACGAGGCGTGGCGGGTGCTACTGCACGGGGATCCAGGAGGCTTTTGAGGGACCCTCACCTCAGGGGAGAGGAGAGGGACGCCTAGAGGGACGAGCATGAAGATAATGGCAAGAGTTGGCGAGCTAGTGGACCCGCCTCCTCTCTATGATTGTGATGTTTATGACAGCTTATGTAGAATGGAGTGATTTGATTTTTTGCTGCTTGTTTGTTCTCTTGTGCATTCCCTCTTCGCCATGCTTCCTTTGTACTGTTTCCATGTGATGTGCCTGCCGAAACCTCACCCTAGAACGGAAAAACGCGTCTCGCTCCGATCTCCTTTTACAGAAATCTACTGCGGGAGTCAACAAAGACGGCCCTAGCTTTTCTTCTCGGGCGGTTTGCCAGCCTTTGCAGACAACCTTCAAAAGGATAGGGCATCTTGTCCAAACAATCGCCTTGTGTGAGTGGTGAAGTAACACATGTGGGACCGTATGGCAGGTGCCTTACCACAAGGGCTATTGGAGGGATCTTGCTCGGCACACCTCCCTTTTTCTATAAATGTCCGCTCTTTTGTTCTCCCAGGGTCCTTGAGAGCCAACTCGAGGAGTACAGATTCCCACAGAAGAGGAGGGGTTCAAAATCCTGAAGTCGAGATGGAGGGTGAATCTTCCCATTCCTCGAAGAGGAGCAAGTCCAGCGGTAGCAGTTCCAGGAAGCTTTCGGATCTTGAAGGGTACTTCAGTGAAAGGACCCGATCACAACTCGTAAGCCAAGTTTTCCTGCCCTTTTTTCCATCTTTTTTCTTCCTTTCTTCCTGACCAAACCTCTTCTCCATTCCCTGCATACGTAGAGTGTGATGAAATCACAGATCTCATGGGAGTTGGTAGTGGCAGCATACCGAGGTCTCCCAGATTTTCAGAAGGCGAGGCTAGACGTGATGGGATTTGGCACCTTTCTTCGGATCGAGCCGCTCGAGCTCGACCTGGTCCTGATCCAAGCCTTGTGTGAGAGATGGGACCCAGTGAGTCGGGCATTCCTGATGCCCTGGGGGCACATGGTGCCTAGCTTGGAGGATGTGGTCCGGATCACAAGCCTGAAGGTGGAGGGCGAGGCAGTGACCGGGGTCACTTATGCGGATTATCGAGAAGGTGCTCGGAAGCTACTGGGTTTGGACCTAGATGGTCAGAAAAATAGGTCGGTAGCTAGGGCGTCCCTCATGGATGCATTAGGGCTCAACGACACTCGTCGGCGGGACGATGAATCCTCAGAAGAGTTCATGGAAAGGATGGAAATAGGATGCCATGCCGTGTACTGCACAGATTTTGGCAACTGGGAAAGATGCAACATAGATTTGAGGAGATTTCTCCTCTTCCTTTTGGGGAGATTGGTACTGAGCTCGAAAGGGGACGGTATCCAATGTCGCTTCCTAGAGCTGCTATCAGACCTTGAAAGAGTAGGATACTATGCCTGGGGAGCTGCCATGCTGGCACACTTGTTTGCAGGCCTGTTCCAAGAAGCGGATCGTGAGATGGCTGTGAGTGGTTTCACACCATTCATCCAGGTATTTTTGGTTTCGCTTGTTTTGTGTGTGTATATATATATATATATATATATATATATATATATATATATATATATATATATATATATATTTCTTATTTTTGCAAGGTACTGATGACCTGCGCCGAGCAGTTGTGGAGCTATTATTACCTCCCCATGGGGAGAGCTCGGCATTGGTGACCCGCGATGGTGCCGCTAGCCAGGCGGTGGGAACCCATCATGAGTGCGGCACCCCTAACCTACCAACTGATGGTGCTAAGGCGGGAGCTACAGGAGTTCCCTGCAGCGATGGTAAATTGGAGACCCTACTCAGACATGGTCGATGCCGACCAGCCGTGGGTTCTAGCAAGTCATGCCCGGTTCGGACGGGAATTGTGGATGCACTGCCTGAATGAAATCGAGCCGCTTCGGCTACGATTGGTTATGAGGACTTTGGGACTGGCTCAAGAATGGGTGGATTCAACTGCGCCACCTCGCGTTGGGAGAGAGACGCGAGGACCGGCGACCTGCATTGACTGGCGTGTGCGATTCCCCGAACAGTATGAAGACTGGCAACGGGGTGGTATAATCGTGGAATCGCAGGCACGGGATAGCGAGGATTACCTGCGTCTATACAAGACAAGGTACGCAGAGCGGTTCCAACCCCGGGGACTTGCGGAGGTAGGTCTCCCCTTTTTCTCTTTTCTTCTTTCTCCCTTTTTTTGATTTTCTGGTGGAAATGCTGACTCGTATGGCTGTAGGATATCCGCGATATGATGATAGCGACTTTACGAACTCGCTTGGCAGAGATGGAGCAACGGTTGGGCGATGCCCGCGGAGCTACGAGCGCCTTGGTAGGTGTACAGTGCGTTCCTAATTAAAACCGCAGATTCCAGATGTTGGCTGCTAATTCACGCGGTCGTAGCATGCCCAGATTGGCGCTGCTTCCCCAGCGATGGGAGTAGGTGGTGCCTCTTCCAGCTTGTGGATTCCCACCTCAGAACTTGACTTACTTCATGAGCAACTTGCTCACGCCACGCAGCGTGCTGCGGAGGCAGAAGGGATGCTCTGTATACAGGTAAAAGTTTCAGTGTTGAGTTCTCTTTGTTTATGTCTTACCGCGTATCTTGAGATGGTACACTTGGCAGGAAAAGGAGACGGAAGAAGCACTTGCCCATGCCGCGCAGATGGACGCCAGAATAATAGAGCTGGAGGAGGAACTGCAGCGTCGTCCAGATGACGACTCTTCCAGGGATGCTATGGAACTGAGGATCACTCTCCAGTTGGAGAGGGAAGACCGTGAGAGAGAACGGGCAGAGAGAGAAAGAGACGCAGAGAGAGAAAGAGCCAACAGATTCACTGAAAGGGAGGAACGAAGGGCCATGGAGGCCCAGTTGTTCGAACACCGAACCAGTCTTGGTCTTGCTGAACAGTGGCTGAGAGATGGTGAGGAGCACTACCGAAGAGCACGAGAGCGTGGCTTTCGTGTTGGTAGCTTCTCTGCTATTTCCGTGGATCAACGCCGGGGTGTGGGAATAGGAAGGGGAGTACAGAGTGGTAGGAGTACCACTTTTCGCAGTTGGGTAGCACCCTTGAGAGCGTTTTACCCGGAGAGTAGTGGGACGAGTGATGGCGAGAGAGAAGGCGGAACTTGATGTAATTTTTTGTTTTGGAAAGGAATAAAATACAAGGTTTGGTCTGTTTGGTTTTCACCTTTACTTTTATCGCCTCGAATCCCTGCACACATCACTGAAACAAACAAATCAGAATCTCTGTTCTGACTTGGCCCCTTGCTCAATAAGCAAATGGTCACATTGACTGTCCTTGATAACTGGTCAAGGGGCCAAGCCTTTATTGAAGGCAAGGGAAAGATGCGGTGATGATAAATGCGACAGGCAAGCACACGAATGCAAGCGGTATTAAAAGTGAGGTGCTGCACGTAAATGCAATCATGCAAAATTGATTTGTTTTCTTTTTTATATTTGGCATTTTTTTTGTTTTATCATAAAAAAGATTTTTTTTATTTGCAAATATGTACATTTTCTCTTTTCCATTTTTTTTACTTTTATTATAAAATTTTTTTGTTGCTAATGCCTGTCAAGCACCCAAATGGCACCTAACCTATGTGAGAACAGGGGTTTCTTACTAACCTCCCAGGTATCCTAAGTGCACATCTAGGTTGATTTGGGCCTCTAGACCCCTCGAATGATGATCTCGCCGGCTAAGACTTACCCTGATGACAATCCCGTCATGACATGCTTAGGCTCCCAGTCGCTTCCGACCACAGGGATTCACCCAAAAGATGTTTGAGGTAAATGATTTGCCCGACCCGAGTATGTTTCCTCACAACTCTAGATGGTATATGATGGAACACCCTGGAACCCTAACGACCAACCGTATGACGCTGACCCGGAATCAGATGCCATCGCACCCATAGGTGACGTGCTTGCATTGGCCTAAGCCCGAGGTTAAACAAGAAGACATCAAGGTGGTAAACAGGGGTCTTGACCAGCCAGAAACACGGAGACTCCTTCGCAGCGATAGCTTTTGCTTTTCAAAGTAGGCAACCAAATGTGTATATTAAAATAAGGTCGCAGACCCTGGACAGTTTTCACCCTTCAGAAACTCCATCGAACCTTCATCTTTAGAGGGAGAAGGAAGAGTGTAGGGGATAAACCTCCTGAGAGGACCGGCAAAGCCGTTAACCCGGCGAGCGAATAAGGGCCCATTAACTCTTTCCTTTCGGACAACTTCGAACCAAATCTCGAGCATTTACATTCCATAGCCCCCCCTTTTGTGGATTCAAACTTTTGCTTTGAGGGGTTCCATTTATCGCATCAGGCACGGTCACGACCAGGCTCTTGATTTTGATTTTGTATTTCTTTTTGTGAGGGAGATATAGTCGTTTGACGTTTATGGGCTCCCTTTCATATGCCTGCGGGGACACTGTCCTCTTCTCGTGCTCTGATCGATGCTCGAGAAAATGGATCCTACTCTTACCCTTGGGGTTTGAGTTTCGGTTTCTCATGCTCAGTGTTTTAAGGGTGCCGACTGTCTCATTTGGTCGAAGAGAAAAGAATAAAGATTACAGCTTCCGGAGATCTTCTGAGTGGGGCCCCACCGTAGGTGATGCTACCGACTTTTTTGAATAAAATACATAAGTGAGCACATGTTAGCTTCCTTCGAGCGAGCATAGGCCGACGTGGCCGGACAAGGATCTCCACGGTTCTGGCAAACCAAGACCCGGTGCCTACCAAGCCTTAATGAGCCCTATCCTAACATGAGGGTTAGATGCAGTGACTTGACTACATGGTGACCACCAGGCATCGGCATTTTGAATTTTCCATATTTTTAGTGGTTTTCAATATTTCTTTGTTTTTTGATGTTTTCTATCTTTTCATCATTTTTTTTTGTTTTGTGCTAAGGGTAATATTTCTTAAGATAAAGCCCATTCCAAGGGTGGGATAACTCGGTCCCTTCGGCGTTGACTAGCTTGTAGGCGTTGCCAGGGTACACGGCTTGAATTACAAATGGTCCTTCCCAATTGGGTTGGAGCTTAGAACGCGGACCTCCAGGTTTGACAAAAAATCTTTTTACGACCATCTCACCGACTTTGAATTTCTTCTCAACGATTTTCTTTTGGTAAAAGCGAGCGAGTCTATTTTGATACACACGCGCGTGTTCGGCAGCGGCCAGCCGCTTCTCATCCAAGAGTTCCAACTGGGCGAGGAGTGAATTACGACGATCGTCGAGGGAGAATTCCTCGTCCAATTGTACCCTGAGAGAAGGGATCAGAGTCTCGTACGGGACTACCGCTTCCATACCATAAGTAAGGGCAAACGGAGTCTGCCCGGTGGGGGTACGAATTGAAGTGCGATAGGCCCATAGGGCTTCGATAAGTTTTTCTGGCCAATCTGAAAACTTACTAGACTCGCAGGTTTTTTTGATGATTTTGAGCAATGTTTTATTGGTGGCCTCTGCTTGGCCGTTACCTTGCGGGTAATAAGGCGATGAATGATGTAATGCAATTGCGTACCTTTTGCAGAGGTCGCATAGGTCCTGAGAAATGAATTGTGGCCCATTGTCGGTGACGATTGTGCTTGGGACGCCAAATCTGGCGAGGATGTTCTTCATGATGAACTTGCAGACTGTTGACGCCTTGATTTTCGCGTAAGCTTCCTCTTCGGCCCATTTGGTGAAGTATTCCGTCGCAGTAAGGATGAAAGATTTCTGCTTGGTGAGGGAATTGGGATCACCTAGGGGACCAATGATGTCGAATGCCCACATGGAGAAAGGCCACGGGGAGGATATTGGATGAAGTGAGGAAGATGGTGAATGGATTTTATCGACGTGAAGTTGACACTTGACACACCTACGGACATAGACAGCACAATCCTCTTCCATAGTGGGCCAATAAAAGCCTTGGCGAATGATCTTCTTGGCGAGCATCTGACTATTCACGTGGCCACCGCACACACCCGAGTGCGTCTCCTCTACACATATCCAAACTTCATCGTCACCAAGACATCTTAACAGAATACCAGTAAGGCTCCTCCTATAGAGTAGACCTCCAACCAATGTGTATTTCTGAGCCACCCTTCTTATGGCTTTCTTGTCCTCTGTGGTGGCCCCTTCAGGATAAGACTGATCTTGGCATTATTTGACGATTTCATAGAACCATGGTTTCTCTTCATCAGCCAGTTCTTCTTCGGCCTCTGCCAACATGATTTCCCTCTTCTCAAGGATATCTTCCTGCAGGATCTTCCTTGCTATCATGTCTTTGATATTTACGTAGGAAGCATCATCGATTGCAGGGGCGTGAAGTTTGTAGATGGAAATGGACTCAAACCATCTTCCTAGAGGGAACCTTATGGATGATGCCAACGAGGCGAGGGCATCGGTGAGAATATTCTGATGACGAGGGACATGAACAAAGATCAATTTGGTGAATAGTTTGGCAAAGGCAGCAGTGAGTTCTTGATATGACTTGAGTTTGGGATCGCGAGTGCGATATTTAGTGAGCACCTGGCGAAGGATGAGTTGACTATCACCTACGACTCGCAACTCAGTGATACGAAAAGAATGAGCGAGTTCTAGGCCAGCTAGAAGAGCTTCATATTCGGCTATATTATTGGTAACTGAAAATTTGAGCTGGTATGCCAATGGGAATGTGAGGCCTTCAGGCGACAGGAGGGTGACGCCGATTCCTCTCCCCTCAGAATTCAGAGCTCCATCAAAATATAGCGTCCACATTGGCTCATCTGATTGGTTGACGGACATTAGTTCCTCATCTGGAAACTCTGATTGGACGGGATCGAACTTGGGAAGAGGATGGTGAGCGAGATGCTCGGCTATGGCATAGCCTTTAATCGCCTTTTGCTGGATGTAGGTGATGTCGAACTGAGAGAGAAAACTTTGCCAGCGTGCTAGCCTATCCGTAAGGATGGATTTCTCCAGAAGGAATTTGATAGGATTCATTCGAGCAATCAAGTGGACCTCATGAGCCAAGAAGTAGTGCTTCAATTTCTGCACTACCCAAACGAGGGCAGCACAGGTTTTCTCCATGATGGTGTACTTCTGCTCACAGGGATTGAGAAGTTTGGACAAGTAATAGGTTACCCGTTCCTTGCCTTCTTCATCAGCTTGTGCGAGGACGGCTCCCACGGAGTCATCCAAGATTGAGACGTAAAGGATCAGAGATTTTTCTGGTTTGGGTGGAATGAGAACGGGTGGACTAGCCAGATATTCCTTCAACCCTTCAAAAGCTTTCTGACATTTAGAATTCCAGTGGAATTCTACTCCTGGCTTGGTCAACTCGTAGAGAGGTCTACACCTTTGTGAATGTTGGGACACAAACCGACGAATAAACTGCAGCCTCCCGATTAAACCTCAGACTTCCCTCAAATTCTTGGGAGGCGACATATCCCTGATGGCCTTAGCTTTGTCGGGATCTATCTCGATCCCTCTTTTACTCACAATGAACCCCAGCAATTTACCCGACGACACACCAAACACACACTTTTTCAGGTTCATTTTCAATTGGAACTCCCTTGACCTTTACAGGACCTTAGCCAAAACTTTTGGATGTTCCATCCTGGTCCTTGATTTCACCAATAAGTCATCCACATACACTTCCAGATATATGTGCATCATGTCATGAAATATGGCCATCATCGCTCTTTGGTAAGTAGCTCCAGCATTCTTTAATCCGAACGGCATGACCACGTAACAATATGTTCCCCAAGGGGTAGTGAATGACGTCTTTTCCTGATCCTCTTCTGCCAAATGAATTTGATTGTATCCTGAAAATCCATCCATGAATGAGAGGGTTTCGTAGCCTGCCGTGTTATCAATCAACACATCAATGTGAGGTAAGGGAAAATCATCTTTTGGACACGCGCGGTTAAGGTCCCGGAAGTCGATACAAATCCTGACTTTCCCATCTTTTTTCATGACCGGGACAATGTTCGCCACCCATTGAGGATAAAGAACGACTCTAATGAACCTGGCTTTATGGAGCTTATCGACCTCTTCTTTCATTTTCAAAGCCATTTGAGGGTGGAAACGCCTTAACCTTTGTTTTACCGAGACGGACCCTAGTTTTAAGGTTAAACAGTGTTCGACCAGGGTTGGATCCAGACCCAGCATATCCTCGTAGCTCCATGCAAACGTGTCCTTATATTCCTTGAGAACCTCAATTAATGCCTCTTCTTCAGAGGGTGGTAGGTTGTCACTTATGAGGATGATCCTAGGGTCTTCCTCAGTTCCCAAGTTGACTTCTTTGGTGGATTCTTCTACGGTGGTTGACGGCTCGTCGAATCTCTTTATTCCACTAGCGTATGCGCCCGTCGCATCCTCATATTCTTCACCCTCATCGTCAGTGGGGCATTCTTCATCCGTGATCTCGTAGACTCCATACCCTTCATCAAATGTACAGTCGCCCTCACATTCTATTTTCGGTAGCCGGATGGGATTTTCTAACAACTGGGGGATGGCAAGAAGGGCCTGACACCTGGCGGCTAAATCCAGAAGGAATCGGCGAGGGATCTGCCTACCCTTGGATTTCTTCCTAGGTACTACCCTTGACCTATCATTCCTAGATTGACTGACAATATTTACAGAAGAAGAGGAAGATGAAGAGGATGGTGTAGAATGTATAGGAGAAGAACCCTCAGAGGAGGGGTAGAAAAGGTCGCTCATCGGACCTTGGACGGGTGGTCCGCAAGGGGGGACGCACCCGTGGGAGATGTAGGAGGTTTCTTCAACGAAGATGTGTTGTTGAGGAGTTTGAAAATTGAAGTTTTTTTTTCATTTTTATTTTTGATGACAAAATAGTGAAAAGAGATCGGAGGAGAGAGAAAAGTGGTTATGGCTAGAGGATTACGAGGCTCATAGAGCAGATCATGGTTGAAGATCTGGCGCGGGTTGAAAAGCCCGCGTAGGTATGTAAGCAGAGAAGGGGATCTGGGAAGATCATCAGACAATTGTCTGGCCCAGGAAGATGATATCAGCAAAGGCTGAGACGAGTGGATGGAGAAGATGGCGGCTAATGAGCCGTCGACGGCAATGTTGAGGACGGATGAAGATCCGTCGATGACAGGGTCCTTCTAGCGAGAACGAGGATAGTTTGGAACCTTGGCAAGAGTGGTAATATTCTCTGGTATTCCGGAGATCAATGGTGGTCCTCCAAGCTGCGGAGACGAGAACATCCTTTCCAGTGCAACGGAAATGTCCCGTCTGTCGAACCATTTGTTCCACTCGCATTCCGGATCTTTGATCTTGCCTCTTTTGGTGATCCTCGGACATTTTTCAGCAAAATATACAGCATGTGATCCCCCATATGCTTCTCGTGGGTAATCTCCCATCTGAACAACGGGCCCTCTGTTGAAGTGGTTTGATAGAGTCCATGTGAGGGGCTTCCAATCCGCCTTGAACGGTCCTTTGAAGCCTAGGCCAAACCTGCGGTTCGGCCTAATTTCCTTTGGCGGTTTGAGCCTACCCTGTAACTGTGCGTCCAGACCTTTACCCTGTTGGTAGCCGATGTTCCTCATAATCTCCCACCCTTTGGAGTGAAAAGGGAGATATGATGTTGCGGTTGCCCTGACCGGCTCCTTTGGTGCTAGTGGAACGTGAGATAGATCACGCACGTCCAGCAGTGACAATATGGGCCGATGAGACGGCCAAACAGAGGGCAGAGAGGTGTTGATAGCATCCACTGTGTGAAGGACAGGTGTACTGACCACTTTAATAATCCTCCCATTGTAAGGAAACTTCAGGCACTGATGGTTGGTGGAAGGCACAGCGTCCATGGCTTCGATGTAAGGGCGACCCAGTATAGCCTTGAATGTGGGGTCCATGTCGAGGACATGGAATTCCGTGGGAATTGACAGGGGGCCTAGTTCTGCCTTCAGAATAATCATCCCCTACGGCGGCCTTTTGCTATTGTCATAAGCCGTGACCGTGATCGAGGAAGGTCTTATTTGTTCCTCGTTGACCCCACACAACTGAAGGGTGTCCATGGAGATCACATTTATGGACGCACCCGTGTCCACAAGACACGGGTTTATGGATACCCCCTTAATTTTTATTGAAATGCACAATGCATATTTTCGAGCTTCCTTGGGAGCGAGCTCGTAGTTGTGGAACATAATGGCCGGTTGTGTGTCTGTTGGGGTCAGGACGGTCGAAATCTTCTCCACGGGGAGGTCTTCATTAACCATGACTTTTTGAAGATATTCCATCAAGGCCGCCTGGTGGGATGTGGATCTTTGAAGTAGCTCCAGGATGGAGATCCGAGCAGGTGTTTTGTCCAAGTGTTTCAATAGATCATACTGTGTTCCAGGGATAGCTCTTTCTGGTTGTTCTCCATCATCCTTCTCTGGCTGAGATTGCTCAGGATTCTGACTGTTGTGGGGGAAAACCCTGTGGAAAATCCTTCCACTCCGGAGCACCATTGCCTGCGGCTTTTGTACCTCTGTGGGGGTAGCAGTGGGTTTTAACAGGGATTTGAGGGGTAGTGGTGGAGGAATGGTTGATGAAGCAGGGGTGATGACGGGAGCAGGGATTCTGATGAGGGGTTTGTTAGGTGGAGGCATGGTGGAGGTAGAGGGGATATCACACGGATTATGAAGGATAAGGGGTCTGGAAGGTGGAGGTGGAGACGAAGTAGAAGTGGGTAGGGCTTGAAGCGGGCAATGATTTTGAGGTGGGTGATGGGTAATGAGTGGTTTTGAAGGCATTAGTGGTGATATGGTGGAGAAAGACGGGGTTATGTATGGTTGACGGATGATAAGGGGTTTAGAAGGCGTAGGGGTAAATGTGGTAGAGGTGGATGGTAAAGTGGGGGAGTGAGAGAAGATGAGAGGGTGTGAAGGTGTAGTGGAGAGTGTCGGTTGATAGGAGATCGTAGTGCGGATGAGAGGGCGTAATGGTAGTGAAAATAGTGAAGGCGATACTGACGTGGGTTGATGAGAGAGAGGTGCTACCCGGGCAAGGCAAGGGTGTTGCGTGATGATAGGATTGGCGGTAGAAAGAATGGAGGTACTTTTCGGGTGCCACACCTACTCTCTCCCGACTTCCGAGAAGGAGGAGATGGGGTTAACCTGATGATTGGGCTGTTGGTGCTCCGGTAATGGATTCTGGATTATGTCCATGTTGGGCTGTTGTTGTGGGGCCTACTGAGACTGCTGTTGTTGTTGTGGTTGCTGCTGCTGTTGTAACTGCTGCTGTGGTCTATGAGGAGGTCTCCTAGCCTTGAGAGCGGTGATGTATCGTCTCATTTCATCCCAATCTATTTGATGTTCATCATTCATATCGTGGATGTAATCTTTGAAATGGAAGCAGTAATCTACTGTGTGTCCTGGCTGCCTGTGGTAGACGCAGTATTTGGAGGTATCAACATTCGGGGGCCACACAGGCCTTTTCCTGGGTAGCACAAGTATGTTTGAGGCCAAGAGGGCGTTGAAAATATCCGCCAGAGTTTCTGGCAACGGTGGATAGTAGGCTCTCTTGGGATCGACCGGCCTCCTTTGTTGCTATTGGGGACCATAATTCCCCGGGGGTGGAACTTGGTTGTACTGAAGTGGTGGTTGTTGTTGCTGAGGTTGTGGTTGTTGTTGCTGGGGTTGAAGTAATGGAGGCATATTATCCTGGGGTGGATTATTTTGGGGTGGAGGACGAAGAGGGAAAGGACCTGGTTGGAGGGGAAGTCGGGGCATTTGTGGAGGCCTTGGGTTGACTGCATAGTTGGCATTGTTGACCGCAACCACTTGCTCATTTGTCACGACCCCTTCTGTGGCTCCGCCGGGGACACTAGCGCCTGTCTTTCTGACCACTTTGGGCTTCGGCGACTCAAAGATATTCATAATGGGGGAGTCTTTTAACTGGGTTTGGATGTACCGGGCCCTTTCATAGAGTTCCTCCATTGTAGTAAGTTTATTCATGGCCAGGACGTGTCTGAACTGTGGGGTTGCATTAGACACAATCATCTTCACTTGTTCGGGCTCGGAGAGGGTATCCCTTATTCTTTCCGCCAGAGACCTCCATCTATCAGCATAGCGGATAAAATCCTCGTCGGGCTTCATCTTTTCGGCCACTAGGTCGGTAATGGAGAGTGAGGGACCGACCCTATCCCTATATTTCTGCAAGAACCTTCTCTGGACTATTTCAAAATTCTCGGCCTCGCGGGGCTCCAAAGAATAAAACCACTCTAGCGCGGGACCATCCAATGATCTCCGAAAGAGGTATGCCAGGGACCTCTGATCGTTTTGCCAATAGGAGGATTCATACATGAAATCCTTGAGGTGAATGAAGGGGTTGCCGGTACCATTGTATCTGCGGTACGTGGGCATTTCAGAGGGAGGAAGATGAATGATGGGAAGGATTGGCAAAGTAACCTCCGGGGTGGCTTTCACGTCCACCATTCTTCTCAGATTTTGAAACTGCTCGTCCATGCGATTGAACCTATTGAGGAGCGATTGGGTGAGCTCCTCTGGAGGTGAAGGTGGCACTTGCCACTGGGGGAGAAACTATCTCCCGGAGACTTGAGGGGGGAACCCCGAATGAGAGGGAGCTGTCGGACCGCCGACAGTTGGCCCTGGCTGAAGCGGTATGTGGGGAACAACGGGAGTTTGAGATTGTGACGGAAACTGGAATGAGGGTGGTTGTTGGCTTGCTTGTCCTTGAAGCGAGGGAGACTAGATGGCTTGTGCCAATGAAGGAGATGGAATGGCCTGCACGGACTCTTGGAGAGGTGCGATGGCCGGAGTTGATTCCTGGGGCGTGGGGGAAACAGATTTCCCCTTCAGAATGGCCTGGAAGGCCCGGAGCTGTTCAGAGGTAAGCTCCGTGTTGGCGAGGACGCCCAGTAAGGAAGAGATATCCTGTGGTGGGGATGTGTCCCCGGTAATAACCTGCACCTCATGCGAGGGCTCATGAGAAGGACCCGAGTCCATAGCATAGACTCGCGGGTCGGCTGACAAACCATGACTAGGGTGGTTTTCCTCAAAAGACTCGTGAGCCATGCTCACAGTTTTCCCAGAACGTAAAAACATACACTAGCAAGCAGGTAGCAGAGATTATCAAACAAGTGGATGGCTTTACGCCCCTTTTTTGTGTTTTGATTTTGATGATTTTTTTTTATTTTTAGCGAGATCCGAAGTTCACACAAAATAGGGACCCTAGTTTATTTTTGTTTCACCGCCGTGTCAGCTAGGGTCTCTCGTCTCACCACGAATGGGATGACTAACTCCGGGGGACTTCAATGGTACAACCAGCCCAGTGAACGAAGAGGAGATTCTTCTATGTCGGGGACTTACGGAGGTCCCAGTGGAGGAGATTCTAGTCCGTTGAGAGGAATTCTCAAACGAAGAGTTCTTCCTTCACCGGGAAAGGGTGATCCTTAGAAAAAAATGAAAAAGGATATAAAAGAGGGATGGATGTATGCAAATGGAATGCTGACAGAGATATAGAGTAAGAAAACAACAGAAATAACAAACATATAATAAACACCCAACCAATCACAACTGACAGTGCTGCCGTGAGCACAACGGGGGCGCGCGAGGGCGCCAAGGTGGAGAGGCACGGACGATGCCGAACTTGCAAGGGTCGCCAAAAGGAAGCAGTAGATGTCCCACCGTGATCGCCAATCTGTGAGCGACGTCACGCGGTTTGGGGAGCGAAGAAGACGCGGAGCGCGCGGGCTCCTTTTTGTTTGCTGCAACACAGAAATAAGAGAAAAGAGAAGGGGCCACCACGGGAGATTGCTCCGGCGGGGCGAGCGGGACAAATGTAATATAGCAAGATATGGGGGTTAAACGGCCATAGCAGGAAGTGACTCACCGCGGCCTCGGGGGGACGGGAATGGTGCAGAAATCAAATAGCAAGAATTAAAATGGCCATTGGGGAAGTGACTCGCCACGGCCTCGAGAATATGAGCAGATAAGAATATAACATAATATAAGGATAATATAAAGAACGGGAATTTAAACGGCCATTGGGGAAGTGACTCGCCGCGGCCTCGAGAATATGAATAGATAAGAATATAACAAAATATAAAGAGATTATAAGAACGGGAATTTAAACGGCCATTGGGGAAGTGACTCGCTGCGGCCTCGAGAATATGAATAGATAAGAATATAACAAAATATAAAGAGAATATAAGAACGAGAATTTAAACGGCCATTGGGGAAGTGACTCGCCGCGGCCTCGAGAATATGAGCAGATAAGAATATAACAGAATATAAAGAGAATATAAGAACGGGAATTTAAACGGCCATTGGGGAAGTGACTCGCCGCGGCCTCGAGAACATGAGCAGATAAGAATATAACAGAATATAAAGAGAATATAAGAACGGAAATTTAAACGGCCATTGGGGAAGTGACTCGCCGCGGCCTCGAGAACATGATGTGATCGCCAGGGGCCAAAAGACCCCAAAATAAAGAAAGTGATCGCGCCTACCTCAAGAGCGGGAGATGACGGGTTGCTTGTCAAAGGCTGTCTGGCAATCTTCATCCTAATAAAAGGGAGCATCTTTCATCATCAACTTGTGAAAAGGCTGGCATCGCCCTGACAAATTGGAAATGAACCGCCGGATATAAGCCAGGCGGCCCTGTAGTGACCTCAGCTCGGAGATGTTTCTAGGTAGAGGTAACTCCTGAATCGCCTTGATCTTTGCGGGGTCTATTTCGATTCCCCGATATCGGACGATGAAGCCCAAGAATTTTCCGCTCGACACTCCGAACGCACATTTCATAGGGTTCATTTTTAGCTCATGCTGCCTCAGCCTCTGAAAAACAATCCGGAGGTCTTGCAGATGATCTTCTTTTCTTCTGGTTTTGACCACCAGATCATCTATGTAGCACTCGACCTTGTGGTAGAGCAATTCATCAAAAATTTTGGTCATTGCGCGCTGATAGGTTGCGCCGGCATTCTTCAGTCCGAATGGCATTCTCTTGTAATGATAAATGCCTTTAGGAGTTCGGAAAGCAGTATGGACCTGATCATGCTCCGCAATCCAAATCTGATTGTAGCCGGAAGACCCATCCATGAATGACAGGGCTTCATGGCCGGTTGTAGCATCAATCATGACCTCGGTTATTGGTACCGGGAAATCATCTTTAGGGCAGGCTTTATTTAGATCTCAAAAGTCAACACAAATCCGGATCTGTCCATTCTTCTTTTTTACGGGGATAATATTCGCCAGCCATGTGGTGTACTGATTTTCTTCAACAAATCCCACATCAATGAGCTTGTCAACTTCAGCACAGATTCGGGTGATGAGTTCCGGCCTCATACGCCGCGGCGGTTGCTTCACCGGCTCGGCTTCGGGGCTGATTGCTAGCTCATGTTGTGAGACGGCGGGGCTTAGACCCGGCATCTCTTTGTAAGTCCAGGCGAAGCAATCCCGGTATTCTAGCAGTAGTTGAATGTACAGCTCCCGTTCTTCTGGGGACAGCTGGGCACTGAGGAAGGTAGGCCTAGGGTTCTTCTCATCTCCCAGATTGACTTCTATTAATTCATCGACCATGGCTTGGCCTCCGTCTTCTATCTCCGGAGGTGCCGGCTGGAGGTCAACGAAGTCTGGAATACCATCTTGAGGGTCGAGTACTTCGACTTCCTCGTTGGACACTGCCAGAGCTTCCTGTGGTCTCTTGATCTCTTGTGCTAGCGGCTGTGTGGGTGGATCTATGGACACACCCGTTGCCGTTGCAGCTCCCGAGGGTGAGAGAACAGCTTCAGTGCTTGTAGATGAGGTTGCAGCCATGACAGGCCAGTAGCATATTGGATTCGTAGCAGAAGTTGAGGGAGTCTCGCCTTCTGGGATAGTTGTATCTTCCGCAGAAGTGGCTTTTTCTTTTCTGGTAGCCGGCTCCCCTTGATTGGAGTAAACCGAGGCTTCGTTGACTGGCAGAAAGGATGTTGAAGTCGTCATTAGTATGACCCCTGCGGAGGGAGAGACTTCTGCTTCTTGAGTATCTTCGGCTTCGCTGCTGCTAGCCGTATCAAATTCGGCTTGAAAGGCCGCTTCTTCAGGACGGACCTGCTCCCAGCATCGGCAGGAGATCAAGGTCTCCATTTGTTGATTCCCGGATAGAGCCAATTCAGCATGTTCTGCTTCCGCCGAATATTCATCAAAGGTTGCCCCCAGAGGGCTATCTTCAGTTGGATAGAAGGTGGAGATGGTATCCACCTCGTACCGCCCACTGTAATAGTAGTCTTCCAGGGTGAAGCCCAGACCCGGATGTTGAGAGACACGTCTCATTTCTTTATCCAGATTTGCAGGATACCACATCTTCTGGAAAACTTCCTTGCGTTTTTGAGGTTGATCGGGAGGGATGTGTTGCTTTTGAAACATCCTGGCCGTTCGATCAGTTGTAAATGCCAGGCCCTGAACAGGAACCCGCGGGTTGGCTAGATCCTCAGGGAGGCTGCAGTCTGTGTCCTCCTGAGTGGGATGCTCCTCAGCTATATAGAATAAGCTGCTGGGCCCATCTTCTTGTGTCACCTCCCAGGCTTTGAAAGGTTCGACAGTGGGATCATTGAGGCCGGAGACTGGCTTGGTGAGGCCGGCCGGGACTCCGATGCGGTCGTGCTGTCGATCAACATGCACTTCCTTAGCTTTGGGGTATAATGCTGGGGGTGTCACCCTGCCGAGACTTCCAGAAGCCGTGATGTGGGAAACCACCTTCGGCTTGACATATCCGCGCGGCGGTGGTGGATACCAACCGTCACCCGATTTGTTCTTCGATGCCCCTACGGGGGCTCCATCTTCAGAAACCTTCCGGGGAGACCCTGTATATAGGTTGGCGTCCGCCAAGTGACATTCAAACATCTCGAATGGGTGGATGTCAGCAAATATCCTCTCCTCCTTCCCCTGGAGGCTGTATTTGATGCATTGGTGGAGCGTGGAGGGCACCACCATATTTTCATGCAGCCATGGGCGGCCGAGCAGCGCTTTGTAGGAGGTGCGAGAGTCAATGACGTGAAACTGCACCGTTGTAGTGAAATCTGCCAGGGTCAGTGTGAACTCTGCCACTCCCATAGATACTTCACATTTTTGGTTGAAGCCAGCGATACGCATATCCCCGACTTTCTCGAGATGCACATTAAAGTGGTACCTCTCATATATTCTATATGGCAGGATGTTGACTGCTGCACCAGGATCGACCAGAATCCGGTTCAGTTCTCTTCTATTCAGATGCCCTTTCATATATAGTAGCCTGTTGTGACTGGCAGTAGGCAGTAGCATGTCTTCTGGAGAGAAGGTCATACTGGCTTCTGGTATAGCCTCAGCTATGCAAGTTTCAAAATGAGCAGGCGTCTGCAGAGCAATGATGATCACCTGTCAAGTCTCTTCACTCAAAGAGAGAATTTCCCAGATCATAAATCGAGCGGGGAGCTTTTTGAGCAACTTCATTATTCGGCTCCCAGCCCGGACATTGGAGAGCTTCATCTCTTCAGCCCATCTGGGCTTGGGGAGGTTTTGATTTGTGGGTCCAGACGGACCCGCTTCATCTTCCTCGGACTCGGCACCCTCTTGACTGGCATCGGCTGTCGGGTCTTCTTTATTATCTGCTGTAGGGCAAGCCCCATCTGCATTTGCATCCTTAGTGGGTTGCACTGGCTGCGGGTGAATGACCCCGGGCGTAGGGTTAGCCTCCTGACAAGGCTGCTTCCCCTTTGACATCTTCATGAATTCAAGGAATGAAGGGACTATCTTGCCCCCAGTCTTGTTGTATAGACCTGACGGAGGAGAGATTTGGACTCCCTTAACTTCCGGCGGAGGTGTCTTGTAGGGTTGCTCCCCTCTGAACATAATGTTGTGATTGGGTGGCGGCTGGCGCCCCCATTTTCGGCCTGACCGAGTGGCATGTGCAGCAGTTACGGCCTCGGCCTTGCCTCCCCCAGCATGGGGTGTGAAGCAAATTTCTTCTTCTTCCTCTTCTCCGGGCAGGTTGAAGAGTGCTGACAGGGTATTGCAGGAGACGACCTGTGTTTTATGGGCCCCAGCGGCCTTTCTTTTCTTCTTCTTTTGCTTTTTCTTCTTTTTGGTTTCTGCAGGTGCTTGCCCCCAGAACAGGTTGCTCTCTTGAGGTGGTGCTGCTTCAGCTCCCTCCCCTTGCTTGAGTGAGAGTTGTTCCAGCTCTTGCCATGGGACGTGGTCCCATACCAGCAGAGGTTTTAGTTCGGGCTGCACATATTCATCCAGTCCTTCAATTAGGTGTTGCAGTAGAAGGACTCCAGGATTGGTTTCCTTGATTACTGGCAGCGGAGTTTGTCTCCTCCTGTTGGGTGTATGTACTCTGACAGCTGTAGGTGGAGTGACCCATACGGGTGCTACCACTGGCGGAGCAGGCCGGGGTGTAATGCCACGGATATGTGCCCCCTCTTTTGGGCGAGGTGACCTCTTTTTCTTGTGCTTCACAGTGATTTGCTGCCACCCCTGTTGTTCTTTCACGGGCTCCAGAAAATGGATTTCGTAGGTGCTCCGTGTGCTTGCTTCAGAGATCTCCTCCGGTAATGCCTGGTAGAGGGAGATCATGTTGATCGCTGCCCTCCTGAAAGGGGCTTCATGTGGCTGAGGAGGGTCTACTTTGTACTATCCCAGTTCTATCTCATTCTTCTTCACCATCCCTTCGATGACGTCTTTGAAAACATAACAGTCTTCGATTGGATGTCCCAACATCTGGTGGTAGGGACAGAATCTTGGACTGTCTTTTCTCTTCAGGTCCTCCGGCCTCCTTGGTTCAGGCAGAGCGACCATGTTGTATTCTGTTACCCAGTCGAACAGGACTCGGGTCTTATCTTTTGGAAAGGAATAAGCTTTCTTCATTTTGTCCCTCAGCGAAGGACCTTCTTTATCATCTGGAGCTTTCGCAGGTTGCGGGGGAGCCACTTTCTTGCCTTTCTCCTTCTGTTGTTCGAACACCTTGATATCAAGCATGTTCGCTTCTTTAGGTGTGGGGCGCCGTTCCGCAGCCTTGCCTTTCTGGGCTATGCTGGCAATTGACGTCGGGACAGGCTTGGCTAGAAAAGCTTCCACCTCAGCCACCACATTATTCAGCCGGTCGAATGACCGTATTTCCATACCAATCATCTTTTCCAGGACCTCCCTCCTGAGATTTTGCTTACATATTTGCACAGCGTCCTCCTGATGCGGGGGCCGCTTACATCTCATTCCGAGGTTCCTCCACCTCTTGATGTAGTCAAGGGCTGTCTCATCTGCCCTTTGTTTTGTTGAATAGAGCTCGGCCACTGTGACCTCCCTCTCTGTGACATGGAATCTTTCTCTGAACTTCCTTTGCATATCTGACCAGTCATTAATTGACCCGGCCGAGAGACTGGAATACCATTCGAAAGCGAGCCCCGTCAGCGAGGACCCGAAGAATTTCAGCAGGTATGACTCGTCGGTGGCCAGATCACCCATAACGGTCATATAATATGCAATATGCTCTTTTGGGGAACCTTTCCCGTTGAATTTGTCAAATTTGGGCGGCTTGTTGACTCCCGGAGGAAGTCGTTTAGCCGCATGGTGTTGCGGGTAGGGCACCCGATAGGCATCGAATGCGACATAGTCGCCTTCACTCTTCTCTGCGAGCTTCAACTCAATCATCCTTTCCACCATCATCCGGTTCACGACCGTGGGGTCGACTGGCTCAGGATAGAAGTGTGCTGGCTGCAGGTATGGGGTGACCAGGGTGGTCGCCTGTGGAAGATGCAGCAGCGGGGGTGTTGGGTGCACCTGAGGAAGCACCGGAGGTAGCAGCGGCTGAGGCTGTGGTGGCCGCTGTTGTGCTGTCGTCACAGTTGGTTCTGACGGCTGTGGTAGTGTATAAAGCGGCGGAGGGTCGTCTCGACGAGCCGCTCCCCGGGATGATTCACCCTGGACTTCGGGTGGTTTGGAGGCCGATGAGTGTTCAGTTTTCTCCATCAGCTGTTTCTTCAGGGAATCTATTTCCCGTTGATATTTTTACAGCAGCATCAAGACTGATGGATCTATAGTGGTGGGGACACCTTCTGTTGTCTCCCCGGACGTACCCTCAGGCAGGATGTCGAGGAGTACGTCGTCTTCTTCTTCCGTCGTCACCACATTAGCGGTCAAGACGGGGGCTTTGTCATCCCAGTGGAGGTAGACCTGGGGCTGTTTCTCTTTCATCATTGTCAGAAGCCCTCTTGCTGCTTCTGTCCTGGGGGTAGTTGGCCCCGGCCGTACGGCCAATTGAACCAGTTCTTGGGGGTCTTCAGGAAGCTCCCCATATCGGCTGGGTACACCAGCCATGTTGCAAATGAAAACCTGCATCCTTCTTCTTTGTCGATGGACCCTCCGCCTGGCTTGTTGCGGAAAGGTCAGCCTCTCGAACACAGAAACCCTTCTTCTTTCTTCCCGCTCGGGGAAGACTTCATCGACTTCGATCTCAAAGCCGTCATCGTATCCATTGTCATCGACCGACGACACCATCATTATATCCTCCATCTCTTCTTCATCTACCGTTGATGGGCAGTAATCTTCTTCAGTGGCGACTGTCTGCATCAGCCGCTGCTGTCCGAGTGAGGTGTTGCCCAATCCTCGGAAATAGCTTCTGACCAGGCATGCCATTTCTTCTCGACCCCGTTCTTGATGTAGCACGGGGGAGAGTGGTCGGCCTCCAGAAGGAGGAATGTAGGCCAGTCGAGCTCTATCGGCTGGCTGTTGGAACCTTCGCCCCGTGGCAGGGACGTTGGCTTGACGGGCCGCAGCCCAGAAACTTCTGTGGCGCGGAGGATCCGCAACCACCTCTTCTTCCATCTTCGGGGGTAGGCCCCTTTCTCTTATCACCTCCGCATCGTCATTCACAGGATGGCGGCAGATGGGTGTCAGCTGGTGGACAGGTCGGGTCCGTTTGGGAACCCACACCTGTCTGAATTTCCTCGGCTTGAGTGACGGGTTTCCTTGGCCATGGTGGCCGGCTTCTTTCATCTCTGCCCTCCTTCCAGCAAGGGCCTGATATGTGTTGTGGACAGGAACGTTTGGGATGACTCAGTCTGGGGTCACCCGCGCCGTGTGCCCGTTGAGGAAGACACGCATGCCTCCCACCAGCATTGACTTCCCGGACTGAGAGACAGTTCCGGTGATCACAGCAGTGTTCTTGCGAGCCTGGCGACGCTGACGTCCTCCAGGGGGTTTGTTGACTACAGCGGGGTGCGTCCCACGTACAACGTGGTGCACCATGCAGCTAGCGGCCGGGGCCGGATTCTTGAGCAAGTCGTCGCAGCGAGGAACCTTCAGAGGTTCCGCTTCCTCCGTAGCTTGCTTGGAAGGTTCCGGGGCTTCGACTTCTAGGATGTCGACGAAGGCCAAGCCCAGGAAGTTGGGGAAGCCTACAGTGGTAGGGAAGCTGCCGAATTCCATAGGTACCGCCAGGTACCCTTGCGCGTGTCCAGCGACTATCGACTGATCAAAGTCGACGCCAGCTATTCCATGAGTTGTCATTGTCTGCCTGCAAAGACAAACCGGAAAACAATCAGTAGTCTTTGAAAGGGCTTCGAAGCCCGAATATCTCGGCAAAGAGATGAAAGGTGACACCAGTCCCACCGGGCGTGCCAGACTTGTTTCGGCATTTTTTTCCTTTCGTTCGCGCATCGATCAGCCAATCGACTAACTGGTAATCAACTGACTGATTGACGACGCGGGCATGCTAGTCACATGAGTGACGATTTTATTGTGCGCTCATTCTGACCCATATCGGGCGAATGTGAGGTTCGATCGGGACCAACAGTCCGCCATACCATAAAGGCTATGGCGTTAATTACATCCCTCACGAGGAGGGAACACCTTTGATTAATTGCCGAGATAGTGGGCTGTCGAAGCCGTCGTAAAGAGAACTACATGATGATTATAGCAATGACAGGCGGGATGCAGCATTAATCATGCATAAGATGTGTAGTTTAATGGGAAAATGGATCCTCGGTACGTGGCGGAGGAAGCAGGTCCGAGGACCACCATCACACTAGCGAAAACATGAATGCTAACAGATACGATGATGATGACGATGCAACAGCGTAAATCCGATAGCATGCCCTCTTCCTTCGGATTATACCGAAAAAAGGGAGATAGGACATCCATCCATGGAGAGCCGGAATGGAGACCCAAAAGAAGATCAGGCACAGACCTGGGTCCAAAAAGGATTCAAATATGACGGAACCATCTGCGCCGTTCGTCAATATTCCCCTAAAAGACCATCGGAGGACATGCAACGGCAGAACTCCGAGGGTCAGCGGGGTAGCCGAAGAAATGTTGGGTTCAGGATAATGTAGGGGTGGAACCCCCCCCCCCCTTCATTCATATATCTCCGGGCCCCGGGTGAATGACGATAATTCCCTGCCAAGATGCTGAAGGCTGGCTCAAAAGGTTGATGGGAGTAGGACCTCTGGGTTTGGGACGACTATTCTGGGGTTTAATGGGATTGTTGAGATGTCAAGATTTGAAGAAGAGCACCCACTAGTAAGGTGAAATGACACGGATATTAGTCGGCGCTGGAGATCCCGGCACGAAGGGCAGACGGCGCGAGGGGAGGGGGTTTAAAAGGGCATCGGCCCAGTCTGGTCCCGGCGTGAAGGAAAACGGCGCGATGGAGGGGCTAAAGGGGGGTCTCGGCCCAGCCTGGTCCCGGCGCGCCCTGGACCTCGGCGTGGCCTGGTCCCGGCGCGCCACCCACCCGGCGCGGGTTTGGCGCCGAGAGGCAATGGCGCCGGGGGGAGGGGCGTTTTCTAAGGTTTGCAGAAGGGGTGTTTGTGAGGGTTTTATGGGCGTTCAATGGAGATTTCATGAAGCCAGGTGGGGGTTATAGGAAATGAGGGTGGATGCACTCCTGGGGGGGTTCAAAGAGATCATCACTTATAAGATCTGTTCCCTGCGATGGCGAGAGGCCGTGAGATGATATGGCTCAGGCCGTTGCCATGTCGGGGGATTAAGCACTTAATTCCGATGAAACATTGTGCCGTATAACGGAATAAAAATCTTGGGCAAATTTTGACAGCATCTCCCCTTATTTTGGGAGTGTGCCAAGGGGGTATTATGGGATATCTACTCACGGATGCCGGAGTAGAAACCAAAATAGGTGCCGGGCGTAGCCCGTAATTCAAGGAGGGCCGGATCATACGAGATCCCATCCCCTTTGTTGTAATCTTCCCAACTCAGTCGATCGGAGGTCATGCAGAGGCAGAGCTCCTTGACTTAATGGGTTATAGAATGTAAGGGGCGCTACCCCTGTTTGATATAGCTCCTGTGAGGACAGAGGGAAGGGCGATGCACACCCATGGGGCAGGACGTGACGGACAGAGGCTGTATGGGTTATTGGCACGGGCATGAAAGCATCAGGATGGCCAACAAATACATAGGCGTCAATGCAGAGAAGAAGGGTTGGTTGTCGGCACGAAGGCCAGATAGGTTCGGCGTGGTAGGGGAAGCCTAACCGGCGCGACAAGTCCCTGGCGCGAGACCTACGCCGAGGGGGAGTTCGTGCCGGGAGGCTTTCCGATAGGGATTCCTTCTGTGGCAAGGGCTTCAGAGGGTTTTGGGCATTCAGAAAGAAAGTTTATTCAATGATTCGACCACCATTACGGGCAATCATAGGGAGGATAATCTGGTGTGAAGATGGCCTTTCCTCTGGGACTTCACTAGGAGCGGAACCACCCACAGAAACTCAGGACTCTGGCCCGTATTCAACCCTCTTCATTTCACAGACGAGGAGCCATGAGATAGGCTGTCTCAGGCTCTCTTTGTGGATACGAGGTTGAAAGAGCGCGCGGCAGAAGAACCTTCAACAAAATCAGAAAACCCGACGATGAAACACGCCTAGTTATAAGTATCCTTAGCGTATGGCGAACCTCGGATGCAGAGACAGAAAGAAGAGGGTAATGAAAGGACAGAGCTCAACCCATTCTTCTATTAACTACATCAGCCAAATGGCTTACACGCATGCGATTCAAGAGAAAGAAATCCAAGACCTTATCCCTGCAGACAGGGTTACATCGGCATCCGATGCTATTGAAGCAAAGATGCCAGAAATCGAAAATACAGAGGGAGAAGTTGAGACAGATAGGGAGGAGAAGCCGAGGAAGCTGTCGCTACCCGCCGTTCCCACCTGGATCTTTCTTCGAACCTCTGACTCTTCCCTCTTCTTTTCTTCTCTTTCTTTTCTTTCAAGGGCTCTCGAACTCCCCCTTTCTCTTCGGTGGCTAAGCACTCTGCTTCTCTTCCTCTTTTTCCTTTTCCTTCTTTTCTTTCTTCTATCCTCCGCCTCCTCTTTCGTTCGAAGGGCAGGCCTCTTATAGAGGTGAGGCTCTTCATGCATTCGGCATGAGCTTCCCGGTGCGCCAGAATCGCTTCTCCCGGCGTGACATCCGTCGGCGCGTCCTGTCTTGCTTGGGCTTGGCCCATCTATTTGTCATTCGGCCCAGTTGTCCAGGATACACTTAGTGAGCTCCTCTCGACAGTGGGGTTCTTGACCCATACATATTGCGACTCCACCGAGCCCATTTACACCTTGGATTCACACATGCATACGGGGCACTGTGCGTCTTGGCCCAGGAGTATCAGAGATGTCTGAACATCTGTTTCAGCAGGCAGATGATTGCCTAAGTGTTGGTGTAGTTTAATCAGCCTGACTATCTGAAAGATAGCAGCACTGAACAGCGACCTAGCCAGAGATGGCTTTAGTCGAACAGAATGATAGGGGTAGTGGGTTTCTTCTATTCAGACTCTCAGATCTCCCGGGGGTAGCACGTGAACTGTGCCCTCTACTGATCTTCAAAGCTGTGAATATGCTATAGTTTCTTCTGGTATATTTTGGGTGTCAACATATAGTAATATGAGATTTTCTCCGGAGATGTCAGGAATGGCGTGTCTACAACGGCCAGGAGAGTGTGCCGCTGAGGGCGTTGAGGGTGTGCCACTGAGCGGCCTGGGGGGTGTGCCGCTGGACGGTTGCCAGGGCAAGTGAGTGTATAGACTCCGGCAAGGCATGGGCTGTACATACTTCACCTAGCAGCAACGTATAGACTTGCAGGGGCTGATGTATAGACTTCATCGATGTACATACGTTGCGTTGAACTGGTGGATGTACAAACTTCACCAGTGTATAGACTTCGCGTTTGCCAGAACTCTGTACGGACTTGCCACACGAGTATATAGACTTTGCGTTCAAAATAGCCAGCCAATGTACAGACTTGGAGCTTGGACGTATAGACTTTGTTTGTGCATTCAGCCAATGTACAGACTTGGGGCTTGGCTGTACAGACTTCGTTTGTTCATTCAGCCAACGTACAGACTTGGGCTGATGGCTGTACAGACTTCGTTTGTTCATTCAGCCAACGTACAGACTTGGGCTGATGGCTGTATAGAGTTGGTGCGATGAAGCGTGCCGTAGAAGGGCTGGATGGCCGTGCCGCTGGAGGGCCAAATGGCCGTGCCGCTGGGGCGTCTGAAGGGCGTGCCGCTGGGGCGTCTGAAGGGCGTGCCGCTGGGGGCTATGTCGCTGAAGGGGTTCACGGGAGCGTGTCGCTGGAGCACCCTGAGGGTGTGTCGCTGAAGGGCTCCAGGGGCGTGCCGCTGAAGGGGTAAATGGGCAGTTTTGAGCCCGTTGTGAGCACGAGTTGTGGCCCATTTGATTTTCTTTGAGGCCCCATGGATTATGAGCTTCCCGGGAGTTGGTTTCTCTTTGCTGTCGTGACTCCGGGGACGGCTTCACGACAGTGTGCATATTTGGGGAGTCCGGACAACCAGTCTCTCCGGGGCTTCTTCACTCGGCGCCGTTGTTGATGCGAGGCCGAGTAGGATTTCTGGGTTTGCAATTTTTTGGTGTCCACAAATGCCCCCCACCCACGGGTAGCGCGGGCGAAGGATGAGTCGGGCGGTGCCCGCGGGTGTACTGGCCTCTTTTCCTCTTCGTCGGTGTCGCCGGGGTGTTGGGAGTTGGCGTAACATGTTGGCCTCTTCTTCTCTTCGTCAGTGCCGACGGGGTGTCGGGGACTGACATGGCATGTTGGTCTCTTCTTCTCTTCGTCAGTGCCGACGGGGTGTCGGGCGTTGACATGGTTTACTTGTTCTCTTCTTCTCTTCGTCAGTGCCGACAGGGTGCCAGGGGACCGACGCGGTTTGTTTGTCTCTTCTGCTCTTTGCCAATGCCTGACAGGGTGTCGGGCGTTGACATGGTATGTGTTGGTCTTTTCTTCTCTTCGCCAGTGCCGACAGGGTGCCGGGAGCTGACATGGTCTGTTGATCTCTTAGTCTCTTCGTCAGTGCCGACATGGTGTCAGGAACTGAAGCAGCATATTAGTCTCTTTGTCTCTTCATCAGTGCCGACGGGGTGTCGAGAACTGAAGCAGTATGTTAGTCTCTTTGCCTCTTGATCAGCGCCGACGGGGTGTCGGGAGCTGACACGGTTTGTTGGTCTCTTTGTCTCTTCATCAGTGCCGACAGGGTGCCGGGAGCCGACCTGGTTTGCTGGTCTCTTTGTCTCTTCGTCAGTGCCGACAGGGTGTCGGGAGCTGACATGCTTTGTTGGTCTCTTTGTCTCTTTTTCTCTTCGTCAGTGCCGACAGGATGCCGGGGACTGACCGGGTTTGTTGATCTCTTTGTCTCTTAGTCAGTGCCGACAGGGTGCCGGGCGCTGACATGGTATGTTGGTCTCTTGGTCTCTTCGTCAGTGCCGACAGGGCGCCGGGAGCTGACCTGATTTGTTGGTCTCTTTATCTCTTCGTCAACGCCGACAGGGCGTCGGGGACTGACCTGGCTTGTTGTCTCTTTGTCTCTTCGTCAGTGCCGACAGGGTGTCAGGAACTGACCTGGCTTGTTGGTCTCTTTGTCTCTTCGTCAGTGCCGACAGGGTGTCGGGACTGACATGACATGTTGGTCTCTTTGTCTCTTCGTCAGTGCCGACAGGGTGTCGGGAGCTGACCTGGTTTGTTGGTCTCTTTGTCTCTTCATCAGCGCCGACGGGATGCCGGGAACTGAAGCTGTATATTGGTCTCTTCATCAGTGCCGACGGGGTGCCGGGGACTGAAGTTGTATATTGGTCTCTTCATCAGTGCCGACGGGGTGCCGGGGACTGAAGTGGTATGTTGGTCTCTTTGTCTCTTCTCTTTCTTTCTTCTCTCTTTTCTCTTCTTCTCTTTTTTTCTTTTCTTCTCTTTTGTCATCTCTTCTTTTTTGTCCTTTTTGTTGTTGTTGTTTTTTGTTTCTTCTCTTCTTCCCTTCTTTTCCCTTCTTTCTTTTCTCTTTCCTTTTTTTTTGAAGAACTTCAGGTGGCTGTTGGCATGGTTTACTAATGATATAAGAGTTGTAGGCACAGCGGCCGATAATTGAAAGCTGTTGGCACGGGAGCCAGTAAGTGAGGCCGAAACAGCCAAGGCCAGAAGCAACTGAGATGTTCGTCGTCCGAAGGGACGGAGAGAAGAGTTTGTTGATTCAAAAATGCGCTAGGGATATCAGTTATGAAACCCGGACTCGGGAGAGTGGGCCGCGAGGGCCAAAGTTGGCGTTACGGAAGCGGGCCATGCAGGCCAGCTTCTGGGAAGCAGGCCGTAAAGGGCCAGGGATGTTGGGAAGCGGGCCGTAAGAGCCGAATCGGGGAAGCAGGCTACGGGAGCCAGAATTGTGGAGCAGGCCGCGAAGGCCAAAGGCAAGCAGGCTGCAAGAGCCAAAGATATTGGGAAGCAAGCCACGAGGGCCAGAATTGGGAAGTAGGCTGTGAGAGCCGGAATTGGGGAGCAGGCTGCGAAGGCGAAAGGCAAGCAGGCTGCTAGAGCCGAAGTTGGGAAGCAGGCTGCAAGAGACGGAATTGGGAGATTAACGAGCCGTGAGGGCAGGATGTAGGCCATGGGGGCCAAGATTGGGCTCTACGAGCCGTAGCTGGGAACGTAGGCTTCGATGGCCAGAATTGAGTTTATTGCATACGCACATTTTTATTATTTATTATTATTATTTATTATTATATATATATATTTATTCAAGCATGCAAGCATTCATTAGCAGGCATAACATAGATATAAGTAAGGCAGCTCCCCCTATAGGGGATAGGATAGGGACATCGCCCGTAATTCGTAGATGCGGTGCGGGCCGCGAGACACAACTGAGGGGTGGTGCACCCGTCAAGAGGATATCGTATGTCTTGCATGCATAGCCTAAATTCACGCATTTCACCCGAGGTAATTATCTGTGACGCGGCAGTGCAAGTGTGTGGACAAAGAGCCCTAACCACAGGGATATGCGGGTTTTCCTGGTGACACTCGAGGATCACTCTAGCGCCTACACATATGTTTCAGGCTCTCGATTTTGGTAGCTTCGCACAGCCCCCGTCTGTTTATTTTGGTAGCGGATTTCACCGTTCGGCGCGAGTCTCCTCATGTGTCTCAATGGGGATTCCCGACTACTAAGATTCATCCTTATTATAATTCTATTACGGATTCCACTGTTTGACGTGAGTCTCCTCATGTGTCTCAATGGGGATTCCTGGCTAATAGGTTTCATCCTTGTTATAATTCGCTTCACCATTTCGCGCGAGTCTCCTCATGTGTCTCAATGGGGATTCCTGGCTACTCAGATTCACGTGTGTCTCTCTCTTTTCTTTTCTTATCTTTTCCTCTCTCTTTTTTCCTCTTTTTTTTTTACAGTGGGGGTAGGCAGCTTTTTCCTCACGATTACCTTTCACGTGAGTGCAGGAATTCAAGTTTCCGTAGAGTGCTAGGAAGAAATTCGGGCAATCCCTATAGTTGAAAGCTTTTGAACACGTTAAGTGCTAAGTGTGGGAGCGTTGCCTCAGGTTTATTTTGTGAGTTGGGCTTAGCGATTCAGCCATGACTCTTCCCCTTGACGTGTGCACCTGCCATAATTGGGTTCCCTTCGAGCATATGCCGTGACGCGCGCGCACCCAAAATCGGGGCGATATTATTTAGCAAGGAAACACGGTCCTAGAAAATTCCAAGGAGGTGTATTATTCTATATTAAGCAACCATGCAAGCAGGGTAATCATGCATTCTCTTTTTTGTTTTTTTTTTGTGTGTTTGTTTTGTTATTTTTTTTTGTTGTTTTTTGTTGTTGTTGTTGTTTCTTTTTTTTTCATAGGAAAATATTGTTGTTACGTATATGTGTCGTGGTAGTAAAGGTATTAGGGAGGCAGGCCGCAAAAGGGCTGAGAGGATATTAGGGAAGCGGGCTGCAGGAGCCGAAGTTATGGGATGCGGGCCGCGAAGGCCGAATTCTGGGAAGCAGGCTACGAGAGCCAGACTTGGGAAGCAGGCCACGAAGGCCAAAGGTAAGCAGGCTGCAAGAGCCAAAGCTGGGAAGCAGGCTATGAAAGCCGAAGGGAAGCAGGCTACGAGAGCCAGAATTGGGAAGCAGGCCACGAAGGCCAAAGGTAAGCAGGCTGCCAGAGCCAGAATTGGGAAGCAGGCTATAAAAGCCGAAGGGAGGCAGGCTGCAGGAGCCGAAATTATGGGAAGTGGGCCATGAAGGCCAAAGGTAAGCAGGCTGCAAGAGCCAGAATTGGGAAGCAGGCTATAAAAGCCGAGGGGAAGCAGGCTGCGAGAGCCAGAGATAAGCAGGCCACGAGGGCCGAATTTTGGGAAGCGGGCTACATGAGCCAGGATCTGGGAGGCCTTTGTCGGTTTAACGCCCCGTCGGTGGAAGGTCTAGTCGATTTAACACCCCGTCGGTGGAAGGTCTAGTCGGTTTAACGCCCCGTCGGCGGAAGATCTAGTCGGTTTAACGCCCCGTTGGTGGAAGGGTCTAGTCGGTTTAACGCCCCATCGGCGGAAGGGTCTAGTCGATTTAACGCCCCGTCGGCGGAAGGTCTAGCCGGTTTAACGCCCCGTCGGCGGAAGGTTTAGTCGGTTTAATGCCCTGTCGGCGGAAGGTTTAGTCGGTTTAACGCCCCGCCGGCGGAAGGGTCTAGTCGGTTTAACGCCCTGTCGGCGGAAGGGTCTAGTCGGTTTAACGCCCCGTCGGCGGAAGGTCTAGTCGGTTTAACGCCCCGTCGGCGGAAGGTTTAGTCAGTTTAACGCCCCGCCGGCGGAAGGGTCTAGTCGGTTTAACGCCCCGTCAGCAGAAGGGTCTAGTCGGTTTAACGCCCCGTCGGCGGAAGGTCTAGTCGGTTTAACGCCCCGTCGGCGGAAGGTCTAGTCGGTTTAACGCCCCGTCGGCGGAAGGTCAAGTCGGTTTAACGCCCCGTCGGCGGAAGGTTTAGTTGGTTTCTATTTGTTGGATGGCTGGAGGTCGGAGGTAAAAGTTTGCCTCGTGACCCTTCTTTCTCTTCTTCTCTTCTTCTTTTGTAGGGAGGTAGGTACGAAGACCATGTTCGCCTCATGTCTCTTTTTCTTTTCTCTTCTTCTTTTGTAGAGAGGCGGATGCGAGGGCCACATCTGTGTCATGTGTCTCTTCTTTCCTTTTCTTCTCTTCTTTTTGTTTGGTGAGGCGGGCTCAAGGGCCACGTCTGCCTCATGTCTCTTTTTTTCTTCTTCTTTTGTGGATAGGCCGGCGCAAGGACCATGTGTGCATCATGTCTCTTTTTCTTCTCTTCTTTTTGTGTGATGAGGCGGGCTCGAGGACCACGCCTGCCTCATGTGTCTTTTCTTTCCTTTTCTTCTCTTCTTTTTGTTTGGTGAGGCGGGCTTGAGGGCCACGTCTGCCTCATGTCTCTTTTTTTTTCTTCTTTTGTGGAGAGGCCGGCGCAAGGACCATGTGTGCATCATGTCCTTCTCCTTCTTTTTTTGTGGAGAGGTAGGTGCAAAGACCATGTTCGCCTCGTGATCATTTCTTTCTTTTCTTCTCTTCTTCTTTTATGGAGAGGCGGGTGCAAGGACCATGTTCGCCTCATGTCTCTTTTTTTTCTCCTCTCTTCTTCTTTTGTAGAGAGGCAGGTGCAGAGACCATGTTCACCTTGTGACTCTTTCTCCCTTTTTTTTTCTTTTGTGTGGAGAGACGGGTGCAAAGACCGCGTCTGCCTTGGGACTCTTTCTTTCTTTTCTTCTCTTCTTCTTTTGTATGAAGAGGCGGGTTCAAGGACCATGTTCGCCTCGTGATTGTTCTTTCTCTTCTTCTCTTCTTCTTTTTATGGAGAGGCAGGTGCAGAGACCATGTTTGCCTCATGTGTCTTTTCTTCCTTTTCTTCTTTTCTTTTGTGTGATGAGGCGGGCTCGAAGACCACGTCTGTCTCATGTGTCTTCTTTTGGTTCTGCTCTTCTTCTTTTATGTGAAGAGGCGGGTTCAGGGATCACGTCTGCCTAATGTGTCTCTTCTTCCTTTTCTTCTCTTCTTTTGCGTGATGAGGCTGGCTCGAAGACCACGTCTGCCTCATGTGTCTTCTTTTCCTTTTCTTCTCTTCTTTTGTGTGATGAGGCGGGCTCGAAGACCACGTCTGCCTCGTGCGTGTCTTTTTCTTTACTCTGCTCTTTTTTTCTCTTAATGTGCCCCAGGTTGGGGCGTAGCTTCATTTGGTGTGCATCCCCCCTAAGGGGGGTGTGTTTTACGTCTTCGCTTCTGTGCCCCCAGGCGGGGTGTATTTTTTTGGCTTCTATGTCTCCAGACCAGGGTGTGTTTTTTTTTAATGCCCCCGAGGCGGGGTGTAGCTCTCTTCAAATGCCCCCATGGTGTGGTATACTCTTCACGGCTTCTATGCCCTCAGGTGGGGTATGTCTCTTCTTCAAATACCCCTGAGCCATGGTGGACTTCTCTTCATATGCCCCTGAGCCAGGGCGTGTTCTTTATAGCTTCTAGGCCCTCGAGGCGAGGTATGTTTCTTCTTCATATGCCCCTGGTATGCGACGTAGCTCTCTTCAAATGCCCCCTGGACGGGGGTGTATCTTTTGCTTCTTACGCCCCCCTGAGGCAGGGGTGTATCTCTTTACGGCTTCTGTGCCCCCGACGCAGGGTATGTTGTTTCTTCAAATGCCGCTTGGGCGGAGTATATCTTTCTTCTTATGCTCCCGGATCGGGATGTATGTCTCTTTGTTTCTGTGCCCCGGGTCGGGGTAGATGCTTCTGCTTCTTATGCGCCAAGGGCGGAGTGTATTTTTGTGCCCCCAGGCTGGGGTAGGTGCTTCTGCTTCGTATGCGCCAAGGGCGGAGTGTATTTTTGTGCCCCCAGGCCGGGGTAGGTGCTTCTGCTTCTTATGCGCCAAGGGCGGAGTGTGTCTCTTTTTGTGCCCCTAGGCTGGGGTACATTCTTCATGTTTCTTATACCCTTTTAGTATGGCATATTCTCTTGCTTCTTATGTCCTTGGATCGGGGCGTATGTTTCTTATTCTGACGCCCCTAGGTCGGGGTATATTCTTTCTTCATGTGCTCCCAGGTCGGGATGTATGTCTCTTTGCTTCTTTACGCCCCCGGGTGGAGGTGTACTCTGTCTCTTTGCTTCCGCGTCCCCCAGGCGGGGTATGTTTCTTCTTCCAATGCCCCTGAGCCGGCGCATATTTTTTATGACTTCTATGCCCCCTGGCGGGGTATATTTCTTCTTCAAGTATCCCTAAGATGGGATGTATTCTTCTCTTTCTTATGCTCCCGAGGCGGGATGTATCTTCTTCAAATACCCCTAAGCCGGGGCGTGTTCTTTATGGCTTCCATGCCCCCTGGCGGGGTATGTTTCTTCTTCAAATACCCCTAGGCCGGGGTGGACTTCTCTTCATATGCCCCTGAGTCGGGGCATGCGCTTTTATAGCTTCTAGGCCCTCGAGGCGAGGTATGCTTCTTCTTCAAATACCCCTAGGCCGGGGCGTATTCTTTATGGCTTCTATGTCCCCTGGCGGGGTATGCTTCTTCTTCAAATACCCCTAGGCCGGGATGAATTCTTTTCTTCTTCCCAGACACACCGGGGGGAATGTTTGCTTCTTATGCTCCCAAGGTGGGGTGTATTGCTACTTTTGATGCCCCCAAGGTGGGGCGTATTGCTGCTTCTGATGCCCCAGAGCGAGGTATCCCCTTTTTTATATGCCCCCGGCACGGGGTGTATTCCGCTTCTAGTGCCTCCAGAGTGGAGTGTATTGTCGCTTTTGATGCGGGGTGTGGTTCTTGCTTTTTATGCACCCGATGCGGGGTGAATTCTTCTTCTTTGTTTACGTGCCCCCATATCGGGGTGTATTCCTCTCTTCATATGCTTCCCTAAGCCGGGGGATGTTGTTTGTTCTGCTTCAGATGTCCCCCCCGGGGGGGTGCATGTTGCTTCATGGACTCCGAGCCTGGGGTATGCTCCTTCAAAGGTCCCTAAGCCGGGGTGGATTCTCTTTTCTTCTCATGCTCCCAAGGCGGGATGTAGCTTCATCAAGTACCCCTAAACCGGAGCGTATTCTTTATGGCTTCTATGTCCCCTGGCGGGGCATGCTTCTTCTTCAAATACCCCTAGGCCGGGGTGGACTTCTCTTCATATGCCCCTGAGTCGGGGCGTGTTCTTTATAGCTTCTAGGCCCTCGAGGCGAGGTATGCTTCTTCTTCAAATACCCCCGAGACGGGGGTGTGTTTCTTGGCTTCATATGCCCCGGACGTGGGGTATATCTTTTGTTTCTTTTGCTCTCGAGCCGGGATGTAGCTTCTTGGCCTCATATGCTGCCGAGGCGAGGGGTATGTTGCTTTATGTGCCCCCGGGGGGAATGCATTTTGCCTCCGTTGCCCCGTGGCGGGGTATATTTCTTGGCTTCTTATGCCCCCCCTTGAGGCGGGGTGAAGTCTTTACTTCAAATGCCCCTAAATCGGGGTATAGTTTTGTCTCATATGCCCCTGGAGCAGGGGTGTATTTCTCTTCATGTGCCCCTGGGAATGGGGTGTATCTTTGTTGCTTGTTGTGCCCCCAGAGGGAGGTGCCTTTCTCTTCATGTGCGCCGGGCACCGGGTGTATCTTTGCTTTTTTTTTATATATGCCCCCGAGGGGGATTCTTCTTCTTCTGCCCCGACATGCTGGGGAATGTCTGCTTCTTGTGCCCCTAAAGTGGGGTGGATTCTCGACGGCTCCTGTGCCCCCGTTGGTGGGGTGTATGCTTCTTCTTTAGATTCCCCTAAGGCGGGGTGTATTCTTTGTTGCTTCATGTACCCCCGAGTCGGGGTGGATTCTCTTCATGTGCCCCCATGGCGGGGTGTACTCTCTTTATGTGTCCCCAGGAGTGGGGTGTGGTTTGCTTCCTGTGCACCCAAGCAGGGTGTATCGCTGCTTGCAATGTCCCCCGAGGTGGGGTATCCTTCTTCTTCAAATACCCCTAAGCTGGGGCGTATTCTTTATGGCTTCTATGCCCCCATAGCGGGATGTGTTTCTTCTTCAAATACCCCTAAGATGGGGTGGACTCTTTTCTTCTTATACTCCCAAGGCATGATGTAGCTTCTTCAAATGCCCCTGAGCTGAAGCGTGTTCTTTACGGCTTCTATGCCCCCAGGCGGGGCATATTTCTTCTTCAAATACCCCTAGGCCGGGGTGTATCCTTGCTGCTTCTCATGCTCCCGAGGCGGGATGTGACTTCTTCAAATGCCCTTAAGCCGGGGCGTATTCTTCATGACTTCTATGTCCCCTAGCGGAGTATGTTTCTTCTTCAACTGCCCCTAAGCCAGGGTGTGTTCTTATACTCTTTTTTTTTTTTTTGCCCCTCAGGGCGAGGCGCATTCCTCTCCATATGCCGCATGGGGTGTGCTTTTGTTTCTTATGCCCCCAGGTTGGGGTACGTTCCTTCTTCATATACCCATAAGCCAGGGTGAGTTTCTCTTTTTGTGTGTCCTCAGGCCGGGGTGAATTCTTTTCTTCTTATGCCCCCATGGTGGGGTATGTTTCTTGCTTTAGGTGCCCCCATATCGGGGTGTATTTCCCCTTCAAATGCCCCTAAGCCGGAGTGCAGCTCTATTTCTTCTTACGTCCCCAGGTCGGGATGGATTCTCCTTCAAATGCCCCGAAGCCGGGGTGTAGCTTTTGCTTTGTGTGCCCCTCAGTCGGGGCGGATTCTCTTCATGTGCCCCTGGGAATGGGGTGTATTTCTTTTTTGCCTCCTATGCCCCCGTAGCAGGGTATATATCTTCTTCTCATCCCCCATGGCGGGGTATGTGCATGCTCTCTTTGGGAGTGGTGGCCATGCTTGGCCTCATTGCTGTAAAGCATTCCCCACAGCGGGCAACCATTCACCAAGCTACAATTGTGGCTCGCTGGGTCTTTTAACAACCACTCGGGGGCCGTTTTGTGCCGGATGGAGGCAGCAGGAAGGAGGAACGAGCAGGGTCATTGCACCGCGGACTCGGGACCTCCTAATGTCGGGCGGGATGCCAGGTTTCTTCTTGCTCTTTCAGTCGGCGATGCTGGCCAACTTTTCTTCCTTTCTTCTTTATTTCTCCCCCTTTTTGTATGATTGACCAGGGTGGAGGTGCAGGAGAGCGCTCACCCCCTCAGGGAGGGGATGAGTGGTTCGCTCCACCGCATCAACCCCACAATGGTAATCTTAATTCAGCACGGGTCTCGACGGGCGTGGCCGTGCAGCCCTCTCTCGCCGACTCTTTCTCTTCTTTTTTTTGCTTTTTGCCTTTTGCTTTTTTTTCTTTTTTTCTTTTCTTCTTTTCTTCTCTTCTCCTTTTCTTCTCTTCTTCTTTTCTTCTTTCCTTCTTTTCTTCCCTTTCTTCTTGAGAAAAAGGGGAGGGTTTGATTTCCCCTCCCTTCTCTTCTCTTTCTCTTCTCTTCTCTTCCCCTTTTTATAACAGCCCCCATGATTCCTGGAAGCCGCATATGCTTCGAAGCAGCGTCCTCGAGGCCACGACGGCAGCTGTACCGAGTCTGGCTTCTCTTTTTTTTTATAGGACTGGCGGAGACAGCACCTGCAATTCATCAAAGCAGGCAAACATCGTTTATTAGGGGGCTATGAGGCCCTGAATCCCGACGAAGAGATGAAGGGTGGTTTAGTCCCACCGGGCGTGCCAGACTTGTGGACGCACTTTTTCCACCTGTTATTCTCTTGTTGGTTTATTTGTTTATTGAGTGCGTGGGCGTGCCAGTCACCGGAGTGACAATTTATTCGGGCTCCGAAGAGCCCATGGTGCGCTCGATCTGACTTCGTCAGACGATTGTGTGGTTCATGTCGGGATCGAAACCCGCAGTGCCATAAAGGTCACGACGTCATTTACATCCCTCATACGAGAGAACACCCTTGATTAATCGCCAGGATTCAGGGCCTCATGGCCAAGAAATTAATTGCATGAAAAGTCTATTACGAGGTATTGAAATCCTCATGCGAGGGCGAGAAGGAAACATTCGAGATCGTGTCGATCATATGCTGACCATTTAATCTTCGGACGAATGTCCGGCTCGAGAAAAGCGCGATCATCGCGGGGAGACCGGAGCATATGTACGCTAGGATATGGTAATTTATTGTTCATAAGAACGGAAAACGTTTGGCTAAACCTCGGTTAGAGCGGTCGGAAACTGGTAAATCTGTTGGCCCGGTGCAAGGGCAAGCTGCGACCATACTGCGGTGGGCCCCCCGCGGTCGAAACGAGACTTCCATGAGCGTCATTAATATTTCCGGTGCCAAGGGGCAACGAGGGAATATCCCTTGAATCGGCTGAAAAGCCCTGTGTCCGAAGAAGCGGGCGTTCGAAACATATCGGTCATTCGGGAGACCATTTAATATTCGGACGGGAGTCCGGCTTGAGAATATTGTAATCGCCGCGGGAGGACCTGGAACATATACGTGTCAGGATACGGCAAGTTTATTATTCCGAGACACTGAAAACATTCGGCTGAATCTCGATTGTTGTAGTCGAAAACCAGTGAATCTATTGGCCCGGTGCGAGATCGAGCCAGGACCATATTGGGGGCGCCTCCCGTGGTCCAAACGAGGCTTGCGCGGGCATCATTAATATTTTCGGTGCCGGAGGGCAACGGGGGAGAGTCCAGGGACTAGACTCAAGAACCGAAAACGTGTTCGAAAGGAGCGGGCTGTAGATCAAGGATATGAGCCAGACGATGACCATGATCGGGGCGGGCCCGAGGTCTAAGTGTGGCCCACGGAGGTCTTATTAATATTCCCATGGAAGGAGTCCAGGCGTGGCGAGAGCCGTCTCGTTCTATTCCAATTCTGTCGGTCACTTGCGGACCTCTTCATGTTCGGGCAAGGGTCCATATTGAAAGTGTGGCGTGGGCGGAAACGACCCCGTGCAAATGTATGCCGAGTTTATGGCAATTTCAATGAAAGAGCGGGAGCGAATCCCGGCCCGTTAGAATGAATCCGATTTAACGGGCTATCGGTCCGGAGCAATGCCGGCTCACGACCATGTCGGGGAGGGAGCCGTCGGCCATGTTGATTGCTCGCGGGTCTTTTCATGTTCAGACATAGGTCCGTAATAGAAACGCGGCGAAAATCGAGGTGAACTCATTCAAATGTCTGCCGAACGTACGTCAATTTTAGTAGCTGCTCGGAAGGGATCCGGTCGGAGAAATGAATCCGATTTAATCGGAATATCAGCCCAAGGCGAGGTCGGGTCACGGTCAGTTCGGGATGATTCCCAAGACTCAGGCCCAACCTGGAAGGGCGACATTGTTGTTCCTTCGGCACCGGGTCACGAGAGAGACGGGGCTGCAAGATGGATCTCATTGTTTTGTTATCATTTGAAATTTTATCATTATTATTCGTTGATTTATGCGTATCTTTGAGTGAGTTTGTTATTACTATCTATTTATCATTTTTTTATGATTTATTTATTTATCAGTGCTATTGTTAGGTTTGTTATTATTTTTGTTCATTTTATTGTCATTCATTTGCTTGTCGTGTTTCGTTAAGTTTGTTATTATTATTTATTTTGATTATCTTTTATTTATTTATCATTCTTATTGAGTTCGTTATTATTATTCATTCATTTTTTGTTATCGTTTATTTGTCTAATTATTATTATCGTTATTATTTTTTTAAGCTTATTATTATTATTACTTATTCCTTTATTATTCTTATTTATTTATTCATTTTTTTGAATCTATTATTATTATTTATTATTATTATTATTACTCATATTTTTTGGAGAGAGAATGGGTCATTAAAGGGCTAAGAGAAAGGCGTACCGCTGAAGGGCTGAGGATGTGCCACTGAAGGGCTGGGAGTGTGCCACTGAAGGGCTGGGAGTGTGCCGCTGAAGGGGCTGGGGGTGTACCGCTGAAGGGCTGGGAGTGTGCCGCTGAAGGGCCTGGGGCTGTGCCGCTGAAGGGCTGAGGAGTGTGCCGCTGAAGGGCTGAAAGGGTGCGTGCCGCTGAGGGCCAAGGAGCGTGCCGGTGAAGGGCCAAGCGGGTGTGTGCCGGCGAAGGCGGCATGGAGCGTGCCGGCGAAGGCAACATGGCGTGTGCCGGCGAAGGCCACTGAAGGGCGTACCGGGGAAGAGTTGGCTAGGTGTATCGGCGAGGGGCCATGGAAGATGTACCGGCGAAGGGCGCGAGTGGGTGTGCCGGCGAAGGTAGCTGAAGGGGCGTACCGGCGAAAGGCATGGGGAGCCCACTCCTCCTCCGTTTCTTTTAAGGCTTTTCTTTTCTTCTTTTCTGATTTTTATTAAGTTTGCATGGGTTTCTTCTCTCTCTCTCTCTTGATTAACTTCCATTCTTTCTCTCGCGAGAGGGGATGTTTAAGTTGCTTAGTTGTTGTTCGGTTCGACTCTCTTTTAGTTAATTGCGGTTCCCTTGCCTTGATTAAAGCCTTTTACCATTGTTATCTTTTTATTTGTTTGTTGCTTCCTTTTGTCTTTTTAATGTGTTATCGTTTCTAACAAAAATTCGGCAACATCTCCCCTTGACCTGAGCGTAAGGGAGATACAGGGAACGCGCCCACATGGAGTGGCGGAACCCGACAACTGGAGGTGGGTGCCCGAGAGCGGCAACACCTTAATAAAAACTCGGAAAACTCGAAGGGGACGACAGAGAGGAAACACGGGGCTAATGCAACCTAAGGATACCCTGACTGGCAGGGAGAGGGCCAGGTGTGCTGGGGTAGAGGCAGGCCAAAGGTGTGCCGCTGGGGCTGGGCTGGGGCGTACCGCTGGGGCACGGCTAGGGTGTGCCGCTGGGCACAGTTGGGGTGTGCCGCTGGGGGCCGACGGGGTGTGCCGGCGAAGGCCTGATCAGGCGCGCCGGCGAAGGGTTCAAAGAGGGCGTGCCGCTGAAGGCGGCACGACTGGGCGTGTCGTTGGAGGCACAATCAGGGCGTGCCGTTGAAGGCACAATTGGGTGTGCCGTTGGAGGCACAATTGGGGTGTGCCATGGGAGGCACGGCTGGGGGTGAACGAAGAGGAAAACGCTCGACAGGAAGTAAACCCTAAGGAAGGGAAGAAAAGAAAGGGGCGTGAAACACCGAAGGATGTAAACCCAGAAGAAATGCGTCGGAAAGACGTCCGAAGAGATATTGCAAGCCCACTACCTTTATTCACACAAGAGGAGTGCCCCAAGGGGGCTAATACATGGCGACGGGAAGGAAAACAAGGGGACAAAGAAAGAAAGAAAGAAGACACAATGGGGGGGCATGGACTCCTCCCCTCCCGGACTTCACTCTCTCTCTTCACTCACTCTCCTTCTCTTCCTCTCTTCACACGGGCGGTGGTGGACGGGATAGCAATGGGGGGCCGGAGCCTCCCCTCTCCTTCTTCTCTTCTTCTTCTTCTTCTTCTGCTCTTCGCGCGGACGGCGGTGGACGGAGCAGCGGGAGGGGGAGGCAGAGCCTCCCCTCCTCTTCTTCTTTCTCTTCTTCTCTTCCCCCTTCACACATGCGACGGTGGCTGGAGCGGCGGGGCCTCTCCCCTCTCTTCCTCTCTTCCCTCTTCTTCTCTTCTCCTCCTCTTCTTCTCTTCTTCTCTTCTCCTCCTCTTCTTCTCTTCTTCTCTTCTTCTCTTCTCTTCTTCTCTTCTGCGTGTATCTCTCTGTGTGTGTATGCCCCTCCTCCCCCTTTTTTCTGTTCGCAGCGAAGAGGGGTTTTATACACCGGGCGGTGGGACCGTCCGAAGGCGGGAAGCTTCCGGCGGGGATTTAATGGGGTTTGACTCCCTTGTCCTGGGTGGCAGGAGGAGTAGGCAGCGTGGCTCTCTCCCTGGGCGACACCTCAGCAAGTCCACTGCGCACCAAGAATCCGTAGGGCATGGGCATCACGTCTTTCGGCCCTTGAAATGCCTTAACGCTGTGCCGCTGGCGGGCTCAAGAAGTGTGCCGCTGGGAGGGCCAAAGGCCGTGCCGCTAGAAGACACGGCAGGCGTGCCGCTGAAGAGCCCAAAGGGCGTGCCGTTGAACGGCAAGGAGGGCGTGCCGTTGAAGAGCCCAAAGGGCGTGCCGTTGAACGGCCAGGAGAGTGTGCCGCTGAGGGCGTTGAGGGTGTGCCGCTGAGCGGCCTGGGGGGTGTGCCGCTGGACAGTTGCCAGGGCAAGTGAGTGTATGGACTTCGGCAAGGCATGGGCTGTACATACTTCACCTAGCTGCAACGTATAAACTTGCAGGGGCTGATGTATAGACTTCATCGATGTCCATACTTTGCGTTGAACTGGTGGATGTACAGACTTCACCAGTGTATAGACTTCGCGTTTGCCAGAACTCTGTACGGACTTGCCACACGAGTGTATAGACTTTGCGTTCAAAACAGCCAGCCAATGTACAGACTTGGAGCTTGGACGTATAGACTTTGTTTGTGCATTCAGCCAATGTACAGACTTGGGGCTTGGCTGTACAGACTTCGTTTGTTCATTCAGCCAACGTACAGACTTGGGCTGATGGTTGTACAGACTTCGTTTGTTCATTCAGCCAACGTACAGACTTGGGCTGATGGCTGTATAGACTTGATGCGATGAAGCGTGCCGCAGAAGGGCTGGATGGCCGTGCCGCTGGAGGGCCAAATGGCCGTGCCGCTGGGGCGTCTGAAGGGCGTGCCGCTGGGGGCTGTGCCGCTGAAGGGGTTCACGGGAGCGTGTCGCTGGAGCACCCTGGAGGGTGTGCCGCTGAAGGGCTCCAGGGGCGTGCCGCTGAAGGGCTAAATGGGCAGTTTTGAGCCCGTTGTGAGCATGAGTTGTAGCCCATTTGATTTTCTTCGAGGCCCCATGGATTATGAGCTTCCCGGGAGTTAGTTTCTCTTTGCTGTCGTGACTCCGGGGACCGCTTCACGACAGTGTGCATATTTGGGGAGTCCGGACGACCAGTCTCTCCGGGGCTTCTTCACTCGGTGCCGTTGTTGATGCGAGGCCGAGTAGGATATCTGGGTTTATTATTTTTTGGTGTCCACAATTCCATATATGACAAATTAAGGTCTATGACAAAAATACCTTCATTTAGAATTGCCTTGCAATTCCCTTTCCAATGCCCTGTTTCCCCGCATCGAAAACACTTGTCTTCTTTTTCATTCTTCTTGCCCTTCCCTTTGTCAACCTTGGCGAGTTGCTTACACATGGCCTTTTTCTTTCCCTTCCCTTTGTTACTTGTGGTGGATATTTGGGTGGCCTTCCTTTTCTTGTTGGCCCGGCCAACAATCATTACAGACGGAGATGATTTATCTTTCTGCATGGTTCCTTCAGCACTCTTTAACATGTTGAGCAGCTCTGGGAGAGTTGCTTCAATCCTGTTCATGTTAAAGTTCATGATGAAGGAAGAAAAGGAATCGGACAATGACTGGAGTATAAGATCAATGCATAGTTCAAGATCCAACTTGAACCCCAATACATTGAGTCTTTCAATCCACTCCATCATTTTCAGTACATGGGCCTGTACTGATGAACCCTCAGACATCCGTGTCCTGAAAAGCCTTTTTGAGATATCATATCTCTCAATCCTACCCTGCTCCCCGAAGAGCTGGCGTAGATTGAGAAGTATGCTTCTACAATCAGTCTTTTCAAATTACCTCTGCAGCTCGGGAGCCATAGAGGTCAACATGTATCATTGGGCAAGGGAGGAGTCCTCAGACCATTTGGCATAAGCCAGTAGCTCGCCCTCGTCGGCATCAGGAGCTGGCTCAGAATGAACCGTGTCCAACACGTACGCAATCTTTTCGGTGGTAAGGACTATGCGTAGATTACGCAGCCAATCCGAGTAGTTCGGTCCAATTAATCTATTTGCATCCAAGATGCCGCAGAGGGGGTTGGACGACGACATTGTAATCTGGATAAGAAATAAAAGGTAACTTAGCATGTGTTTATATTTTAACTTAGATGTGGTTTTCTATCTTAGTTAGTCCCACTATTTTTCGATCGAACTATATAACCCTCAGTATATAGAACGGGAGATCAGCGAGATCAACCTAGTGGGTCGGAATCCCAACGAGACTGATGTACGACCTTGTGGAAAGCACAACAAATCATACAGCATCTCAAGGGCAGTCAACAGGCACTTGCATCTAATGCCAAAGGATATTCTCGATTAGATCTAACCATCATTACTACATAGCAATAAGTTCATGACCCGACCCTTGTGGAAAGCACAACAAGGCTGAGTTCAATTCCTCACCCTATTGAGGCCGAGCCTTGGAGTTTAATCCCGCCCCCAAACTCATAGACCTTGTGGAAAGCACAACAAATCCATGAAATGAAGACGTTCATTCACTCCATAATGATGGAGGGCCACGACGACTCCTAGAGCCACGCTTACCAGATCTAAAATTTAATCGCGATGGAATTTAATTTTATCTTGATCTCACCCTTGGTGGTAATATAAATATATTCAATATATTTACCGTACCTAGTAGTTTGCACAAAATAAATGCATCCAATGTAAAATTAAAATGCAAGTGATCATGGACTTTATCCCTAATGTAACTAAGGCATCCAGCCCGCTTCCGAAGCAGCTGGATTGTGGCGACCCGGATCCCGGATACCAGGTATACCCGATAGGACTACCGAATACACGTGATATCACTTGGAACCCGCGAGGCCTCCCAAGAGCGGTAAAGTTCTGAAGGGAAAAAGGATTGTCGTGTAGTACATTGAACTGACAGATATAGCAGCAAGCAATTAAAATTTCATTAGATCGGGCTGCTAAAGTAACAGAAATAAAATTACATTTTAATTAACAGATTTTAAACAATTATATACCAGAGTCAAGTCCAAAGCTAAAGACAGCAGTTTAGCAGTACAGTCGATAGAAATAAAGACGTACCAAAAAGCCGGGGGAAGCCCGACGGGGGTACCAGCTGGCAGCTACGACTCGAACTCCAAGACCCGCGGAAGCAGAACGAACACATCACCCCACCTGAAAAGCAGGGGTGAGCCTCGTGTCACTGGCTCAGTAGGGGTCACGCGGATCCCCACTGAAAAACACGCAGTAACACGGAACAACAGGGACAGTCGCAAGAAACAACACTAGAAAGCTGCAAAAGAAAGGGAAGCAGGAGTAGGGAACAGGTAAGGACGAGGGGAATAACCCGAACAGGCAAGCAGGCCTAGAAAGGGAAAGAGGAGTAAGGAGCAACGAGGAAAAAGGGGAAAAACCACGCACAAACGCCCCAACCTACACCTACAACAGGCATGTAAAAGAAAGTCTAGAAAAGACCTAGACAGGCACAGACCTCGAGTACAGCCACGGAAAGGCCAACCCGGACAGGTCACAACACAGGAAGAGCACGGGAGTGGTGCGCCACGCGACGGAAAACCCCCACACCGGGAGAACGGCCAGATGCATCCACTGACGTCTTACACAGCACCAGAACACCCACCACAAGTGTCCCGAGCACCCGCCAAGCGCGACCAACACGGACAAGGCCGAGTCGCAGACCCACGTGGAAACACAGGTACAAGTACTAGTCAGGGTCACGCCGGTCGGCGTCAGTCCTCCGTCCCTGACCACGTGTGCACACACTGGCTCATGCCTAAAGCCAGGTCTCTAGCTAGTTTTCTCCCCCCGTAGGACGCTACGGTAACTGCAGGAACCGACGGAAACTAGCTTACAAACCGTATATCGGGGTCACCTTTCGATTGTTGCACGTCTAGGGCGACGCAAGGAAGAAGCTCGAAACGCGACGCTGAAGTACAGACAGTCGAACATGCATTGTCACCCGTACCTCAAACACCAAAGGCAGCACAGGAAACTGCCGACAGACTCGGAAACGTAGTCTTAGCCTTCATAGGAGCATCGACCGATGTCCACGGGGAAAGCGGCCAGACCACGGGAGCGACAGACATCACCCTAACATAGACAGACACACACACAGACACGCCACAAAACAACCCCTAACGTCACCTAAGACAGACCCACAACACACGACCACATACCAAAAAGCCCAACGGCCATCACGGCCACAACAGGACTGTAACGGCCTAGCACAGGCGCGTTACACGGGCCTGACGCACCAGGGCGGGCGCGTCAGAGACAACAGGCACAAAGATACAACACGAGCCACGTAACGCACCAGGGCAGGCACGTTACGGCTGCCTAACGCACAAGCGCAGACGCGTTATGCCCACCTAACGCGTGAGGACAGGCGTGTTACGCCAACCGACCCAAAACTGAAACTCGGACAAATAGCACGTAACGGTCCACGGCGGACGCGTTACAGCACTGTGACGCAAGGGGGCGGGGCCGTTAGAGACAACTGGCACAGCCACCCAACCCAACTAAAATAGAGTGTAACGGCCTGGGGCAGGCGCGTTACACAAACCTGACGCACCAGGGCGGGCGCGTCAGGGGAACCGACTCACCCAAAACGCTAGACGACAAAACAGGCGTGACGCATCACCCCGGACGCGTCAGAGAGCTATGACGCGCCTCCCCTGGGCCGTCACACTCCCAAAACCACGAAGAACTAAAAACGCCCAGACGCTGTGACGGTCTGTCATAGGGCCGTCAGAGACATGTGACGGTCTCTGAAACGACCGCTACACCGGTCACGGCGGGAAAACAGTGGAAACGCCAAATCGGGCCGTTCCACGCCCCATTCACGCCGAAGCGCAGGGGAAACAAACCTAGACGACGAAAAACAACTCTAGGAGGCTCAAAAGCCCACATGCAAGCCCTAAAACGAGAGATCGGGGCGATTTAGACAAATCGACCCAAAGTGGGTCACCGAGGATCCCGGACTCCTACCGGTCTCGAATGACAACCGATCGACACGAAACTTACGTGAATGAGATCCAGACATCCCAACGGTCAGTTTGACACTAACCACATCACAAATGGTTGTCGTTTTCCGGCGAACCCTAAAAACTACGGTTTTCACTAAACCGGCCCGATCTCCCCCGATCGAGCACCAAACAACCCACAGAAGCAGGGAAAACGTGCAGAAGGAAGTGGCGGTCCATCTCCCTACCTCCACCGAAGAAACCGTGCCCCGAAGGGATTAAACCACGCCGAAAACCACCGAATCACGAACGACACCCACTCGGAATCCACCGAGGGATCGCGCCCACCACGCTCCATCCGCTGCTCCTTCCCGCGAACCGATCACTCGAGCACGTCCACGCCTCAGCCAGCTCCGCAACGGTGCGCGCCCCGCGCCGAACGGACCAGAGATGGGAGAGAACGGAGTGAGATCGTGTGAAGTTGAAAATGAGCAGGAGAGATAGTGGAATTGAATTTATAGAAAGAAATTAGGAAAATTTCCTAATTTCTGGAAAATCCGATTTTTAGCCCGGTCTCAGAAAAATACACAAAAATAGTCAAAACGATCGGCTCGAAGAGTACATCGCCATTATATCGTCCACGAGTCGATGAACTGAGAAATAAACTCACCGCAGGGTTCCATAACTAGTACGAGAGAAAGACCCACACGGATCGTAAAACTCAACTCGGGAGCTACAAAAGCGATCCGAAACTCTCCGAAAAGGATCTGAAAGACCCAATAAAGATCCGGGACATTACATGGATCGTCCTCGTCGGGTGTGCTCCGCGCTTTCAAACTCTGATGCCGCAGTAATTACAACTTTTACACAGCACGCAGGCCGGAAAAAATGTAAATTACATATCAATAAAATTTCAGAAGCCCTTAGGGCGAGTACAATAATGGAGGAAGATAGAAGTACATTGAAATTTTAACAGAGAGAGAAAGGAGGTTCGCATACCCTAATTAATTACATTAATCCAAGTCCATGATCACTTACCAACCCATTCAAGTAAAATCAATCAAGGGTTATTTTCTGAAAATAATCCTTACTTTTGAATTTAAAAATGGGATGTGTAAACAAAAAACAGGCTAGCTTTGTTTAATTTTAAAAATCGAAGCAGGATTAACTAAAATTAAACAGACAAGCAAGCCAATACAAGGTAAATAAAGTAAATCACGTAAAGAACTATCATTTTTCACAGGGGCATGTAATTGAGATAATTATTTAAATTTAAATTCAAATTTAATTATCCAATAATTAAATTTAAATTTAAAATTTAATCATGTCAATAATTTAAATTTAAATTCAAACTAATTATCCAATAATTTTGTTTGAAAGTAAATTTAAAATAATACAATTATCCACAATTAGTAATATTCTAAAATTCAAAATTTGAAATTAACAATTATCTAATAATTAAAATTCAAATATTTGAATTTTCTACATTTAACTTCAATAAAATTTAAAATTTGAATTTTCTAATTATCTAATAATCAAAAATTCAAAAATTAAAATTTACTGAAGTAAGTTCAATTATTACCATTTTATCTCAAGGTAAATAGTAATTATCTCACCTCGGTAAATTCAAAAGAGTTAAATAAAATTTAACATTTGACATTTACTATTGAGATAACACAATTAACCTACGAGATAAAATTCTATTTAATTTACTGTGCATTTATATATATATATATATATATATATATATATATCTTATATATATGTATATATTTGAGCACAATAAATTAAAAAATTAAAAGCAATTTTTTTAAAATTAAAAAAAATTCGGCGCGGGCCCGCCCCGCACGCGAGCGCAGCCCGCGCGCGCGGGCGTTGATTCGCGCTCCCGCCTGCAGGCGGGCGCCGCGTTGCGGGCGCCCCCCGCGGCGCCCGCCACGCGGCGCGTCGCCCGCCCGCCCACGGGTCAGCGCCTGCGGGCGCTGACCCGCGGGTGCCGCGCCCAAATCGGGCCCAATTTTTTTTATTTTTTTTAAAAAAATTTGCTCCAGCGATGCCCAGCATCCTGGAAGAAGCGAGATGCCCAGTATCCCCTTCTACAATTAATAATTGAAGGATTTAATGCCCCTAAAACACGGTTCTAAACGGCGATAAAACACCTACCAGAGCGTCAACCTGGCTCTCATACCACTGTAAGGTTTCGCACAGCACCTACGGGCAACGTAGCGGATAACAAAAATTTATTTTGCCCGATCCCAGTGCTATGGAATCCTAGATATATGCTCTAATCGATGTTTTAATCACCCCAACCCCTAACTACGAGTTACGTATTTCACCTTGCGCGGAACGACGTTGTCCGCAAAGTCCGATGCAGAATACTGAGCCGCACAGATGTACGGCCTCTAGAGCAGATCCACACAGACCCTTGCGTAGCGACAGTACCCCCCGGCACGACCTTCCCCGACTCTATCACCTTCTGGAGAGAGAGATAGCAAAAGGGAGGAAGAGGGGAGGAGCTAATCCTCCTCTCTTAAGCTTAGTGCTTGATTAGCCAAAGAGATGTTCGAATGAGCTCACGTAGGTGCTATATATATAGTTTGGTCCTTTTTGAAAAGGGCTCCAAAAGATCAAAATTGTATATATATCCTATCTTATATTATACATATGTATTAAGTCTCATTTACACTCCTTTCCAAAAGGAACCAAAAAGGAAATAATACATACATTTGTATAATAATAATCCGTCACCCAAGAATCTATTGTGTGTGATCCTCTAGGCCCATAGTCACTCTAGTTTAAGGCCCATTAACTTCTAATTCTCAATTAGAAGTAAATTAAATGTATTCTTCGCTTCTACTAGAGCCGAATAATAGTTTAATTTATTCCGAACCTTCGATCACGTTGGGTCAAGCAAATCCGCGTGATCCTAGAGGACGTCGGGTTTAAACCAGCCTGTCTGGTACCTGTCAGTCCACAGTTACCACATCGATATAATCCCTCGCTCCTTCTATGAGTCTGGTACGATCGAGGGTATGGTTTCTGTCAAACCCCATGATCGTGCCATTTGACTATGACCTCCTTAAAGTGTATGACGTCCGTTTTAAACGAACTCACACGACCCTGGCCAGGGATTTAACGGAGCGTCAATGTCATGACCCATTAACTGTCTGATATATACCCGACAGTGAGCGATCCCCTCTTGACCATTGATGATCTCCACACGTATCCTGGAGTGGTTAATGACTCGACAACTCATGACTTATGGTTAAAGTCACTTAGCCAAGTAATTAAACCATTCCAGTCCTCATATAAGATCCGATCAATGTCTCAGGTCAAAGGACCAACGATGCTACTGAGACAGTTGGATCTTCAGTTGACATTAGGTATAATCAACCATCTGAAGATCCAATAGCGGATCAGTTCAGTGTATATCCTCCAAGGACATACACCCACACATACGTGTTGGTGCCCCGCACCAATGACCATGAGACTGGTCACTGACACATAATGTGTACTGGTTTAATAGGTAATCAAAGTCCCCGAGTGATTACCCTCCAACCAGGAATAGTTTAAGGTATGTGTACATGTAAAGTCAGTCTCATGTTCGAGATCTCATCTCGAGCTGACTTTACAACCACATATCCTAGGGACAACGTAAAGTGACACACAATCGCATATTTACGCTCAAATACCACTTTATTAATAATGAACAAGATCGTACAACTATTGGGCCTACCCGACCCAAAATTGGCATGTAGCACACCAACACTAACAGGGGGGTGCTTGCCGGGACGGAGGGGTGAGAGGGGGATGGGAGGGGAGAGTGCGCAGGGGGAGTGGGGACGCCAAAGGGAGAGAGAGAGAGAGGACGAGGGGTGAAGGGTGGGGGGGTACTCGCCGAGACTGAGGGGTGAGGGGGGGATGGGAGGGGCGAGCATGTAGGGGGAGTGGGGGACTTCGGAGGGCGAGAGAGAGAGAGAGAGGACGGGGGTTGAAAGGGTGGGGGTGCTCATCGGGATGGAGGGGTGAGAGGGCTTATCGGAGGGGAGAGAGGGGCAGGGGATAGAGGAAAGTCGCTCCGTGTGGAAATGACTTCCTCTGAAGTCACTTCCACATGGAGCGACTTTCCTCTCTCTCTCATCTCTCTAATGTTTCTCTCTCGGACCCCCCACCTTGGCCATCTCGCTCTTTCTCCCCCTCTCTCTCTCATCTCTCTAATGTCTCTCTCTCTTGGACCCCCCATCCTGGCTATCTCGCTCTTTCTCCCCCTCTCTCTCTCAGACCCCCACTGCCATGATGTCCGTCTCCTCTCACCTCTCTACTTTCTCTCCTCCTCTCCCTTTCTTCCCTCCTGTCCCCCTCTCTCTCTAACCCCACGTATGAAGGGGAAGCAAGGAGAGGGGAAACCTGTTGGGGCGTCACTGCTGGCCAGGCTGCTACTACCGACGACAGGAGGGCAGAGGGGCAGATTGTCGGTGGCTAGGCGATGGAGTCAATGGCCAGCGACAAAGCTGGGACGCTGGAGACTGACACCGACAACTGCGAAGAGGGCAGGGATTCGTTGGATATGGATCGCAGTGCCCCTATGGCGATGGTGAATCGGAAGATGGGGCCGAATAGTTGGTTGCAGTCGGTGCCAAGGGGGGCCTGGAGTGCAGGCACAACAGTGAACCAGGTCGCCGAACACTAGTTGATGACGACTGTCATCCTCAGATCGTCCACCGAGGATGCAGGGACTGCAAGTCATGGCCATGGTGGATGAGGTGGCCGGTGATCAGAAGAGATGACGGCAGTGGAGAGGAGGCTGGTAGTTAGGCGGGGCAGACTATCGGAGGTGCCGAAGTCGAGACCAATGGTGATGGAGGGCCCCCCGGTTTGTTGCTCTCTCTCCCCCTCTCCCCTCTGTTCCCTCCTGTCCCCCTCTCTCTCTAACCCCCACTCCACCCCGGCCATCTCTCTCCTCCCCCCTCTCTCTCATATCCCCACCCCATCAGGGGCATCTCTCTCTCTCCCTCCCCCTCTCTCTCCGACCCCCACCCCACCATGGTCATCTCTCTCTCTCTCACCTCTATGTTTTAGAGCGTCTCCCTCGCAACCCCCCTCTCTCTATAACTCATCTCTTTTTTTGGTGTGAAAAATTTAAGATTCACGAGAGATATTTTAATCTTTTAATTATCAAATAGAGAGAATATTCAAATCTTTATAGAATATTCGTCAATCTGTCAACAGAAGTTAACTACAGTGACATTTTTGTATTATTTTAATGAAACGAGAGATATCTTTGCTAATGCAAATCTAAAGTTAATATATTTACAAATATATGTTCAATAGTAATTTATTTAAAAAAAAACTCAAAAATTAAACTGCTTACCATCTTGCATCTTCTACATGTTTCTCTCTCTCTCTCACCCCCCCCCAACCCCACCTTTTTTTTTTCCAAAATAATCTGATCAAGATCGTGTAAATCTTGCTACAGTTGACAATGCTGCACTTAAATGATATGATACGTGTTAGCGTCTATATTATATGACGTTGAGTATTATTAAAAGTCCTTAAGTAGATCAGATTTAGCTTTACCAAAATTGTTCTAAGTTAATGAGTTTGTATTACTTATGCAATCTGTCCTACAGTACATTATTTTTATATATGTTTTAATTAAAAACCATACTCCTGTGAGAAATGCACCTGTACACATACCATATTTCCATATGGATGTAAAAACTTAACTTGTGCCACGATAATAACTTATACTGTGAATTGGTCCTTTGACATTGATATCTAAACAGGAAAATATTAAGTGGCCAAGGGTTTATGACAAAAGCCAGATGCTCAAGTTTTGTTTCCCTTTAAAAAAAAAAAGGAGATGCTAAGGTTACCAGACGAAAAATTAAGAGAACTGTGTCTCGAATACCGTACGAAGGTAACTGCTACATTATAAATGTTTCCTAAGACTACTTATAGAATCTGACTTCATTACCGATTTGTCTCCTGCGTAATATTCCTCTAATTAAACATTTCAATCCTATGTTACCTGCTCAATTTGTGTCACAGGGGCCCACATAGGAGACACAAAAATTTGAATTAGACTTGCTGTACATTTTGATTGTGCAGTGTCTTTAATTTTATATATATATATATATATATATATATATATATATATATATATTTAAAATGACTCTTAAAATATCTTAATTTAGAATGCAAGTCAGTGTTATCAGAATCGGATCGGATCGGCCGGTCGGACCGGACCGACCGTGAATCTATCCGATTAAAGCCGGTCCGGTCTAACGTTAAAGAACCAGTTGAATTGAACGAACCGCGGTTCGACCGGTGAACCGGTCCGACCCGATTCACCTTTTAAAAAAATAAATGTAAAAATATTTAAATATTCAAAATGATATTTTGTGTGAACAAAATTATTTTATTATTATTGATTTGTTGTTATTTATCATTTTATTTTAGATATATTTGAAGTTTAAATATTTAAAGGAGTATCAATTGTGAAGACTGAAGACCAATGATATATTACAAAATTTTAAAATTAATTTATTTAAATATGTTATTGTTATTTTTTTACTTGTATAATTACATAATCATGACTAATAATTATATATGCATATTTATTTATTTTGATCATTATGTCTTATTTCTTATTATCTTGAGTTATAGAATCGGGTCGGACCATGTATCATTATTACGATGATGTTACTGTTCAAATCGATTCGATTGAACGGTCTAATCGATTTTAATCGAACTAACTCATTGGCCGATTCAGACACCGGTTTGATTCTGATAACATTGGTGCAAGTCACGGCAGTATCTAATTATCTAAAAATATTAAAAATGAAACGTACGATCTTTAAAAGAACGGGCCCAACATTATTTATTCGATTTTTTTTTTATTTTTTATTGATAATCAAACGATGACTTGATTTACATCTCAAATTAGAATATCTTGAGGATCATTTTAATATATATTTTTTAAATTAAAAACACTACACGTCTAGGATGTGCACATCATTTTTGTTAGACATTGTGATTACCGCTGTCATAATTATTAGATGAGATGTTTAGTTTATTGGTAAACTTTTAAACAAACATTTGTTAAGGAAATGCACGTGCAAACTGCATATTGCTAATTAGTTTTCCTTATCTAAAAATGGATATATCTTTTGAATTACATTAAGAATCTTTTACAGCTTTTGAAACTATCGAGATTAAATTCAAGACAGATTTTGAACTCTGTGTATGCCCCCCCCCCCCTAACATATATACGTATGTTGAAAAGGGTCGTTTATGTTCTAAGTTTTTATATGTAAGTTTTTTAATAAGGAGAAAGAACTCGAGATTGAACATGAGAGATCTTCTCTTTAAAAAGGGGGAGGGTGTCCTCCAGGGTTTGACAAGTCGAGTCGGGATGACTTAATTCGTACGATCCGATCTGTCTCAGTCACAGATCGAGACGATCAATTTGTGAGACGCAATCGGATAACTATATATATTTGATATTTTATTTTAAATATAAAATATTTTATAAATCAGTTAAGTAAGTGGCTTCATTCGTTCGAGAGTGGTTTGAATTTAAAACTCACCGATTTCATATGTTTTTCCTTTCTTTTTAAGATTACTTAGATATGTTCACAGGATCCGATCGCGAGATGTCTTAGACGAAACGTACAGGCAACCTAACCAACTAAGCTAAGATTTCTTTTATATTATTTTACATATACTTGATATTTAAGGGTTTCTTTTTTATTTTGATATCTTACGAGACGGAGCGAGATGGATCGAGACAATACAGTTCCATCCCGTCCTGACATAAAACAAAGATGGCCGGGACGGTCGAGATGATAAATCTTAGTGTCCACGCCGTCACTGATCGGAGACATTATGTTCAAAGTTATCCCGCAAAAAAATGATTTCCAATGCTGCCCTCGCCACCTTGCTAGTTCATATTAGGGTAGTAAGTCGCGGATAGCTGTGCTCAGTTAACGGGCATGATAACGAACTGTGGAATAAATGGAACCTGGATGGGGTTTTGGCTGTTGAACTTTAAGAATGATTTGAGAGACAGCATAGTTGGGTTTGATATCAGGTCTAAAAGTTTGTCACGAAAGAATTTACTGATCTTAAATTCTAGTGTAGCTGATGATTAGATTTGACCTCAGATCTGAAATTTTAAAATCCAATTATAGCTTTATATAATATAAGGTAATGAGCCTGTTTTTTAAACAAATGTCCGAGGAATGAAGGAGAGGACATCAATGAGTCTTGCAACATCATTATTTTCATCGTCCATGAATCAGGGCGGGGGTTGTTGAAAATATTATTTTAGAGAGAGATTGAAGTCGTATGATGTGCGCGAGTAACACGACACTGTGAGACAAAGTTATTTAAGTCCGGACTTGGGAAAAAAAATAATTTAAGAAGAATTTTAGACTCGACAAAAGAGAGATCCATAACTCCGTAAAATTGTTGCTCGAAAATAAAGCTAATGGGTGGGGTGGGGGAATGCATGATTGAATCATGACTAGATGGTGGCGTTTGAAATTACGATAACTTTAAGAATTCCTCTAATAATAAATCATGATTTGTTCGTGAAGATGGAAGAATACGATTAAATCATAATTCTTTAACAAAATTATAAATAATTCATATTACACGAAGATACGCAAGACCTCGTGCCATTCCCCAACGATAACAAATGTTCCGCGAGTAATATTTTGTACATCGAATCCGATGCATAAAGTTAACTCAAATTGTAACATTCTCTCTCGTTGACCCAAAAAAATTGAGATGATCATTTTTACCTCAAAAAGGACATCCCGCGTCAGATCCGTATGCCCCCATGTCAGATCGGTCCGGCTCACTTTTTCGCTCGACAGACAAATACAGGAAAAAAATATTTTGTAGGACTAAAATATTTTACTATATGAACGAAACATTTAGTATACAATTGAAATAATTTGTTATGTTTTATTTTTATAATAAAATGTTTCATTCCTGTAATATTTTATCCTTGTAACAAATATTTCATTCACATAATAAATATTTTATTTCTAGAAAATATTTTATTTGATAACTTCTGTAGTCAAACAAATGTTTCATTCTTATAACAAAATATTTCACTCTTATAAAATATTTCACTTCTGTACTTTTTTATCGAATGAAAAAGCGGATCGAACGGATCTGACACGGGACCGTACGAATCTGACACGGGATCGTACGGATTTGACGCGGGACATCCTTTTTTAACTGAAAAAGATCATTTCAACTTTTTTAAAAATTAATAAGAGTAAATATTACACTTTAAACTGACTTTGTACGTCGAATCTGGTGCACAAAATACTACTCATGTCCCATATTCTCACACGTCCTGTTATATGGCGCAGTGGACACGGGTGATGTCATCCCGACTTCCATTATTATAGAAGGTTAGACGAACCGAATACATGACCTTGGTGAGTTCTCTCTGCTCCTCCTTTTGCTGACCAGATGAACATGATGCGACGATGGCGTAGAATTTAACCCGAAGACTACGATATGGAAGCAACCACGTGAGACTGAGAATTTAGTTGAAGTCTCTTGACGGACATGTACTGGCATTTTGCATTTGACACTCCTCCCGGTGGACGTCCGGCAGCCGGCCTCGGCCAGTCGAGCAGTCATAGTGGTTCGTCTTTAGCCAGAGACGTTCTCCATGTTTTCTGCGATCCTCGAAGGTCAAAGGTTGCGAGGTCTGACTACGACAACTATGGTGATGGAAGGGAGGGGGAGGGAGTCCTCAAGACTTTATCTATTCTCTCACTTCTGAACGATGAGAAGGCTTACCTGGGGCAGAGGATGCATCGGGCAACCCGATAGAGGCATTCGATGGAGAGATTTAGAGAGACTAGATCTTACCAGAGAGCCTAACAGATGGGTAGGAGATACACCATCACGGGATCCGAGAATCTTCTAGTGGGGTCGGTGGCCAATAGCATTGTCTGACATTGCCTCCCCCTCCTTCTATAACATAGGAAGATGATCTCTCGTTAGTGCAACATCCTTTTGCTCGGTCTATGGGTGATCTTTTGTCGAAGATGAGAATTGTTGTAAAATCATTCTAGGAGGAGGGATATTTGAATGGAGAAGGAAGTCTTGACAAAGAGAAAGTAAAGGAAATCTAAACTAAGGTGGAGAGTTTCGTGGGAGAATATGCCAGAGAGATGACCAATCTGATCGAAGTGTCCACCGTAAATGTCGATAAGAATACGAGGTATGTTTTTTACAAAATCTAGAGAAGATGACGAACATAAATAGCTTAGAGGACTGGGGCCGGTACAGAGGTAAGAGAAGGAGAGAGTGGCTACGCTTAAAGTTTAGAAGAAGGGTGGTATTCCCTTTGCTCCAGAGGCAGTGTGCATCCTGCAGTCTTCTTACACTGGGAAGTTTTGTGAAGCACTCCCTCCTCGACGGTAATTCTTATATTTTCTTTTATAATACGTGGCACAATCTACCATCCAAAAATTTTTTTTGCATTTGACACTGCAGTCCCTGATCATAATATGGGAAGTAGAACCCGTAACCTCCCACATAAACCAATCCATGGGATGGCCAAACATTTATGCAGAAGGATCAATAATGTTAACATGGATCACAATGGAAGGAGAGTACAAGTTATTGTCATTTCGGTTTAGATGTAAATTACATGGAAGAAGCGCCTCGTGCAGAACCACCAAACAAATAGATTAGAAGAATCCCCAATTGTACATCGTACAAACAAATTTGAGACCACTATAAACAAATTAGTGCGAACGTCTAGACCCCCCCCCCCCTCCAGGACGACCAACTTCTCTACGTAACCTGCGCCAGGCAGAATAGCACGAGAGGGGGGAGCAGGAAAGAGAGAAGAATGGCTGCAATTAATTAAAAAAAAAAGGGGCGACCAGCACCACTGGGGGGAAAGGGAAGAAGCAATCAACTGACCTTCGGGAAAACTAATGATGTCTTTGGATCGGATCTATGGATGCACAAGCTCTTGAAAACTAGTGGCTGTCCTGTTCGGTGTGAGTTCTTTGCAGCCCTGTGGATGTGTTGAAAATCAATGGGTAACAAAGGAATAGAGCTGGGATGGAGAAAGCGAAGACTTGATGTACATACCAGTGGCGTCAACGGAGCTCATCATGAAATCCTTCGTCGTAGTCATCATCATCGGTGAAAATAGCCCTGTAAAATGCATATGGGTTTTCGATCATCTCCTGCAAGCTTAGACGGCCATCTTTATCTATATCCGCCTGCAGAGACAGAACAACAACTCAGTCATTCCAATAAACCAAGAATTAAAATATTAGACAGAATGAAATTGAATAGAAAGTATCCAGCAGCAAATCATGTTACAACTAAGGAGTAGGAGCGCATCAAATCAAGTCTACCTCTGCGAAAATCGAAGTATGACTTTCCAATTACAACTTTTTAAAAAAGAATCAGGCATGTAGCTCGGTAGGCTCATGCACAATGGGGCGTGTATTGGTCTCTCTCATATAACAAAATTGAGACCCATTCGATATACCTGTAGAGGAGGGTAGGATGCCTTCCAAACCCTGACCTTGAAAAATAAACAAGTAAATGAATCTTCCTTAAAAAGTTCCGCTATTTCAACTTGTGCCCTTGTCTAGTAGAGATGGGCAATGCATTAATAAGTTGGAAAGCATGCATACTAAGACTGCACATTCCTCAAACAGACCAAAGAATCCAAAAAAATTTAACCCAAAAGTTGATAGGTGGATATCACCGCAGAAGGCTTAGAACCTGTAGCAAGTTCTGTATAAAGACGCCAGTTTTCTTCATACTTTCATCATCAAAATATTCCTCCCTAAGTTTTTTTTTTTCTGAAAAAACATTGTTGCAAGCTTGAAAATAGCTCCAAAATGCACATCTTATCCTCTTTTCCCTCTCCTTCCACAACCATCTGAGAGACCCCCGATCTGCCGATCTGCAACCCCCCGGCCCATGCACTTGCATATTCCTCACACCTTCAAAGCATAGAACATTCATAACTGATACTCAGTAGATTCAGTCTGCTAAACTATAAGACACATTTCTTTCCTCGGGTATGTCTTGGACAATGTTATCATTCCAGGAAAGTAACATGAGGTAACAGTAGATACTGGCAAGTTTTTCTTCTTCTGGAGAAGAATGTCTGCTTTCCAAAGGATGGCAACTTTAACAAGTGACAACGCTCTGACACCATCCTAGGACTCAGCAGAAAAAATGGTGAAAATCTGTATATATCCATGTGGATGTGTGATATCTCCATGAGATCTGAATTGGGAGAGGAGCTGGTGGGCCAGCCTGTTTGCCCCCAGCTGCACAATTCAGCTTGTTTACCCACATCTACAGTATGCTTGACTTTGAAGATGAGAAATTTGACACACATGCTCAGAACACCATTATATACTTGTCTAGAAATTGCTAAACCATCAAGGGCATAGGTCGCACAAACTGAAGGAAGATGCATATTGCTTACACCCAGGATCAAGTCAGCTTTTGTTACATTGAATCTCTAACAATGGGCTTAAGAATCCATTCTCACCCTTGAACAACCCTGATCCATAGATGGTATATACTTCCTAACAACTGCATTTTAAAAGTGCTAAAACATGCCCAACAAATTTGTATGATTGGTTGTTGGGCTTAAGCCATGGGTTTGCTCTCTCCATTCACAGGTAACCAAAACTTCAACGGCCACAATAGTAGGGATACAAATCACAACTGCAAGTTTGGATAGGCTAACTCAAAGCCAATTAAGCCAACCCGCAATCAGGTTGAGTTGGGCCTCACTCCTAGCAGGCTTGGTCAGTTCAAGATAAAGGATGGTCTAGACCTGAACCCCATCAGTCCAACCCATCCTTTTTTTTTTATGAAAGTGGGTGGTATCACTGTTGCATTAAATGAAAAAAATGAGAGAAATATACAAGTGTAGGCAAAAAATAAAATAAAATCTCAACCGACCCTATACAAAATGCCACACCAAGGTAGTGTGGGTCACTCTAACCCCCCAACAAAACAAAAAGAGACGAGTTGAAGGAATTCACATTACAAAGAAGACCAGCCCATTCCCTCACTCTATCATCACACACAAAAGAGACAACCGACTCCATAGTCCAACCCATCATTAACATAACCTAAATTTGTATTGTGTGGCACCTCTCTTTCTGGAACTCCAACCCCCTCCCCCCAACTCCAACTCCTCAATCCAGGGACCTCGTGACGAGAGGCGAAAAAAAGAAAAAAATCCCCACCCGAAGACCGTCCCACCTACCACCCCCACCTGCAAGAAACTTCCCTGCACTGCCTTCAACCAGCTAAATCCATAAGATGTGTCCCCAGTGTCACATCCCTTGCCCAGATCTCCATCTCTCCACCAAAATTCATGACATGTGTCTCTCCCCATGGAAATTCCCCTTGGCTTGTTGATATTAATAGTTTTTCAGGGTAAGGTCAAGTGGAATGGGTTGCCGTTTTCAACTCAAGTTCACGGATCAAGTTGCATGTTGTGCTTAAAACATGGGGTTTGGTTTATGAAAAGTCAAAAGTCAGCCCCCATCTAAAATATGCCGGGTTAGGCTCTCCCCAACTTAGGCCAACCCAGCTTGAGATGTAGCCCTACCTTCTGGAAATATGTGTTTTACTCCTCTCATTTCTATCTCTTATTTGGTGTGCGTGTTGGGGGGTGTGTTCTTTTAATGTGCTGGATTTGATTGAGCACAATCTAACTCTTTCGGCTTGTTGCCACTAAAATTCATCTTAGCACAAGGTATATTTTAATGACTGGAAGACCAAATTGTATATCTACCATGGTCTGCAAATGAGCTTCAACAAGAGAAAGAAAATCCATCATCTGGTTTAAGCTCAGACTTTACAGCTCTTCTCTAACTATTTATAATTCAAAAGAAACTCAGATTTATTAAAGAAAATAAAAACTCAGCCATTACCTCCTCCAGGGCACGATCAGCTTGCTGTTTTGCATAGAAATGTTCTGATGGGTGAATAACACCAATTACTGATTTTAATTCTTCTTCAGATAAAAACCTAGAACAAGAATTTCATACCATGAGTATCAAAAAGATGTCTTCAGCTATTGTTGAATATCATTTTAAGGCATACCCATCATTGTCATGGTCAATTTCTGCAAATAACTTCTTAGCTAGGGGCTCTGTTGAACCATCTGACTGATGTGAAGAGTTGTGGACTTCATTAAAGTCTTTTAGCGAGTCAAACAACCCAGTGAAATATTCTTGAAAGTTAAGTTTCCCATCTCTGTCTTTATCTCTTTGCCTATACATAGTAGAGAGAAAAAGAATTAGTGAAAAGGAGTAGCAATACTATGAAAAAGCATGTGAGCTGCGCTCAACGTGATACATTTGATCAAAGGTGAGAACCAATTTGCACATGTGCTTGGCAATAGCATATGACAACAAAAACAGGTAGGAAATTGCCTATAAGACATTAATGTATATTTATCTAATACATGTCTCTTCTAAATTTGATGTGTTACTGATATTACTAGGCATTGGCTTCTTAGTCTATTTTTTCTACTTATCTTCCCTCTCAAACAGTTTGAATCTAACATGAAAGAGTATCAATTTTTATACATACAGAAAAGAAAAGGCTGATTTAGATTCATAACACACTTGAACCAGAAAGATGGCACATCCCAATTAGGAATTTATATATGGATTCAACAGAAGAGGAAAAATGACACCAGGCAATCATATACTTGGAGATTTGGAGGTCATCATAACTTCGCTATCCGACTAAGTCAAGCCATATGGCTCATTACAATCAGAAGACGTGCTGATATTTTCCTTTCGGGAAAAGCGACATGTCGATCTGGCTTACAGTTACAAGCAAGTTTCTTCAAAAAGATGTCTAGTAGTGAGAAAATGATTTGAAGTCCAAGAATGGATGACTTCATAATGAAAACAATGAGAAACAAAACCTAAAAATTGCAATGAACCTTATTTCTTGTCTGCATAGCCATAGAATGAGTTTCTGATTGGTGCTGTCGGCTGGATGTAAAAAGCTGCAGAAACATGAAATACAAAGTCAGAAGGGGCAAACGGATAGATCTAGGGATAGGTGGACTGCATCAGAAAAAGAACATTTCTTACTCATTGAACTCGGTCAAATTTAGAAGGCCATCTGCATCAACATCGGACGCATTAAAATGCTCCTCGCTCCACCAGCCCACACCATGCTCAGATGAATTTTGACCTGCAACAGAAACGTAAACACGCCTTAAAGATGAAAATTTTGATTCTGGAACAGCATGTTCGCGGCCTTCAATAATCCCGACCTACATCCTCTGATACTGAGAGCTCTAACCGTGTCAAACCTCAGATGACGAATCCTTTCAAAAATTAAGTTTGAGATGTGTGCCCCCCCCAACTCCCCCTCCCGAACAGCCAGATCAAACCCTAATTACGACACTACAAAAACAGGATGTTCGAAGCTGAAAAGGCAACAATTTAACCACATAGAACAGACATGCAAGACCTACACTCTCCATAAGGGAGGCAGAAAACAAGGGATGAGGATGAACTCTTGGAAAGGGGGCAATCGCCGAAGGGGAAACACGGAAGAGGGAAAGGGGGATCACCATCAGATTGATGCCGAGCCCAGCTGGGCGGCTCGTACTCCTGGAAGGACACGAACCCGTCGCGGTTCTTGTCGTGCAGTTCCATGTCCCTCCTCGTCCGATGAAGCACCTCCCTCGCCTCCTGCCGCAGGTTCCACTGCATCAGCTCCTGCGCAGACAGGAACCCATCCGCGGGGCTCACGTCAATGCTCGGGAACAGAGACACCAGGCGGTGCGTCAGGTTGAACCGCTCGTCATCATTGAGGTAGTCCTCCGCATCCAGGAAGTCCTCCCACTCGGGCTGGGCCTCCTCGCCGGGGGCGGGCTCGTGGTGCGGCATCGCGTAGTGCGCCCGCTCCCACTCCTTGTCCTCCCTCCTTCGCTCGATGTCGGCCACGATGGGGTCGAACGGGATGGCATGGTCCCCCTCCCGGCCGGCCGGCGACCCGGAGAAGGAGAAGCTGGAGCGAAGCTTGAGGCGGCGGTGCTGGCCGGTGGGGGGCTGCCTGGGGGAGGAGACGAGGAGCAGGAGGAGGCACACCGCCAGAAGCGTGTAGACGAAGAAAGCGCAGGAGGACTTCCCCATCCTCTCTCTCTCTCTCTACCTCCTCTCTCTTTCTCTCTCTACAGAGAAAGGGAGGAGGAGGGAGGAGGAGGGGGTGGTGGTGGTGGTGGTGGTGGTGGTGGTGGAGAAACGGGAAGAAATTTCGAAGCCAAAGAAGGGGAGGGGGGCGTTCCTGGGGTTGACGATGGAGACCAATTTAAGCTTCGCAGGGTCAAAACAAATGGGACGGTGAAGTGATGGCGGACCGAGAACCCCCCAGGGCTCTTCTGAGTTTTTCATATAAATTATTCTTAAATCAGATTACATTTATATTATATATATTATTAAAAAAATGAAATCATGCAGCTGTTTAAAGTGATCTTTTTGTTACATAAAAATAATACAAAAAATTATTCTATGATCTTTCTCATATTGATATTTTTTATGATATATATATATATATATGAATATAAAATTTAATAATTTTGTAATTTTTATTCTATGATTAATTTAGATACAAAAATTCCTTGCGTTCATATTCATATACACATTATTAAAAATATCGATATTGTACAACTAATTTATCCGATGTTTTAGCATATAAAAATAAAAAAATTCTTTCATAATTTTTATATGATCGATACTTTTAATAATATATATATGTGTAGTTTCAGTTCTCCTAATGTTAATAATTTATGTACCAAAATCGCATGTGCATATCAAGATTAGTTGACTCGTTGATCCGTATCGACTCGGTATGATACGGCGTGGATTACAACAAATTTAGATCTGACTCAAAGAGACTTAGTGCACCTCGCATCGACTTGGGCATCTTAATCTGATCCAAATGCAATAAGATAAGGTTGATTTGGTGCAAATCACACTGAGTCAACAAACCATAGTGCATATAAGGTGCGGGAGTTTACGAGACTGGTTCGGTGTTTAGCATGAGTCGTTGACTAGATGTGTGTGCCATACCGTACTTAATAGGGGGAAACTGATCCTAGATCCGCCTTTGGATCACCCAAGTCTGGACAGGACGTCGCCAGAGCAATCAGTCGATGATGATCGGATCGATTTCCTGCATGTTTGTTCAAAAGGGAAACGGATCCAATGTCGAAGATGCTTGAGTAGATAGATTTGGCCGGATTCAAGACAGTTCAAGGTGGATTGGAGCAAGGGGAAGGGCTGTCGGGGTGGGGGTTATCAGAGTGGGGGAGATGGGATGTCGTGGTTCTGGGGGTGTGATTTGAGAGCAAGGGTAGGGAGTTGCTGGGCTCGGGGTGGGGGGAGGACGGGGGACACGATTGGAACTGAGTCAACTCGAATCATATCCTACTCACACGTAATATATTGGATCAAGCAGATCTCAATCCATAAGACCCTCCCACTTTGAAATAAGAACAATATAGGGTGAAGAGGCGAGATCTCGTGCCAAGCCGTGTACCGTCGGATCTAAGATGATCGTGGGGGGCAGCCACCTCAAGAGAGAATTCTGCAAACAATGGAAAAAAGCGATCAGAGGGCTCGGGGTTGAAATCTTGAGAAAAATCCTCTGATATTTAAATCAACAATGGCAAGAGCCAAGAGTGAGAAGGAGGCAAGGGGGTGATGGGCACGAGACAACTCCTCACTAGTGAAGTGGTTGGAGTTGGCTTATCTTTCCGAACAACTTTCCTAAATTTATATAGTGGTTCGTTCCCTTTCTCGGGCAGGGGATGCGGGAGAGCTTAGGGGGCCTTTAACGGATGGATCGTCGGGTCGGCCCACCTTGGTGTAGAGGAATCGGGAGCAACCGCTGGCTTCCATTTGCGAAACGGCGTGAGATTTGAGGATCGTGACCCGCAACGACAAGCTAGCGCCAGGGGGTGCACCGCCGCCTGCCTGGTCGCGCGCGTCCCGACCGTGGCGAAGCCGCTGGGTTCGCGGCGCGTTTTGCTGGCCCTTTGTCCGCGGGATAATTTGTCACAGTGGTGACTTTGGTGAGAGAGATGATGTGAAAATAGGACGCGTGTCACTTCGTCCGGAAATTATTATTTCGCTAGCCAACGAGAGTCTGACGTGTTAATTTCCCCGGATCGATCCTTTAGTTTAAAAGCCGTGACATATGATACATAGCACGCAAGAACGTAATGTCGTGCGTGATACGTGCAACCTACCGCATGTATCGCGCTGTTTATTTGTGTCGCGTTTCATGTGCGCTACCACAATTTCATCGTTCAAGACCAGCATGTCTCTCTCTCATGAAGCAAATCCTTGTACGCCCATGCATATATAGGTGATCTACAATCATTTAGTAATCTATCACATCTTGTCACTTCAAAAGAAGAATTCTTATTAATCTTTACTGTCTTTTCGCGGTGGGGAACAGATTCCTATTGTTAGAGGAATTGTGAAGTAATTATATATGTTGTACAGAGATGTGATGCAATGCACGATACATTCATTTGCGCCGTCAAAGTCTATACCCAACTCATGCACGTAAATATAGAAGACATGCTTTCGGAAATAATTGAAGCCGTCTAATTATTAAGACTCTATTTATTACGTAAGTTTTGAATTGTAGGGGTCCTCCGGATATTTCGTATCAGCATCAGTATACTCAATCGAATAGATGGAAGAATGAAGACAAGGTTAACCCGCGTTCTCAAAGTGACACTGTGCCGTATGGTCCATTCTAGCCTCTCCGTTCATGCTTTTAAAACGAAAAATATTGTTTGTATACTTTTGAAAGGTTTTAATATTAATCTCTATATCCTTATCTTTATAAGATTTATCTCAATACATCTCAAATCTGATGAACTCCAGCTACCATGTTCTTGAGGTTATACTTCGTGAAAAATATATATATCTGTTGATGATAACCATTCATCTGAAATGATTGTTTTAACTCTCTCTCTCTTTCTCTCTCTCCAACCCCATCCTCCTTCCCCCCCCCTCTTCTCTCTCCTTGCCCTCCTTTTACTCGGGTTGCATCTCCTCTAGCATTAGTACCCGACACACCGCGCATAAGCTATCTTACCCTCGATATCAAAGAGGGCTTAAGGCTTTAGCCTCACGACGAGTCACTGGAAAAATATCTTGAGACATGCACCTCGCTCTTTTTACTTGAGATTTATGTCGTTTGTTGATTTATGTGGTACGTCTCAACTCATTCACCGTCTTAAGACATTTATTCGAGACTTATGCATCAATTAAGAAGATAATGTAATAGAGTGTTGTAGGATAGACCCAAGACTTATGTTTCTTTTATTATTTTTAAAACATGATTCAATACTTTTGAGATAACATAGAGAGTATTGAGATAACATGGATCTATCGTTAAGTTGAGATAACGTTAACACATGAAAATTAATGAATATTATTTTTTAACTTTTTTTGATGATTTTAAAATTATTTTATTAGACTCTTGGGGCCTCTTTGTTAATCGAGCGCGGATGCCGTGTTCGAGAGGTCGAACACGCCGCTCGGGTTGGGTTAGCGGGGAGTGTGTGAGGGAGAGTGTGTTGGAAAACCAGAGTACCTGTAGGGATGGACAAACAATAGAGGAGGAAGAAAGAAAGGGAAGAGAAGATCAAACCACAAGGACACAGGGATTTACGTGGTTCGGAGGCGATGTGCCTTCCTACATCCACGGCCGCACTGAGATCTCTTATTTCGCACACACAGTTACAATTACAAGGGACGCTGCCTTTATATATAAGGAGCTAGGGCAACCCTCCTGGGTGAAATTACAGCAACCCCCCGCCAACTTACCGCGAAGTTGGATCCGCGAAAGGACAGGGGGGAGCCTACCGATATCCGGATCAGACTCCACACTCCCCAACAATCTCCCACTTGGAGACTGATCATAAAACCAGCAATCAAGTCTTGTAATTCTTGCTCTTTCCACGATTCAGAAACTCAATGCGGCACCTACAATCTTCATCATCCATGGAGCCCAACTGAGGCTATGCATAGCCTCAGTTTTTCTGTAGTCACCATTTTTGTCAACATGTCTGATGGATTTTCAGCTCCACGTATCTTTTCAAGTGACAAAGTCCCATCATCTAGTAGCTCTCTAATGAAATGATATTTCACCTGTATATGCTTTGTCCTTGCATGAAACACTGGATTCTTTGCAAGATGGATTGCACTCTGACTATCACAGAAAAGAACATTACTACCTTGTTTTCTGCCCAACTCTTCCAGAAAATTCTTTAGCCAAACCATTTCCTTGCTAGCTTCTGTAACTGCAATGTATTCGGCCTCAGTTGTAGAGAGAGCCACAATCTTTTGTAATTGAGAAATCCAGCTCACTGCGGTTCCACCCAAGGTGTAAATGTATCCTGTTGTGCTCCTTCTGCTATCCACATCTCCAGCCAAATCTGCATCCACAAAGCCCTGTAAATTGAGACCACTCAGTGTGAAACACAAACCCATACCTGTGGTACCTCTCAAATACCGTAGGATCCATTTGACAGCCTCCCAATGTTTCTTGCCAGGATTTGCCATGTACCGACTCACTGCTCCCACTGCATGTGCAATATCTGGTCTAGTACAAACCATAGTATACATTAGGCTACCTACAGCTGAAGCATAAGGAACTTTGTTCATGTATTCATGTTCCTCCTTTGTCTTGGGTGATTGCTCCTTTGAAAGCTTGAAGTGATTCGCCAAAGGTGTGCTTACTGCCTTTGCATCTTGCATTTGAAATCTATTCAACACCCTCTCAATGTAGCCTTCCTGAGTTAACTTCAAGGTTTTAGCCTCTCTATCCCGAACAATCTCCATTCCAAGTATCCTTTTTACGGGTCCCAAGTCCTTCATGTCAAACACCTTTGACAATTGTTCCTTCAGCATGTTGATCTCTTGTATGTTTGATCCTGCAATTAGCATATCATCCACATACAAGAGCAAAATAATATAGCAGTCATCAAGTTTCTTGAGATAGCAACAATAATCAACTTGACATCTACTAAAACCACTGCTGCACATGAAACCATCAAATTTCTTATACCACTGTCTGGGGGCATGTTTCAAACCATATAGACTTTTCTTCAACTTGCACACAAGGTTTTCTTTTTTACGGACCTGAAAACCTTCCGGTTGTAACATATAAATATCCTCATCTAGATCACCATGAAGAAAGGCTGTCTTCACATCCAGCTGTTCTAGATGCAAGTCTTCAGCTGCCACAATACTCAACACTAGTCAGATTGTGGTTAGTTTGACAACAGGAGAAAAAATCTCAGTGTAATCAATACCTGCCTTCTGCTGGAAGCCTTTCACAACTAACCTTGCCTTGTACCTTTTGTTGCCATCACATTCTTCTTTTAACCTATACACCCATTTATTATGGAGTGCCTTTTTACCCTCTGGTAAAGAAGTCAGTACCCAAGTCTCATTCTTCTGCAAAGAGTTCATCTCCTCTTTCATAGCATGCTCCCACTTGACAGAATCCTTCATTTGTATTGCTTCACTGAAACATTCTGGCTCACCATTATCAGTCAATAACAAGTAATGCAAAGAAGGAGAATACCTTTCAGTGGGTTTGGGTACTCTATTAGATCTCCTTAGTGGTGGTGCTGGTGTATAGGGTTCTGGTTGTGTCATGACATTCTCAGGACTAGCTTGAGTCCTTTTTGGAACATCTTCCTCTAAGATTTCCTCTAACTCCACCTGATCTTTGACTTGCTTCCCTGCATCATCAGATTCTACAACAGATCTATCTTTGTACAAGACTTTTTCATTGAATATCACATTCCTTTCTCGTATGATTTTTCTATTCTGATCATCCCAGAAACGATATCCAAAATCATCAGAACCATATCCAATGAAAAAATATTTCTTAGACTTAGAGTCTAACTTGTCTCTGTTTTCAGAATTAATAAGCACATATGAAGTACAACCAAAGACTTTTAGATGTGAAAGAGTTACCTCATTTCCTGTCCATACCTCCTCCGGTAGCTTGCCATCCAAGGGGACACACGGTCCTCTATTTATCAGGTATGCGGCTGTACTCACTGCATCTGCCCAAAATATCTTGGGCAAACCAGCATGAATTCTCATGCTTCTGGCACGCTCATTCAGTGTTCTATTCATCCGTTCTGCAACACCATTTTGCTGAGGTGTTCCTGGAATGGTCTTCTGCATTCGAATTCCATTCAGTGCGCAAAAGTCTTTGAACTCCTTGCTGTCATACTCTCCACCATTATCTGACCTCAGACACTTGATTTTCAAACTAGTTTCATTTTCAACTAGAGACTTCCACCTTTTAAAAGTAGCAAACACGTCAGATTTATTCTTCAGAAAATAAACCCATACCTTCCTGGTGGAGTCGTCGATGAAGGTGACATAATATTGTGAGCCACCAAGAGATGAGACCGATGAAGGCCCCCACACATCCGTGTGCACAAGCTCCAACTTTTCAGACTTGGATGTCCTGCTTACTTTGGAGAAGCTAACCCTTTTCTGCTTCCCAAATACACAATCTTCACAGAACCCAACATCTACGGTCTTTAAACCAGATAACTTTCCCTTCGCCTGCAGTACCTTCATTCCCTTTTCACTCATGTGCCCAAGTCTGCAATGCCAAGTTTCTGAATCACCATGAGAATCAACCACTGCAACTGTGTCTCTTGTATTTGTTGTCATGTACAAGGTACCCATCTTACTGCATGCCTCGTGCTATGATCATAGCGCCTTTAGTGATCTTTCAGGAGCCACCTACAAAGGTAGTGATATAACCTTCACTATCAAGTTGCCCCACAGAAATCATGTTTCTCTTCAGCCCAGGCACATGTCTGACATTATGCAACTTCCATGCAGTCCCATTTGCTGTCATGATTTTCACATCTCCCTTCCCCACAATATCCAAGGGTTCATCATCAGCAAGATAGACCCTACCAAAATTACCAGCAACATAATTTTCAAGGCAATCCTTTTGTGAGGTAGAGTGAAAAGATGCTCCAGAATCTAAGATCCACGATTCTATAGGGCTGTCAACACTCAGGACTAAGGCATCCTCTATTTCTTCTGTTGTTGCATTCACAGACTCTTCCTTTTGGTTTGGATTTTGGTTTCGATTTTGGTACTTCTTCTTCGGTGCTCTGCAATCTCTTTTCAAGTGCCCTTTCTTACCACAGTTCCAACAACCATCACCACGAAATCTCGACTGACTTCTTCCTTTTGACTTAGACCTACCTCGATTTTGACCACGCTGATTTGCTCGTCCCCTGCCTTCGACATTCAAGGCAGAACTTGATGATTCACCTGATTCTTTCCTACGAATGTCTTCGCTTAGAATCAAGTCTCGAACCTCATCCAGCTTCAACTTATTTGAACCTGAAGAACTACTCACAGCGGTCACAGTCGCACCCCAACTTTCTGGTAGAGAGGAGAGCAAAATCAATGCCCTAACCTCGTCCTCAAAGTTGATGTCCACCGAACTCAACTGACTCGTGATCAGATTGAACTCATTGATATGATTTGTAACAGAAGCACCTTCGACCATCTTCAAATTAAATAAACGACGCATCAAATATACCTTATTAGAGGCGGATGGTTTTTCATACATATTTGATAGCGCCTTCATCAACCCTGCTGTGGTCTTCTCATTCACGATGTTGAACGCAACGTTTCTGGCCAACGTCAACCGGATGACCCCCAGAGCTTGTCTATCCATCAGATCCCAATCTTCCTTCTTCATCCCTTCCGGCATCGTACCAACAAGAGGTTGATGAAGTTTCTTCTGATACAGGTAGTCCTCCATCTGCATCTTCCAGAAACCAAAATCTTTGTCATCGAACCTCTCGATCCTGACCTTTCCCTCTTCTGCAGCCATCGCTCCCACTGTTCTCCCGAACCAGAACAAGGCTCTGATACCAGTTGTTGGAAAACCAGAGTACCTGTAGGGATGGACAAACAATAGAGGAGGAAGAAAGAAAGGGAAGAGAAGATCAAACCACAAGGACACAGGGATTTACGTGGTTCGGAGGCGATGTGCCTTCCTACATCCACGGCCGCACTGAGATCTCTTATTTCGCACACACAGTTACAATTACAAGGGACGCTGCCTTTATATATAAGGAGCTAGGGCAACCCTCCTGGGTGAAATTACAGTAATACCCCCCAAAATTTTCGCCTCGGGGGCTCCGCCCCCGAACCCCCGGCCTTACGGGCAAGGGGGCGCTGCCCCCCTGCAACCCCCCGCCAACTTACCGCGAAGTTGGATCCACGAAAGGACAGGGGGGAGCCTACCGATATCCGGATCAAACTCCACACTCCCCAACAGAGTGTGGGCCCCCCGCCGATTTCTCTCTCATCGAGTTAGACAGCCGGCCGACAATCCGATTAACAAACCAGGCCTTGAGGTTTATATCTCATTGTACCTTAAGACCTACGTCTTATAAGACTTACAGAAAAAGTCTCACAAATGTCTCAAGATTTTTTAAACCATACTGGTGAGGTCAGGGCCTCCCCCGTTAGGTGACCTAGCCCTCGCAGGCCCCTCGGGTGAGAACTACTAGGGGGCAACGTCCCTGGGCTTGTTCCCCAACGTGTCGACAACGTCTGTCATCCCCATTGTCGCGGCTAAAGATGGCATCTTTGAGTAGTGCCGTCAACAACTTGGCCCTCGCAGACCCCTTGGGCGAGAATTGCCAAGGGACAACGTTTCCTGGCTTGTGCCCTAGTGCGTCGACCGCATCCACCGTCCCCGCCATCGTCGACAAAGGTAGTTTGCCATCAGCCTAGCAGTTCACCTTCAACCTACTAGTCCTCGCTAACATACGTCATCCCAACCTCCTCACTCTCTTGGCCGCCTCTCTCTCTCTGTTTTTCTCCCTACTCTCTACACTGCTCGTCATGTACTCTGCCAAGCTCAGCCAGTCAGAGGCCGTGTGATGACCCAGAACCCAGATACCGGGTAAACTTGATATCACTTGGATCTTGAGAGGCCTCCCAAGAACTGTAAGACTCTGAAGGGAAAGAAATGTGTGTGTGGAATACATTGAACTTCAAGATAAAGCAGTAAACAATTATATCACTATGATCATGGAACTCTACTAGCTTTGTTAGCTCTGTAGTTTAATTTATTTGTGTGGAGTACATTGAACTTTAAGATAAATTAAATAATGTACTCCACAAACACCTTTCTTTTCCTTCGGAGTCTTACAACTCTTGGGAGATCTCTCAGGATCCAAGTGATATCGAGTTTACCCGATATCCGAGTTCTAGGTCGTCACAGGTCAAGCCAAGCAGTACACTCCACTCGGCACTGCTGACTTCAGCCTGGTCTCTGCCTCCGGCGAGCTCATTGCCATTGCCACCTACGGCTTTGACCCTTAGCTGGAAGGGTGACTTCCATGAGCTGGAGACAAAGGTGGTTGTCATCGGTGCATCGAACTCCCCCGTCTACCATCCACACACATACACACGGAGAGAGAGAGAGAGAGAGAGAGAGAGAGAGAGAGAGAGAGAGAGAGAGAGAGAGAGAGAGAGAGAGAGAGAGAGAGAGAGAGCACGGATGTCAGGGGTAAGATACGTTTGTCCTAAAGATTTGAAGAATATTGAGATAAATTTGATAAAGACAATAGATATAAGAGCAATATTAAAATTTGTCAAAGATATATAGGTAATTTTCTATTTAAAAAAAGGGTTCCTCGCGTCCATGTTTTGTTAGGTATGCAAAAGAAAAATAATACCAGATTATAACTTTTACAAGTACTAAGAGATTCAGTATGGGATAACAATAATTTAGTGGCGCTGATGATACGAAAACACCAAATGTCAGCTACATGTGACGGTGTGCATTGTGAGTTTGTGACTATATGTAAGTTCAATTCGATTATGTGGACTTTTAGAAGAACGATCCCTTTCCATTGGGCTTTTGTTGTGTGCTCTTAAGACTTTTCATTATTACATGTACACTCTTGTAAGTTATAGAGTTTAACGTAACGATTCAGTACGTTACATACCACACATATTGGATCGTACCAGATAAAATCTAACACATGCGAGACATGGAACACAATCAGGACATAAAGGATCACATAAAACCGTGCGTCCCATTACGTATCGGAGCGGTTCAAGGTGATACCCTTGGTGGTACGTATGGGTCGACTAGCTCGTGCTGGTTCGACGTCAAATGCCGGGGAGTGGGGTGTTCGACCAATGAGGGAGGACAGTGGCTTTGATCTTCAGGTGCGACTAGGCAAAGGTTCAAGACAACAAGGTGGGGGGGGGTAGCTTCCGAGGAGGTTGCGATCTCCTATGGTGGCAACATCTCTGGCGATCTCTTACGGCTGGAAGATTGAGGGGTGAACTGGTGAAGGGGTGGAGAGAGCACTAAGAGAGGCCAGGAAAGGGAGGGGGAGGAGAGCCTAATGGTGGAGGGGAGACTAGCACCGACCGGGAGGGCAGTTCCGACCTCAAGCGACGGTGGTAGAGAAGAACTGGTCGACGTCGACGGTAGGGAGAAGAGAGGGAGAGTACAGATAATGGCGGGAAAGAACTAGCCGACGTCGACGGTGGAGAGAAGAGAGGTAGAGTACAGATAGTAGAAAAACTCTGATTCATGGAGAGGGGATGGGGGTTTTAGAGTTTGTAAAAAATAAAAAATAAAAAAGAGGGTGGGGGAAGGCGACGGATTTGGACAAAGGGAGGTTATGATTAGGGTTAACTAGAAAATTATACATAAAACCCTCCAAATTATAATTTTATTATTTTAATTTTAATTTATTTCTATTAAAAAGACCTCAGTAATACCTTCTTAAAATTTTTCAATGAATAAAAAAACTAATGAAAAAATAGAGCTATGCACTTATTTAACGCAACACCCTAAACGACTGAGTCGGGGGTTCATATGATTTTTGCTATAAATTTTTTCATAATAGATATCTCCGAGTTAATTCTTTTCTTCATTTATTCTTGACACGTAATGACATAATAGAGTATTGAATCGTATCAGTCAAAGATCGATATGTTCGGTATAATCGATACAACAAATGTCCTTAAGTTCCATCAAAATATTATGATTGTACTCATCCACACAAAAATATATCAATAATTAAGAAATCAACTACTCTCGAGAGTGAACGTGAGAGTCACCGGCGGTAAAAAATGCAAAACGACTAACTCCTCTATTTGCGTGTTGGTTAACTCCAGTCTGGAGCAAACAATGACGAGGACAAGGCACATGTGCAATTATTTCCGTAGATTTTTGGGGGTATCGGACATAATACGATGCTTAATTAAAGGCTCATAATTAACAATAAAAGAAGTAGAAGTGTATATATATATATATATACATACCACCTTTCTTTTCAGTTCAGTTTGGTAACTCTCATTCATCGTCTCCTTGGCACTTGAAGTGGCGAAGTTTAGAGGACGGGGCAATTATTGTAATGACAATTACACCTTTTAAACATCAAATATCATCTAGCTACAGATTACAGCTAGCTAAGAACACTGACTTTAAACATCATGGGAAGCAGATTCTGTTGGACAATCAGCTTTTAAGAAATCCGGATCAGTTCGGATTCTCGACCATCCACACCGGATCAACATGTGGGTTCGGACAAAACACAGCACGCAAGATATACATGTCGGATGGGGAGATTGAGGAATACCCAGTTAGTCCCCTGCAACAAATATATAAACTTTCCCAGCTTCTTTCCTTTTAGATCACCATATCTGCTTCCCGGCAAGAATTTAGTACAAGCTGCAATCTTTTCGCACAGCATGCAAGAACAAAAGGAGAAGCTAAAAGAACGAAGAGTGTTTGCCCGAGCTTCAGATCATGGCGCCCCTTCCCAGCCTTCTCCTCAATGTCTTCACACCCACATATCTGCAAACAAAGAAGAAGAGAAGGAAGAAGAAGTTGGCATCGGTGTAATTAACTCCCCCTCCTGTCATCGCCACAGGGCAAGCAACAGATGTTTGATTACCTGCCCATCATCATGACTGTTGCCTGTGGGTTGGTGCCGGGGGAGGTGGCGAAGGTGGAGCCATCAACGACGCGGAGGCGGTCGACGCCGAGGACCCGGTACTGGGAGTCGACGACCTTGCCCACATGGCAGCCGCCGTGGTAGTGCCAGATGGTGATGACGGTGTCCCGGCAGAACTGCTCCAGCGACGCCGTGTCGTTGGTGTGCTTGGGGATAAGGTTGACGTTGGCCTTGACGCTCATGTTGAGGAGCATCTCGGTGGTGTAGTGGTCGTGGGTGAGGTCGGCGTAGTGCCGGGTTCGGGCGATCTTCTCGGCGGTGCGGATGCCGTAGACGCAGCGCCGGAGGTCGTAGGGGTGGCTGAAGTAGTTGAAGGTGACGGAGGGGTTGTTGCCGGCGTCGGTGTCGACGAGGCTGAGGTGGCCCCGGGAGAGCGGCCCCACGATCTTCTCCAGGATGAAGCCGCCCTGGAAGGCCTCCCGGGGGAGGTCCCGCTTCCGCTCGACGTACGCCTGGATGGCCTCCTGCGTCCTCTGCTTCGGTGGGATGGTGGAGAGCTGCCCAATCTGCCATTTCCGCAAACACATTGAAGACGTAGGAATCAAACTGCTAACCAAGTCCTAACAGGCGAGGTATCAGAAGGAGAAGGGTGGGAGTGGGGGACCTCGGCGGACATGATGCCATGGTGGCACTTGATGCTGTCTGAGGACTGGCTGAAGCCACTGCTGGCCTCGATGAAGGAGCCCCGCTTGGTGATGCCCACGATCTGTATCAGGGACTGCTCGACGGGCTGCTTGGTGGGTATGAAGATGGAGTTCATGGGGTTGTCGGACATGCCCTTGCCGACGAACCCGTTGTGGAGGACCACCGGAATGTTCATCCCCTTGAGGTGGGACTTGGGGCCGATGCCGCTCAGCAGCAGCAGCTGCGGGCTGCCGATGGCCCCCGCCGACAGTACGACCTCGCTCCGCCTCCGGTCGTTAAGCAGGGCCGTGTGGACCTCCCCCTGCTCATCCTCGAAGACGACGCCCACCACCTTCGGCCTCCGCCCTGCACAACCCACCCCTCCCTCAGCATGGATGCACATACCAGACCAGCCGGAAGCCGGACATGGGAAGGGCGAGGGGTGTCACCTCTCTGGTCGAAGAGGATCCTCTGGACGGTGGCGTGGATGAGGACGTGGAGGTTGTGGGGGTTGCCGGAGGCGAGGAGGTCGGCGGCGGTGTGGCGGAAGCCGTCCGTGTCGAAGATGGTGCCGCCGACCTTGGTGCCGAAGACGTGGTCGTAGGTGTAGCCGTTGAAGGGGGAGACGCCGGCCTCCAGGAGGCCGTCCCGGAGGGCGGCCTGCCACGGCGCCACATCCGGCCACCGGACGACCTGCTTCTCGACCCACGGGTACGACTCGTTCACCAGGTCCCCGTCCCACCCCGCCTCCTCCACGAACCTGCCGCGGGCCCAAGAAAAGGATTTATTACTCAGATCATATCTGAATCGCCACCGAGTCCACACTCACCTCGCGCACCGCCACCATCGACGTCTGGATCGACGTCGGGAGACGATTCGAGACAGATAAGACTATTCTAACACACTCTTGGAATGATTTCTATTAGAAATGGTCCCCAAAGAGTAGGTACATCAGCCATTACCATCTTTAAATCTGAATGAGCCCTCAAGTGAAGGGTGTCTTCTTGGAATGACGACATAGAGTTTGCTATCTATAAAACGAAGACACAAGAACTAATTATACATTGATGGGTTCACGTGCCACTGATCAGAAACGCTGTAGTGGCATGGGCACATAGGATTTTCTCCCTGGCACCAACACTTTATTAGTAGTGGGGTAAGATTGGATGACATTTGAAACTGGGTTGGAAGGATGTTATCTCATCTTTAAAGCTATAAAATCAGTGTGGATATGAGGAGAGCATATCTCGTTAGCCAATCAGCGCCCATCTGTCCGGCCAAGCCCTCCAGGTCCATTACGCCACGTGCTGGCCCAACACATCTCATGGCTCAGCGTAAGTCCAACACATGCATCGTACCCATATGCACCTTCTCTGTCAGCAACCACTGTGCACGTCTGCAGCAACGCATTAACGATGAAAGACACGCCAGTCTGGCGACGAGGGGAGGACGTCGCCCACACCTCTCTCTGATGGTGCAATCTCACGCCCTCTCCGGAGAGTCCAGCCAGGTTAATGGCCTGTGAATCTTACCGCATTAATGGCGGAGCTACCCTTCCGATGAAGAGATGGCGAGTCAACGCCCATGCCTCTCTGTCTCGTAAGACATACGAGCTAGGTGCATGGCTCATGTCTCCCCCAGTCACGACAATCCAATAGTCAACCCCCCTCCTCCGATGTCCGTATAAGTAGGACCCTGACTCAACGGCCAAGAGATACGTAGCCTAATCCTCTCGAGCTCTCTCTTTCCCTCTTACTTGTCTCTCCCACTCTTTCCGAGTACTCATATCCTTGCCCCACCATTTCTTGACTTGACCGTCGGAAGATTGTCACCTCGGGTGGCACCCAGGGTTCCTTCTGACCCTTCTTTGACACTTGTAGGTCCCTCTCCGACGACACTCTGCTTTCCAATCAAACAAATCTCTGAAGATGTGAATCGAGAACTAGAAAATCATTTCCCAACCGCTCCAGGATCCACTAATAAGTATGAGCCCATGTTGAGAGAGACAGCAACAAGGGTACGTGGATATTAGATAATGAACTGCCTCCATAGTTTGATTAAATGAGCCGGCAAGAGGAGGAAGTTTTTTTAAGGTTGTGGGTGTATGGAGGAAGTGCACGGGAAGGATAAACGAGGAGCCAACGAGGAAGGTTGCTTCTTTCAGTTCCATACTCTGATCTGCCCCCACACTTTCTACACCTTCCTAGAATTGACTATATATATAATTGATACTTCAAAGGCCCATGTTCACCGGTCCAGCAGTAAAACATGGAAGCCATTTTGTCCGGATGATCCATTCCGGAACACTCTCAACCAAACGCCAGCGCATGAAATTAAGCTCTCCCATACATATTAATGAGCACACACGACACTATCCATATATGTGGTGTGTGGGGAGTAAAGCCCGTGGACACCCGGGAGCGTGCCTTCTCCCTTCTAATTCCACCTCTCTACGTACGTGGAGGAATATTGTATATTTATTTTGATTTTCTTTTTTAATCCTCTTTTGCTCCGCACTGCACACTGATTGGACCGTTTCCATCAAAAGAACTAGACTTCTGTCATTTTTTTAATAATTAATCCAATTAGTAAGAACTGCATATCAAATGATCAGACGTGGGTTCTGGTACAAATGGGCTTCCATGATTGCCCCACCGAAGGTTCGGAGGCCTCGGATACTTTTTTTTTTTTAAGAATTTTGGATTTCGAAAGGTGGATGGAGGAAGAAGTGCGCAGTTGAGGTGGTTTGGTGCGATGAATGTGGCCTTCGTCCGGAAGAGTGGGTATTGGTTAGGCCGTAGAGAAGCTAATGAGAGCGGTGGGTTCGGTAATCTCAAGTTAACAGGCGTTGCCACGTTGTGGACGGCCAGACCATGCAAGAAGAAGAACCGAATTATAGCCATACAGGTGGTAAAGTTAACCTTGAAGTTTAATTCAGACCAGGTAACACAATACAAAGATCTCATTGGGTAAGTAAAGGAATCATGCCTTACTCTTTTTTTTTATTTTTTGGTGGTAACGAGTAACACGGCGAATCAAAAAATCTCAGGTCACGCACCTCTCGAGAATTTAGAATCATACCCTATTTCATCTCTAACTTTCTGGTTCTTTTTTTTTATTACAAAAGTTTTGAACCAAAACAGCATTTTGATTTCAGCACCCACGTCCTATTTCATTGGACCACTTTGATAATAGGTTAGGACAAGTTAACCTGAGTGAGTCCGGGATGGACTATTATTGGATTTTCATATTTTTAGTTTGGTTCTTATCTTACTCGGGGTTATTAGAGAGGTAGAATGAGTTAACTCCGGATTAAGAGTCTTAATCATATCCAACTCCGAGTGATTGTATTATGACTCTCAAACTTGAATAACTCATTCACCCGTGAATAAATCATCTTAACCTATCTTGTTCCATTATCAGAGTGATCCTACGTTTTTTCTTAACTAACGTGAAACCTTTGATCACTAAGGTCACAATCATCCTTTTAATAGCCCACGAAGGGTGACAATCTTTACTAGGGAACTCTAACCCGTCATCTCGTCGGGTCCGTGATCCGTATCAGATCTGATTCTCTCTTATTTTGTGTAATAAATCTAAACTTAAAGAGATTATAACCTGATTTGAAGTGATTCAGGTGAGACTCAGCATCGACTCGGTCAACCTCGTTCAGACCCAAATATGATACTATATGCAAGAGTTAGTGATAGTGGCATCTAGTCGGCAAACCTGCTCTGGAGCACATATAGAGATTAATAATTAAGCAAAACTTATGACTTCCCGGTGGGCAAATTTGCCGACGGATTTTGACTAAGAGTTGGATTTTAACATTAACAAGCAACGGCGTACAAAACGAACTCAATCCTCTTATTATTATTATGATACTTGTTGGATCGGAGAAGTGCCAGCTTCAACGGGAACACAGGGAGATGGGCGCGTACCTGGTGCTGGCCCGGGTGTAGAAGCCGGCGTTAATGCAGGTGCCCCCGCCGAGGACCCTGGCCCGGGCGTTGATGACGCCGTCGGTGGAAACGAAGGCCTGGGAAGGGGAGTGCGGCGATGTGTCGGCAAGGGAAATGTGGAAGTTCTGCATGTAGGATACGTTGAGGTTGCCGTACGGGGATCCTCCCCTCTCCAGCACCAGCACCGTGTAGTTCCGGGAGAGGGTGGCCGCCAGGGGGCACCCCGCCGTGCCACCCCCCACGATGATGTAGTCATAGCCCTCCTCCGGCGCTGTGGATCCGAAGGTGCTCGCCTCCCTGTACCCCCTGAACTCCTTCCCTGCAGTCTCTGTGAAACGCCAAAGAAGACAACACCGATGTGGAGTGTGAAGGCATGGGACGCATTTGGAGACAGATCATAATAAGAGACTGCATGCTGCCTCATCTCCGTATATCAAGTATATATTCTCATGTTCAAATCATCGCAATACCCGAATGGGAGACCGATCGATAGCACAGAGCAGCAAGACAATATGGAATCAGTACATGGGGATCGGAGCTAGGAAGGAAGATTTCCACAGTTCTTCATCATCAGTGACTTGTTCATTAGAAGTGGTATATGTACGGATGGATTGGAACAAGAAAATTAAAAGAATCATTTCCGAGAGTGAAGCGGATGAACCCAGGAACAGCCACGGCTGCTGTTGAGGAAAGTTCAGTCTTCACCCCTCAGAGAGAACTGGCCCCAAAAATCTCAATAGAAAGAAGAATGACACTACTGAAAAAAAAGAATAAAAAAAAAACAAGCAAGCAAGAGAGGGAAAGAAAGACCGGATCTTCCCGCCAACGTTGCAGACACCAACTGCAACACGATCCCGTTGAAGAATAATATATCATCGTAAGAAGAAAAGAAGAGAGAAAAAGGAAATGGCTAAAGGAAACACTAGAAATGTGAAGACAAAAAGGAAAATGTGAGGGGGAAGATCATGGTGAAACCTTGGGAAGATCCAAGAACAGTGAGGAGGAGAAGGATCTTGATCAGGAAGTGCTCTCCTTTGTTCAAAGCCATGGGGGCCGGCCGGAGGACTAATATACCACAGGGCGGCAGACGCTTTGCCAATCAGCTTCTCCTCGCATCAGATGTGTCTACTGCCGCAAACTGCTCCTGGCGCTAGCTTGGCGCACCCAGGGCTATATGTAGTGGGGAGAGCTGAGCGGGCATTGGTGCTGCGACACAGCTCTCGTATTAAAGAGCGGGAAGCCACAACTGGGATCTCATTTATTGGGCACATGAATGCATGGTAGGAGTGCAAGCTTGCCACCTCTACCCAACCACCACACGACATACATGTAGCTGCCCACTCGTACATCGTCATTGCTGCTCCTCAGCCACATTTGCGATATGGAAATCCAATGCATGATCTTATTACATATAAATGCACTCTCTTTCTTCACTGATTTTAAGATAGTCTATACATATGTACATATGTATATATTGGTGACAAAGAACATGACGAATTAAAAGACCCAGGCCATGCATTCACTCAAAAGATTGAACACGTGATCAAGTAAAATCTCTCCGAGATGAATCTAATTTGGGACCTCCTGTTTATTTGACATGAGTCTTCTACCATTTCATCCACCCGGATCTCTCGAGATCCCTTAGAGGAGATGAGAATACATGAAACATCTCATATACCTGCAGTTACCTCGTGCACCTGTGAGACAACTTAGAGACTTGTAACTTGTGAGGAAGCGTGTGACGTTGTAAAGAAAATATTACAAAAGGGGTCTCTTGCATCTGTAGTTTTCAAGTCTGTGGAAGCATGTATATATATATATATATATATATATATATATATATATATATATATATATATATATATATATATATATATCCTATTGTGTAAAGATCTTAATTGCCCTCGTGTGCATTTGTCTCATCTTACACTATTAGAATGTTCCTTCTTTTGAAAAGGGTACTCCTGCAGAAAAGACCATTTAATCCGAGCAGGTAACACTCATTTTGTTGGTAGTTGAAACTCGTCTCCATTAAATTAATTGTCATGACTAACCATTATACGATCGAGTCGGCTACGAATGATTAAGCCATGCCATTCTAAGGTTCGATTCACCTGAGTGAGGTTTATCTAATCACGTGTTCAATTCTCGAGAGATACATGACCTTAAAGTTTCTTATTAATCTCCATGTTCTTCGTCACCAAAAAAGAAGAAGAAGAAAATCACAGCATTTCCTTTATCTGATCAATAGGTCTCCTCAGATTATATTATGTATTTCTCAACAATGCAAAGCATTAATATTGTTAATCTTGCAATTTGTTGAAATTGGGACTTCAACTACGAGTGTGAACGAATTTATTAACACCTACAAGAAGCAGCTGATCTTCCTCCGTCCTTCACCGGTCAAAATTTCCCCTTTTCCCCTCCTCTATGTAATATTGTCTCAGTGAAGGGTCTGCTGCGACGAGGATCAGGGCGTCCATATGGATTTCCAGAAATGCATACTCCATATATATATGTGTGTGTGTGTAGTACCCCACAACAGTTATGAAACGTTGAGACACACACGACCCATGTCGGCTACACAGACGGTACGGATAAATTGTGTTTATAAGAGAATAAATATCTCCATTCATCGCCAATTTGATTTTGACTTGGATGCATGGTCTAAAATGATATCAAAACTATAGTACATACATAATTTAATATCTCATGTACGTACTAGATCCATTAATGGATGTGATCTCCACATCTAGATGTGGGTAAGGATAGTAAACCTCACATGAGTTATGTCTGGAAGAAATTCTCAGGTTAGATATATGTTTGAAGGAAACCGTGTGTTTACAAGAAGTAAGTCCCTTCCTTCAATTAATTAACCAGCTGACCTTGGATTGGATACTCTAATGTAGTATCAGAGTAGTTTTTAGTACTAGATGCGATGTTCTTATTTTGACATGTATCCTTCATGTCTCTCACATATGAGGTCATTCATGATCTCTATACGAACATTTAAGCCGGTCTCGCATCAGTAATCGTCTACAGATAAACTATACATGTGTTTAGAGAAAAAAAAATTAAGAAATCTATCTCTACTTACATCTAGTCAACAAATTTTTAGAAGAATGACTTGGCGCAGCAATCCTACAAAGCCGTTTTTGATTGGTCCACATTGCTTGAAGAAGCACGTAACTATGCTTAACAAGGTGTGCAATACGTTTACAAACTCGTTTTTGATTGGTCTATACATATTGCTGGAAGGACATTGCGCATCTTTAATGTGCTGATCATGCGCATTTCACGTAGATCCACACATTTTTAACGAGTCTCCAGCGAACGGAAAAATATTCTATGTTGATTAAAAATAGTTCGATTCGTAGGAGTGAAAAATAATCTATAAGAGTAAAAAATAATATATAAAAAGTGAAAAATAGTCCATAAATTTATAGAAGTTGAACTACTTTTTTTACCCTTTTAGATTATTTTTCATTTTTATAGACTATTTTTGGCTGTTCTACAGTATTTTTCGCTCCCAAGGACTTGTCGGGCTGTGCAGAGAATTGCTTGATCGAATCGAAATGTGCATCATCCTTCCAATGACATGGATCAATAAAAAACGAAGTCCGTAGTAATACTTGCTGTATACCAAGGCATTCTCAAATTTTGAGTTAGATGCCTGGACCATCAATTTATTCTGGTCCCTATTTCTCATGGATTAATGAGGGAGAAGGCCCAGCCAGAAGAGGCGAGCAGTAACTCGCCATTGCTTGGCCCGTTGAATGCAGTGCTGGAGAACACGTGAAAGGGAGGGGGAACAAAAAAGTTGGGATTTACTGCAGCAAAATCAATGCGGAGAAGAAAGGGGTCCCGTGAGATTTGTGAGGGGGAGGGATGCCTCTCTCTGGCCCGTACTCCTTTTTTCAGGTCTTGCCGCTGCCATTTCCTTTTTGGAAAGGAGAAAAAGAAAGAAAGAAAGAAATGTTATAGCCTGTCAAGAGGTGGTTCTTAATGGAGGCCACATGCCTTCAAGGCTCCCTTACCACCGCAGGTGTGATAAGAGAAAGCTCTTCCCTGGACGCTGAAGCGATGGTGGTCTCATAACATCTTGTCGGGATCCAAATGCCCACCTGGAGAATGTTAAGGATATATAGTCCCCGATTTAGGGTGTTGTACCGTGACAAATGTGGGTAGCAACATTAAAATGCTTAGCGGAGAATCTAGCTATTTGGAGAATGTTAAGAATAGTTTCGGATTTGGGTTGTGTGTCTATGACAAACACAAGATGGCCCGCTCATTCAACTCAAAATTTTAGAATATCAAGTGGAGAATCACATCACATTATCTTCATAATTTATCTTGAAGACTATAAATGTATGTCGCAATAGTCTCCACTAGGTATGTGAATCCAACATTTACTCTCCTCTCTCCTCTCTCGCCTATTCTCAACTCCCTCCAACCTTTGGCTATCGAGTCTCTCACGATGTGTTGATAAGTATCGGAGGGTTCTACCGAGATATCGCACCCTCTGTCGAGAACTTCTATTTTATTGTGAAGGAAACACTCAATCTCAGACACTAGGATTTCTCACCGAACTCTCTCTCTCTCTCTCTCTCTACCATCAACTCTTACGCCGACTTTGAGAAAGGCTCGCATTCAGACACTCAGCTCACCGCCCTCCTCGGACAAGATTTTGATCCAACAGCTCGGTGTTCCAACTCCGGACAAGGAGAAGCCCAGTGACACTAGGTCTCGATGCTCTGCTCATCTATGGAGATCGCTTGCTGCAATCTAAACTCTCTTGCTCGATCCCAATCTACAAATTCAAGCGTTGCACAACAAAAAAAATTTGTGAACACGTTAGAATGTACGGATAACTGGCTTGAGATGGCCAACATTTCTGCAGGATATTAGTACGCTGATCTCTCTCTCTCTCAAAATCTCTCTCTCGCGGGTGGGTATGTTTAACCACGGTCGGCAACACTGTGAAAACTGACTGACCTGCTTGTATTCATTCCGTCAGCTCGGTGGATGCACGATAGTAATGCACATACAGCAGCTTCCCTGTTGCAGTAAAGACCCACGGTACAACAATGGTGATAAAATTATGTCCCTGTACCCGTTTGGGCAGTGGCAGCAGTCCTGCAAGCTCAAGATTTTGCCGGGGTAAAAAAGTGGGTCACTCCCTTGGGGCATCCCTTCCACTTTCACCGTGGCTAAACGGCTTCCCCCCTCCCCCTCTCGTCCGGCCGGGGGGGGAGGCGGGGGTGTTGTTTCCCTGTGGAACTTGAACTTGCCTCTTGAGCGAGATCCTGGGTAGTCGACGGGTGGAAGCTTTGTTCCCCCCCCCCCCACCAGCTGTAAAGTACGGACGACGTGAAGATTGTTACCACAATCATTGGTGAGCTAGTCCCTATAAAGGGAAAGAATGTTGCACCGTCCACATTAACTACACTGTTGATCTGCCGGGAGCTGCATGCAATGCATGGTCCCACTAATTAAGCTTAAATGAGACCGATCAGAAGAGACAGCGCCACAGCCATCATTAGGTGGGTTAAGTTGGCGAAACCAGCCATGTAAGCTTCTCACGTCTGGGTGAATGTGGACGATGGCATCCCGAGATGTACAACGGAGGTGGTGGAATTCAGGGGATGGGGTTTGAAAAAGATTTTGCACCAATAGGAACAAAGTCCTCTGCGTTTACAGCAACTATATATGCTCCTTGGCAAACGAACAGGAATACAAACAGAGAGCCCTTGGTTCATCATCTACGGCTTCGCAGCTCTGTCCGACTGTGTCGCCGTTGAGAGATGACATTAATGACAAGTCGTCCGGGTCGCTAATTGCCACTCGTCCAATTATAATTGTTCGATGGCGACGGGATGATGTGAGGAGATGACATACAAGGCGGTGTCGCTGCCCAGGGACCGGTGTCTTAAAGAAGATTGGGCACCTCCAAACGAACGACAGGGAGAAAAAAAATTAAAAGAAAATAAAACAGGAAAACAGGTTGAATTCGACGACAGGGTTTTGGTCGTTGGCCGGAGTGATGACGAGCAGCCTCGGCTTTACGCAGCTTAATTATGGCACTCCACCAACCCTGTTTTCAGCTATATTACTGCAGCTGCACCCTGAGCATATATGGCCACTGCTGGATAGCATTTCCTTCGGTAAATCTTCAAGCTTGCCAACCTGTTCACAATGAGCCGGTTCTCCTGATCGCTTGGAGCACGCACACACACAAGTGAGAGAAAGCCATCGATGTGACCTTTACTGTGCAGTTACTACAAGATCGCAATCAAGACCCACGTTGCAGAAGTTTTCCTTTTTTTTTTTGGACCCTCTATTTAGGACGTGTTAATTTGTAGAGCTTATCTTCCAACAATTTAATGATTGAAAGAGATGAATGAGAGAGGCAATAGAACGCTCTAAATGAATGCATCTCTTTCAAAATTTAAATTTTAAAATCTAGAAAGAGATAGACATAAAATGACATTTTTTCTCTCCTCATCAAAAACTCATTTTAAGTTATTTTTGAAAAAAATATCAATGAGATTCTCAATGATTAAATAAGATTCACATATTTTCACAATTTACATATTAGAATCTTTAATTTCTCAATGATCTTTCCAAACGCGATCTTATTGAGATTATCCAGTGTCGACATATTCCATGATTTTATGAGGAAGATCTGTTGCTCGTGATCCCCGGCCTTATTAGCTGTTCTCTTCTTGCTCACAGGTTATCTATATCCACCGAAGGATCGTTCATTTGGGTAAGAACATGCATGATTGACGAGGAGGGATGGAGGAAGCATCCAAGAGAGCATGCGCGAACTACCGCAGAGGAACAAGCTAGCTTGCTAGGGAACAAGACAACATTCACGAAGAGGCATAAATGGCATTGCCTACGAGCTCAGGCAACGAGGGAGGGGACCCGACGTCGGAGAGATCTGTTCGCGGAAATGCCGGCTAGAGGCTTAACTGGCTCGTGGGGTCGGTCCAAACCTCTCTTTCACCTAGCTAGGAGGGGTAAGAGGCTCAATTTGATATGGAGTTAACCTTTGGTTAGCCCAGAGTTAACCCAACTTAACCCCGTACGTGATTTGATGACATTTTTAGGTTAATCGCATCACATAATATTGTGTTAATACAGAGTTAACTCGGAGTTTTAAAACCCACTTACGGAGATAGATTAATTATAATCCCCTCTCATTTATTGCCTTTGACGTTCTCATAACCTGCACCCTCACCCCTCTATCTCTCTCTCTCTCTCTCTCTCCTCTTTCGTTACGCTTAACAATGAATGATTAAAAAGTTTATCAACTTTAAATTCTAGTTAGTAATATTAATAATAGTTTTATCATTTTTTTATTATTTTAATGATACATTTATTTTATAAATTTTATTTAAAATATTTACAAAATAAAAATAAAAATCTGAAAGTAATCATTGACTTTTTAACGTTATTAAAAATATCATTAAATAATAAAAATCATTTACTTTTTACTCATGTCGTTCGTTGAATAATTCACACTTACCGTATCGATGAAATAGCAGTTCTACAAATAAGCGTATGTATAGGATAAATGGTCAAATCATTTCATAAAGTTTTCATTTTGCAAAAGAGAGAAATGCAAAGGTGGTCTCAAAAATAGACGCCCTGCCGAGCCAACCCGAGACAGGCTGACTAGTACTGGATGATCATAGCGGTCCATATCCGAGTCGATCCGGATCTTCGATCTAGCAAAGTCTGACATATTTATTTCATGGATGGTGACTATATAATATCGAAGAACAAAGCTTTACAATTTCATCAAATCTTTGGCTGGTTCGAGTTCACCCATGATTACACGTACCGTACTTCGGGTTAGAATATGGGGTTTGATGCATGCATGGGCTGGATTAAAACTCTTCCCCAAGTTAGAGTTGGAGTTGGAAAAACTCGACTCAAATTATTAAAGCCAACCCAAATATGTCCCAACACAGGCAATTGAATCCTCTGCATGCACTGGGTTGGACTGCATACCCAACACAAACAATTAGCCAATGTGATCAGCGGTCCCAAGCCGCCCATGCATGGTAATGGCAGCCATGCATGCCCCTGCTGCCGCAAACTGGAAGCCAGACCGGGGTGGACGATGCATCATATGTTCTTCCAGCGCACCACCATGCGGCCCATGCCCTCATGCGGGCACTGCCATTCCTTCCCCTGCGCGCTTGGAGGTTCCTTCACACAACTTGCGCCACCTCCCACCATTCCTGAACAAAGAAGGATATTCTTCCCCTCGGCCACTTCAAATTAACAGTGGGGAATTGAACTTGCCTCTGCCACGCATTAAGATATATGCAATTGTGTTTGTTAGGTCACTGTAGTAAATTAGGAAGGCGCGGAAAGGGCTCGCCGTGGTGCTCCTTAATTGCACCCATTTAATGCAATTCCATCCCGGGGTTCTTGGCCACAGCTTTGGACTTGCCGTGCGCGCCGCAAGTGGGAGGAGCTCCTTTGTGCATTTTGGTAGAACAGGTTGTGGGCATGCATTTAAGAAGACCTGACCTGGGGGAGGAGATACCCTTCTGAGTGGACGTGCGCTGTTCTTGGGCTACATGGTTTGCCATAAAATCTGATGTCTGGTCTTGTTTCGCGAAAAAACGAGTTAATGGCATGAGCTTGGAGGGGGGAATACGCTGTGCTGGTCTACCATGGAAACAATGGAAGGGGGCAGCAACGGCTTGGACTGATGGATCCGGAAGGTTGGATTCGCTTCAAGGTTTGTCGTATCGGTCATATGGTCGGTCCACCATCATACTGGTACATGAAGGAGGTATTTTTATGAATTTTTAATTTTTAAAAACTTAAATTTTTATAAGTTTTTAAAAATAAAATTATAATACTAATTCATTTAAGTTGTAAAATAATAGATTCATCCAAAGAATAATTGAATATATTGTTCCTTTTTTGTGATCATACTGACTTACATATAATTAATTTTACTCTTCCAACTATTATTAAGATACAAACATGATTACTTATGCATTAGTAAATTTATTATGTAACAATAAGAATATATAATTTTATACACATAACTAAATATAATTACATATATTAAATTATTAATACCTTATTTATTGTAATAACCTATTACACCTCTCAATTAAACATCATATTTGAAGAGACAAAAAAGATAAGTTAAAGTGAACATATACACAATTAATTTTACTCATGATATCATTCAACTCTACTTATAAAGTACAAAATGTGAAATGTCAATGATCTGACTCATCTGTGAATCTCGTATCCCAATCAGAATCAGATACATGAGACTCATGACCCGTATAATCTAACTCTATCTTAGTGGGTGGAAGTACATGTGGGTAAGTTTGAAAATATGTAACCATCTGGACAAATAATTGGCCATGTGCAGCGATGGAGGGTATATGAAATCCTCTAAAAAAAGCTCTAACTACATCTATATATGCATGCCTATAATATGCTATCAGTGGGACTAGTGTTGGTGGTGCTCGAACCCTAGACGTACGTGGAGGAAGATCCTAATCAGCCCGATGCTGGTGGTGGGGGAACCCTAGACGTGGAAAATGATGTCCTGGCTCTACTGTGAGAAACATATCCCTCCCGTAACTGTGCCCAAAAGTAATCTCGGACATCCTCTAGAACTAAGGAGTATGCACGGCAATCTCGTCCCACTCCCGCGAGGTGGTCTGCAAATATGTGTATGCCGGTGACACGATATTGGCAATATCTATAGTGCACATGTCGATCACCCTCAACAGTGTACCCGTGCTCCCACGCAGGGTGGCGTCGTCCGTCCATGATGACCTGCAAGTGTTGAGTAATTTTACATTAGTAACTTAAAGGGCAAGTGCAAAAGTTAAGAGATGAAGAAATAAATGATTAATTTATAGCTACGTATAAATATATGCAAATGATACATACTCCTAATTATATGGGCCCAAACTCAGTCACAACCCATCTTCAAACAATGTGACATTATGCGTGCTCCGCAAATAGGACAAGTAGTCTGCATATTCCATAGAACTTGTATAGTTCTCCCAGTACATGCATATGTAGTGATTATACTTTTGGGGATCCTGTGAGTACACGACCGGCAGTGGCCACGCAGTTGAGAGCTGACCGTATCCTTCAGTATATTGTGGCATTAAAGGATAGCCATAAGGGTATAGGTACGATAGGAAGAATGAACTACTGCTCTCTGAATTGTCATAATATCTCGACTGATGCTGCCATGATCGTCCATATCCACTGCTAGATCACTGAGAGTCATGTGTGTTCATTCTCTCAAAATCAGACATCATGTCTTGATAGCTTCTACTGTCTGCAACATAACTTCCATAGTAGGGATCCCAATAATTAGCTGCCTGCCTCGCTCTTGGCGGTGGAGTACCATGATCATCATCCTCTGTGGCATGTGTGAAGTGCTTCTCCTCTATCCATACCATGCCTTCGTGACAACCACGTTTGTGGCCTCCATGATCTCTACCTCGATCATTGTTATACTCTTGGCCACCAACACTAGTATCCCCACGATGACTCCGTTGACCACTGGTGCGGACACATGCCGCAATACGTGCCGGTGGACGAGGACACGCCATGGCTCGGTTAGCTCGCGGAGGACGTGGACGCATCGGCCGAGTCATCATCTTTATTTCACATTTTTAGGCCATGTTGGGCCCTATGGTAGTCCATGTTGGACAATTGTGTTATTATATATAAAATGGGCTATGATAGCTAATGGGCTAGAGTTAATGGGTTTTGGGCCTTAAATGGGCCAAAGGGGTTCAATGTGAACAAGGGGTTTAGTGTGCTAAGTGTGAATGGGATTAAAGGGAGGTGGGCTTGGTGGCTAGTGGAAGGGGGCACCCCCCTTCTTGGTCCAAGAGGTAGGCAGCCACCTACCAAACTTGGACTCCCCTTGTGACGACCCGGGATCCGAGTACCGGAAAGGAACCGGCGCGTCTCGAATCTCGGCCCGCCAACCCACGAGCCCGAAGACTCGAAAGGGTAAAAAGGGATGGTGTGGGAGTACAAGAGAAGCTGAAGCAACTACAGAGATAGCATAATAATCTAAAATAAAATGCACAGCATAATATAAATAAATAAACTGCTACAAGGTCCACTGAGTCTCATGTCCAAGTCAAGTACAGTCAACAGAAGGAAAAGTACAACTACACGGGGCATCCCCCGGCTCTGGCAGACTGGCGACTAACCCAGACTAGAAGGACCACGCTGAAACTCGGCCATGCCTCCCGACGACCCCGCCTCACCTGAAAAGCAGGGGTGAGCCTCATTTCATTGGCCCAGTAGGGATCCCCCGGACCCCCACCGCATGACGAGAAAACGACAGCAAGGCGCAAACAACCACGGGAGGTAACCCTACCTAGCAGAAGTACGGCAGGAACGACAAGCAGCAATAAATAAACGGAAAAGCTGTCTAACAACCACACCGCATATCCGAACCTCAGTCTGACAAAACTCGAGTCCGAACCTGCCAACAGACAGGAGCACCACCCACTAGAAGAACGATCGGATGCGTCCCCTGACGTCTTATACCGCGTCACAAGTGTCTAGCTACAGCGTCCCGGGCGCGAGACTCAAACACACACAGTAACCAGTACCACAAACAAGGACTAGCTGAGGTCGCGCTCGTCAGCGCGGGTCCGAACCCTCAGCCCCGTGTGCACACTCAGACCATACGCCCTAGGCCTGTCCTCTAGCTGGTAATTCCCCCTAAGCCCGGACTCGGCCGTACGTGGGGGCCCTACGGTAACCAGCCTACTCACCATCTCTCTCGGGTCAGCCGCTCCACCACTCTTGGGTGGGTCAACACCGCGTGCCGTAAGAAGGCTCCGACTAGTGGACGTGTCACCGAAGGTGAGACTCGACTCACGGAAACCACCGACCATTCACTAACACAGACTCTCGGTAACCCAGATGGTAGGTGCGGAAGCCGGGGACACGTACGAGGTCCGATCGTCCCTCAAGTCACGCGGCACCCCTACCAAGGTAACTGATTCTCCGAGGACCCCCGGGCGCCCCTGTGGCTTTCACTGGGTGCCCACGGCAACCCTCGGGCCACACGCCACGATCGGATCCGAGACTTGCTCCACCGGAGGTACAACCACCAAAAGAAACGCGGTTGGGGGGGGGGGGGTTAACGCGCTAGGGACCCAGGGCGCGACACTGTCGCGCTATGGTCCCCTAGCGCGACCAAAGAAGAACGCGCTAGCAGGAGCTAGCGCGTTCTTCAAGAAGGCGCTAGCCTAAGCTAGCGCGTTCAACAAGAATGCGCTAGGAAAGGCTAGCGCGTTCTCCAAGAACGCGCTACCTTCCCCAGGCGCGACACGAACCGCCAAACTGTTCGTCTTCTCAGACGAACGTGCTCGGACGACACGGCGCGTTCAAACTGAACGCGCCACTGGACTATAGCGCGATAACGGGCCGAGCCCGGTTGGCGTAAAATGCCCGAAAAATTCAAAACCACGCCCATTCACCCCCCTTGGTGAAGGGAAAATAACGGGGAATCACCCCCAGACATCCTAGCATGCATCTAGAGCCCCAAATCGATCAAAAACACTCCAAAAACTATGGATCCGGCGCTCAACCCCAAGCATGGAAAATAGCCCTCCCGACATGAATCAAGCCACTCTCGGCCTCTCCACGGCCTAGAAATCACGAGGAATGCTGTAAAGAGGTCAAGGATCCGTCCCCCTACATCAATGAAGCTCGAAATCCACCGGGAAGTCGTCGATCTCCGAGTCTAGCTCGAACACAAACTCCACCCACGCGCCACGAAAAGGGCACCGCCGCAATCCTCTCGCCGCCGCCGCCGTCACCGTCGTCCACCACCCGTCGCCGGAGGAGGAAGGGGCGCCGCGAAGTCCAACGGGCAAGGGGGGGGGGAAGTGGCCGTTGCGCTCACGGGAGGAAGAAAGGAGAAGAAGAAAAGAAGAAAAAGGGAAAAAGAAAAGGGAAAATAGGGGGGGTATTTATGGAAAATCTGAAAAATGCCAAAAATATCAAAAAATAGAAAAATTCATATTCTCGATCCTCGGGACGTACCGATCGCAACGGTACTACCCTCGCCTAGGTGAACGACCCGGTTCACCCGCCACGAGGTTCCGAAGGAATTGCCGAAACACACACCGGAGATCGGAAAACACAAGCGGAAAAGCCGCGGACACACTCCGGGCCTCCGAAACAACTCCGGATCGCACCGATCCGAACACGAAAGATGTCCGAAACAAAATTTCGGACACAACGGAGCCAGGCGCTCCGAGAGACCAGATCCGGGACCCGAAAAAGAAGGATCCGAAAAACTCGGGACATCACAGCCCTCCCTCCTTAAATAAATTTCGTCCTCGAAATTAAGGACATGGCACAGGGACAGGGGAGGAGACTCACCCGAACAAATAAGGATACAGCTGCCGCATCTCATCCTCACGCTCCCACGATGCCTCACCACCAGAGTGACGTTGCCAGACCACCTTAACCAAAGGAATAACCTTGTTCCGCAGGCGCTGCTCACGCCGATCCTCAATCCGGATGGGGTATTCTGGAAGGGACAAGTCTGGGGTCACCTCAGGCCAAACGGCATCCTCCAGGAGGTGGGAATCATCGGGCGTATACCTCCGAAGCATAGACACGTGAAACACATCATGCACAGAAGATAGCTCCGGGGGCAACTGCAGCCGATAGGCAGCCTCACCGACACGCTCGACAATGAGGAAAGGACCAATATAGCGGGGACTGAGCTTCCCACGCCTGCCGAAGCGCATCACACCCTTCATGGGAGAAACTCGCAAAAACACCCGATCACCTACAGCAAAACTGAGGGGTCGCCTCCTCCGATCGGCATAGCTCTTCTGCCGGCTCTACGCAGCCAACATCTTTTGCCGGATCAGATGCACCACCTCAGTGCACTGCTGCACCAAATCCGGTCCTGTCAGGACACGCTCTCCCACTTTGAACCAATCAAGCGGAGTCCGACAAGGTCGCCCGTACAACGCCTTGTACGGTGCTATACCAATGCTCGAATGATAGCCATTGTTGTAGGCAAACTCCACTAACGGTAAGTGGTGGATCCAACTCCCTTGCCACTCCAGGCAACACGACCTCAACATGTCCTCCAAAGTCTGGATGGTCCTCTCAGACTGACCGTCCGACTGAGGATGATACGCTGAGCTAAATGCCAACTCGGTGCCTAGAGCCTTATGGAAGCTCCTCCAGAACCCAGAAGTAAAGCGAGGATCACGATCAGACACAATGGAGATGGGAACTCCATGCAATGGAATGATCCGCTCCACATACAAACGAGCCAAACGATGCACGCTCCAACTGACCTTGACCGGCAGCAACCGCGCCGTCTTAGTCAGTCTATCCACCAGCACCCAAATACTATCCTGCCCACTGGATGTCCTCGGCAACCCCACCACGAAATCAGTGGTTACGTGGTCCCACTTCCATGCAGGAATATCCAAGGGCTGAAGTGTACCCCCCGGTCGCTGGTGCTCAGCCTTCACCTGCTGACAGATCAGGCACCTGGCCACGAACTCCGCAACATCTCTCTTCATACCAGGCCACCGAAATTGCCTCCTCAGGTTCTGGTACATCTTCGCCGATCTGGGATGCACCGCATACCGGCTCCCATGAGCCTCTCGCAACACCGCGCGTCTCGTCTGCTCCTCGGCTGGGACGTACAACCTACCTCGGAACCTCACGGCTCCATCCTCACCAAACTCCACCTCGGTCAATGACAAAATCCGGGGTAGCTCGGGGTCCGCATGCTGAGCCTCAGTCACCTGACGACGAATAGCTGGCGTGACAGTCAAGCTCGCAAGAACAGCCGAACCCTGATCACGAGGGATCTTGAGCCTAAAAGTCATGACCGGAACCTGCTCCCATAACCTCCACTTCCTCAACAACATCTGACTGACCACCACCTTCCTGCTCAAGGCATCAGCCACGACATTCATCCTGCCAGGCTGATACGACAGAGTAAAATCATAATCCTTCATATACTCCATCCATCTCCTCTGCCTGAGGTTAAGATCCTTCTGGGCAAACACATACCTCAAACTCTGATGGTCAGTGAACATCTCAAACTTCTCACCATACAGATAGTGCCTCTAGAGCTTCAGAGCGAAAATCACTGCCGCCAACTCAAGATCATGAGTAGGGTAGTTCTCCTCATGTGGCTTCAACTGCCGAGATGCATATGCCACAACTCCACCGTGCTGCATCAGCACAGCACCCAAACCTACCCTGGAAGCGTATGTACACACCACAAAGCCTCCAGATCCCGAAGGCAACACCAACACCGGAGCAGTCATGAGCAATCTCTTCAGCTCCATGAAGCTCTGCTCACACTCCTCCGTCCAGACGAACGGTACATCCTTCCGTGTAAGCCTGGCCATCGAGGCCGCAATACGAGAAAAATGTTGGATGAACCTCCGATAATAGCCTGCGAGCCCCAAGAAACTCCGAATCTCTGTGATAGAACTCGGCCTCGGCCACTGCACCACAGCCTCGACCTTAGCCGGGTCCACGGAAACACCATCACCAGAAATCACGTGCCCCAAAAAGTGCACCTCACGGAGCCAAAACTCACACTTGCTGAGTTTGGCATACAACTGGTGATCACGAAGGGTCTGCAACACCACTCTCAAATGATGCACATGCTCCTCTGCAGACCTCGAATACACAAGGATATCGTCTACGAACACAACCACGAACTGGTCTAGATATGGACGGAACACCCTGTGCATCAAATCCATAAATGCCGCGGGGGCATTGGTGAGCCCAAAGGGCATCACCAAGAATTCATAATGCCCATACCTCGAGCGAAACGCCGTCTTCTCCACATCCGACCCTCGAATCCGCAGCTGGTGATACCCCGATCTCAAATCAATCCGTGAAAACACCCGGGCCGACTGAAGCTGATCAAACAAGTCATCAATCCGAGGCAACTGATACTTGTTCTTAATAGTCGCCTGGTTCAACTGCCGGTAGTCGATACACAGCCTCAAACTACCATCCTTCTTCTTCACAAACAACACCGGCGCACCCCAAGGGGAGAAGCTAGGATGAATGTACCCCTTGGCTAGCAACTCCTGTAACTGCGCCCTCAGCTCTCTCAACTCCCCCGGCGCCATCCGGTAAGGGGCCTTCGACATAGGCATGTGGAACGCGGATTTTATTTATTTATTTTATTTATTTATTTATTGATTTATTGGCGTGCCAGTCACATGTGTGACGATTTCATTGTGCGCTCGATCTGACTTGGTCAGTCGATTGTGAGTGATCGCGTCTGGACCAGAAGTCCGTCATACCATAAAGGTTATGACGTTAATTACGCCCTTCCTAAGAAGGACAACCCTTGATTAAACGCCAAAATAGGAGGCCTCGTGAGGTAAACATATATTCATGTGTGCAAATGGAACTTCATACCAGAGCCAGTCAGGCGGGCAAGATAACAACATTAACTGTAGAAGCAGACGATATCGTTAAGTCAGCGGTTCGAAGACCGAGTTAAAGGGAAGAAGGAGGATTTCAGTCACAGGTAGACTGAGCCGTGGCCATGATGGGGGTTTGAAGCATCGATCGATAGTTCAGCAGCATTTCCCCTTTATCTGGATTATGCCCAGGGGGAAATAGGCTATCACCCACGGAGTGCCGGGATGAAAGCCAAGAGAGAGAGAAGTGTTGAACTTCCCGAACCGCCTATTTGCCATGGGGCAATGTTTGATATTCCCTGTAGAAGCCGGCGGAACTCATGCAGTGGCAGAGCCCTCCCGAGCTAAAGGGGTTATTCATGAACCCGATGCGGGACGACGAAAAGTGAGCGAACGCTCAATGTTGCGCCCTCGTACGCGGATCGACCTACGCGGTCAGGTGGCGGGGATCGACCTGCCCGGTCAGGTCGCGGGGGTCAAGGGGGCAGCGCCCCTTGCGGGGGTTTCCGGGGGCAGAGCCCCCGGAACAAAATTTAGATTGAAGGCTCAGTAATAAAATATTTGAGTAGGTTATGAGTGCAGTTCAAGGGTGCATAGGTTCCCGGCGCGAAGGCAAGATGGCCAAGGCTCCTGGCGCAGGAAGGAGGGTTCCCGGCGCGCTAAGGGATGGGGTTCTCGGCTTGGCAGAATGGGCAAGGGGGCTTCCCGGCGCGCCAAGGGATGGGGTTCTCGGCGCAAGAAATCATGCGCCGAGAGCTGCTCATGACTTTCACTATTTGTGGCGCCGGGAGCCAAGATGATGCCGAGATGGTCCCTAAGGGTTTACGGAACCCTACTTTTGGGTTTCTCGACTATCCAGGCCATGGTGGATGGGTTCTTTTGGGATCAAAGTGGATAAGTTCATCAAATCTGAGCTGGATTAGATTTGGGCTTTACAGGAGCATCGGGATAGAAAAGGAATTTGGAAAGTCTAGGGTCGAGGGAAACCCTGTCACCATTATCATGCGGAGTCCGGGGGACAACCTGATGTCTACTTTCATCTTCCTGAGAGAATTTTGGCAGCACCTCCCCTGGACCGAGCATTTGCCAGAGAGTGGTATAGGCTGACATCCACGGAGTGCCGGGATGAAAGCCGGAAAATGAGTGAGCACTAAGGCTCGAAGAGACTATCCATGTCTCTGGCATCGGTCACTATTCCCCTTCTCGGAGACTGACGAAACTCATGTAGAGACAAGGTTCGTCAGACCCACGGGGTGGCACGTGAATCCTGTTAGGGACCTCAGAATGTAGGGGAGGTCAATCCCCAGTTAATTTATCCCCTGGGGTACGTATGACGACTCACGAACGCCCCAGAATTGTTGTGTAGTGGACAGCGGATCTAGAGGGGAGGGGTGAATAGATCAGCCCCACTTTTCACAATGCGGCCCTCTAAACAGCTAGTTAAAATGAATTACAGCGGAATAGAAACTAGCTTCCAAGTATGCTATGATTCACTTAGCAAGATAAGCAAGATATATAATAATTCGATCCTAATCATGCACCTAGAACGATTCAATCACACAAGCAAACCATGCTAGACAGGATTTTTAAGGTGGTTCGGACTGAATCCTCAGCCCTACGTCCACCCCTCACCAAAACCCGGTGAGGCTTCACTTGTGCAGCGCACCAACCCGCAAAGCAGAAACTACCGATTGCCCTCCTACTAACCAACGGTAGGGACGTCAACACCGCAGATCGGAAATACCTCCGATTGCCTTCCTACTAACCAACGGTAGGGACAAATCACAACTTCAATGTTTAACAATATTGAAAGGAAAACAAATGTGAATGAACTCAGACAAGAGATTGAGTTATGAGTAGAAATGAATTGGCCCTTGTATGAAATTTGATCAGCAACAAGGATCCTCTTGGCTTCAACTCAATCTTCTTGATTCACCCTTGATTGGATGAATGTTCTTCACGGAGTACTATTCACGTGAACAGTACCTCTTCCTTCAATTCTTCTCTCTTGATCTTCTCTTTTATTTTCTTTGAATGAATGAAGGAGATGATGAAGCTACCTTGAATCTTGATTGCTTCTTTAGCTTTTAGGAGTTTGAATGCTTGAAATATCACCTTGAATGAACTTGAAAGAACTTGAATGGATGAAGATGATTTCCCTTGATAGTGAGCTTCAATGGATCCCCTTGAGATGATGAAGAGGATGGAGGATGCAGCTTTCTCTTCTCTTGGCCTTGATCTTGATCTCCACTTGAAGAGCTTGAACACTTGAGGATGAAGACCTTCTTCACGGAGTACTGTTCACTGCTACAGTGCTCCGAATTCCTCTCCCTTGAACACACTCTAGCAGCCTCCCTTGTAACCCCCTTTAAGCATTAGGTTTTCCATCCCCTCAAGTGTTGGTTTTATAACCCTTGAATGGTCCATAGATGCCCCCTAGACCAGATCCACAAATCATGGAAGATTAGGTAAGATTTGATTAAACAAATCCATGGAAAGGGGCTAGCCACGAGGTGGATTTCGAGGTCAAACAAGGCTGCTTCGGGGCTAGCGGTCGACCGGAATTTATGGGCCGGTCGATCGGAACCTGCTGCAGCCATCTGGCAAAACAGGTCGACCGGACGCCTGGGGGCGGTCGACCGAAACCTGTAACAATGTCATCATTTCGGTTCTGGGAAAACCGGTCGACCGGAAAAGTAGGGGCGGTCGACCGAAATCTGTAATTCCTGGAGTGTTTCGTTTCTGGAAGAACCGGTCGACCGGAAAGGCAGGGGCGGTCGACCGAAACCTGTAAAACGTGGAATTCTTAGGCTCTGGCAAATCTGGTCGACCGGCCAAGGTGTGTTGGTCGACCGGAAACACCTATACCTGTAAAAATGAAGTGTTAGACCAATGAAACATGTTCATAAGTCAAGATATTCATGTCCTCATCAATGTCATGTATTTTGGGATTGAAATCAACATAGAATATGCTTTGAGCATTTCTAAATTTTGTTCCGGGGGCTCCGCCCCCGGAAACCCCCGCAAGGGGCGCTACCCCCTTGACCCCCGCGACCTGATCGGGCAGGTCGATCCCCGCGACCTGACCGCGCAGGTCGATCTGCGTGCGAGGGCGCAACATTGAGCTTTCACGTTCACCATTTCCACTTGATTCCTTGTCCATTCATTGGCGCACCTGTCATGAACAAAAACATCACGTATGTCAATCACATGAAAGTGAAAAACATCAATGACTAATAGTCTTTAACCATTATCAAAACCAAGAATACCACAGAACTCATATGACCATAGAATGATGTCGAATGACCCAAGTGACCATATGAACTCAAATGACCATAGGGGCACAACAGACCCACGGGGTGGCACGTGAATCCTGTTAGGGACCTCAGAATGTAGGGGAGGTCAATCCCCAGTTAATTTATCCCCTGGGGTACGTATGACGACTCACGAACGCCCCAGAATAAATGGACGAAGAGGCCAAAGGAGTGGACAAAGGAGAGGCTCTCAGCATGGTTTTTATTGGCAAGAAGATGGCTCCCGGCGTGAGATTATAGGTTGGCCAAGGGGCTCTCGGCATGGGTTTACAGGTTGGCCAAGGGGGGGGCTCTCGGCACAGGTTTAAATTGGCCAGAGGGGATGCTCTCGGCATGGGTTTAAATGCAAAAGAAGGAAGGAGGGAGGCTCCCGGCGTGGCTCCAAATGCAAAAGAAGGAAGGAGGGAGGCTCCCGGCGTGGCTCCAAATGCAAAAGAAGGAAGGAGGGAGGCTCCCGGCGTGGAGCCTCTCGGCGCGCTCCTCACCGCGCCGGGAGGCTGGCGCCGAGAGGCCAAAGGCAAGGGGTGGAGGTCTTGGCCAGGGGCTTCCCGGCGCGCCCATTACCACGCCGGGAAGGTGGTGCCGGGAAGCTAAGAGCTGGGGGGGGTTCACGTGGAAGTGGCCTGGAGAGACTTTTTGTCGGTTTGCTGAAGAGGGAGGTCTCTCGGCAGCGTAGTTCTCAGCGGGGAATTTTGCACGCCGAGAGGATGGCATTGCTACAGGATTTCATGGTTTACAGAGCTCAAACGATGCTCTGTTTGGGGATTTTATGAGATTTCTGGCTCGGATTGAGGCTGGATTTAGAGGGTAGGCTAGAGATTACATAGACATGGGTTTGATTTGCCAAAGATGGGCTGGGTTCAAAGGGGAATCGAAGGAATCACTGCAGGATGGGGTACTGAATCGTCATATTATTATTGACCCTCAGGGGCTCCTTTGCTGGCATCTTTGGTCGCCTGGGAGCCAAGAGATGGCCGTCTCTGACCCCAGGGGTGACCCTGATGTAACTGTTCGGACTGGAGCCGGCTTAGAAACCATCGGTATCAATTTATTGAAGCAGCTTACTTACTCCTGTGGGAAGAGGATCTCAAGCAAGCCCTCGGAGTTACTGCCAATATCGGTAGCAGACTGCCCCAGAAGCCAAGAGATGGTCTGTCTCTGGCCCTAGGGCAAGCCTGGGAAACTTTATGCAAACGATGATGAATCAGAGAGGGACATCGGACACACTTCAGTTGGACTTAAAATGAAAACATATAAAGGAAAAGCATAGCAGCAGACGGAGAGATAGCGGGCAAATACTTCAATCGCCTAGCGCCCAAACGGGCCACTGGGGCATTTCATACAATCACATCATTCCGGGACTCACCCCAATCACATAGAGGGAATGGAGGAAAGGGGGATGAATGGCGACCGGGATATCCCGGTTACAATCGATGAATCGAGATAAGACTCGCATGGTTACATAAAGAAGAAAACAGAAACAAAGAAGATGAAAAAAAGGGGGGGGGGAGGGCGGAGCATTGACTCCTCTCCCTCCCCGGCTGCCCACCTTGAGCTTCTGCTCCTTCGTCTCTTCTCAGATATTTCTTCGCTTCTTCGAGTCCCTCCTTCTGGAGCTCTCCTTTTCTTTTTCTCTTCTCTCTTTCTCTATCTGTCTCTTTCTTTTTTCTCTTTTTGTTCTTCTCTTCTGTGTTTTCTTGTTGTCCCCCCTTTTCCTTTCGAGAGAAAAGGGCCTTTTTATAGCAGAACCCTCCGGCTTCTCGGCATGATCACTTCGGCACGATAACAGGATGCTCCCGGCGCGCCTCAGTCGAAAGCTGCTAGGCTTCTCGGCGCCAAAAAAAAATGTAGCTTCCCGGCGCCCCTCCCCCATGTGGGCTTTGGGCTCCCGGCGCCAAATTGGTGAGCCCGTTTAGGGCTTTAATGCTTTAATTTCTTATCATCAGTAGACCTCATCTGTTAGAGATGCCTGATCTGCCTTTTCATTTGCCAGTCCTTCGAATCTGTCAGGACACGCGGAGGTCCCTTAGTTGATGGGTTGACATAGTCTTATCAGCATATTTCTGGAGATTTTCATCAGTCAACAGACTATAATTCTTCATCAGTACTGCCATCTGAGTGATGACAACACCGGACATCGGCTTGGCCGGGAAGGGCTTCGGCTGGGTGATAGCTTCGGTGACGACTCTTCTGTAGTTTTAGCTTTGTAGGAATTCCTGGGATCTTCATGTCTGATTTCATCTTCTCTTCGATTTCATCTTTACCCTTGACTATATTTCAGGTGTCAACAAGGCACCGTACCAGGTACCACCTCAATCACGAAGTCAATCTCTCGCTGCGGTGGCAACCCTGGCAACTCCTCGGGAAAAACATCAAAAAACTCGCACACAACAGGGATGTCCTCCGCGTCCGGACACTGCCGATCGACCAAAACCATAGAAGCAAGAAAACCTTGACAACCCGTGTCAAGCAGTCTACGAGCCCTAATAGCCGAAATAAGAAAACGGGAGGAGGAAGACCGGATACCTTGGAAATAAAAAGTGGGTCCACGAAGCTGCCGGAAGTAGACCCTCTTTGAGCCGCAATCCACCAAGGCATGATGGGCCTCAAGCCAATCCATGCCCAAAATCACATCGAAGTCCTGAAGTGGCAACGCATAAAGCCTGGCCGGTAAGTTCCGCCCATCCACCCACACAGGCACCTTCTCGAAGAAGTACGGGGTGAGCATGAAGTCACCGGTAGGCAACTCTACTGCCAGATCACAGGACACCTCAGTCGCCGACTCCTCGGCACTCTGAGCAAACTCCTCCGAGATAAACGAATGAGATGCACCGGAATCGAACAAAACTCGAGCCGCGCAACCAAGAATCAGAATAGTACCTTCCACCAACTGGGACGCCTTAGCCTCTGCTCTGGTAATGTGGGTAACTCTGCCTCGGGCTCTCTGCCTCCCTATGGTAGCTGACCGAGTCAACTGAGGATACTAACCCTGCTGCTGGTACTGCTGCGGCTGCGACGACATCTGCTGGGGCGGAAACTGCTGCTACTGCTGAAACTCGTGCGGCTGACGCGGTCTCTGCGGACAGTCACGCGCCATATGCCCTGGTTGGTCACACCTAAAGCAAATCACGGGTGCCGTGCACTGCCTGCCTGGGTGAGAATCACCGCACCGAGGACACCTGCCCTGAGAACCACTCACTGAACCCTGACGCTGGAACTGGGTAGGCTGCTGAACACTACCCACCGACTGCTGCGCCTGATCTCCGCGACCACGGTGCCTCCTGCCAAAACCAGCTTCCTTGAGCAACTTTTTGAGCTTCGATCCCAGAGATGATGAATCTGCTGCCGACGCCCCGGACGGGGACGTCCCTGAACCACCTGCTGAAATCTGGACAGAACTCTGCTGCTGTACGGCCGCTGGCTGATCGAAACTCATCTGCATCTGGCCCGCACTGCCCTGACCGCGAACCTTCTACATGTCTCTCTCTAATGCCGATGCTGCTCTGCAAGCTGCATCCACACTGGTCAACCCTGACGCAAGCAAAGGATGCTTCAGCTCCAACCTCAGACCCCCAATAAACTGATCGGTCCGCACCATCTCATCGGCCACAATATGCGGTGCATAACGGCCCAACTGAACGAACCTGGACCTGTACTGCACCACAGTCATGTCACCCTGGACCAGGTCCAAAGACTCACGCAGCTTCTGTGACCTGAGAAAGGACGGACAAAAAGCGCGCTCGAAAGCCGGGACGAACTCCCGCCACGAGATCTGCCGAAGGGGACGGGACTGAAACACTGCTCCCCACTCTGATGTCCACCACGTCCGGGCTGGCCCCTGCAATCGATACGTAGCCAACACCACCCTCTCCTCCACAGGGCACTCCATGGAACTGAACACTCGCTCCATGTCATCTAACCACTCTCTGGCCACCTCTGAATCAGGCTGCCCGCTGAAAGTAGACGGGTGATACTGCAAGAAATCTCTCAGCGCGCGGTTACCCCGAGAGGATGAGCCCTCACCAGCATCACCGCCTTGCTGCTGCTGCGGTGGCTGCTGATGCTGCTGCTGCTGAATAACATACTGGTACATGCCCCGGAAGAACTCCTCTGGTCCGGGAACTCTCGCCCCCTCAGCTGCATCTGCTGGGAGCTCTGCTCTGCTCTGCACTTCCTGGCCCCCACCCGACTCTCCCTGCTAGGAACGAGTCGCTCTCCTGGCCGCCATAACACCTGTTAACAAAATAATCAACGATGTTAACAAAAACACGCGGAGCCCTATGCCAATCGCCAACTGTACATGACATTCATGGACCTTTGGACCACTGTAATCGTTTCAAGTTCTAATGTACCTCCACAACCTACGCTCTGATACCAACTGTGATGACCCGAGATCCGAGTACTGGAAAGGAACCGGCGTGTCTCGAATCTCGGCCCGCCAACCCACGAGCCCGAAGAGTCGAAAGGGTAAAAAGGGATGGTGTGGGAGTACAAGAGAAGCTGAAGCAACTACAGAGATAGCACAATAATCTAAAATAAAATGCACAGTATAATATAAATAAATAAACTGCTACAAGGTCCACTGAGTCTCATGTCCAAGTCAAGTACAGTCAACAGAAGGAAAAGTACAACTACACGGGGCATCCCCCGGCTCTGGCAGACTGGCGACTAACCCAGACTAGAAGGACCATGCTGAAACTCGGCCGTGCCTCCCGACGACCCCGCCTCACCTGAAAAGCAGGGGTGAGCCTCATTTTATTGGCCCAGTAGGGATCCCCCGGACCCCCACCGCACGACGAGAAAACGACAGCAAGGCGCAAACAACCACGGGAGGTAACCCTACCTAGCAGAAGTACGGCAGGAACGACAAGCATCAATAAATAAACGGAAAAGCTGTCTAACAACCACACCGCATATCCGAACCTCAGTCCGACAAAACTCGAGTCCGAACCTGCCAGCAGATAGGAGCACCACCCACTAGAAGAACGACCGGATGCATCCCCTGACGTCTTATACCACGTCACAAGTGTCTAGCTACAGCGCCCCGGGCGCGAGACTCAAACACACACAGTAACCAGTACCACAAATAAGGACTAGCCGAGGTCGCGCTCGTCAGCGCGGGTCCGAACCCTCAGCCCCGTGTGCACACTCAGACCATATGCCCTAGGCCTATCCTCTAGCTGGTAATTCCCCCTAAGCCCGGACTCGACCGTACGTGGGGGCCCTACGGTAACCAGCCTACTCACTATCTCTCTCGGGTCAGCCGCTCCACCACTCCCGGGTGGGTCAACACCGCGTGCCGTAAGAAGGCTCCGACTAGTGGACGTGTCACCGGAGGTGAGACTCGACTCACGGAAACCACCGACCATTCACTAACACAGACTCTCGGTAACCCAGATGGTAGGTGCAGAAGCCGGGGACACGTACGAGGTCCGATCGTCCCTCAAGTCACGCGGCACCCCTACCAAGGTAACTGATTATCCGGGGACCCCCGGGCGCCCCTGTGGCTTTCACTGGGTGCCCATGGCAACCCTCGGGCCACACGCCACGACCGGATCCGAGACTTGCTCTACCGGAGGTACAACCACCAAAAGAAACACGGTTGGGGGGGGGGGGTTAACGCGCTAGGGACCCAGGGCGCGACACTGTCGCGCTATGGTCCCCTAGCGCGACCAAAGAAGAACGCGCTAGCAGGAGCTAGCGCGTTCTTCAAGATGGTGCTAGCCTAAGCTAGCGCGTTCAACAAGAACGCACTAGGAAAGGCTAGCGCGTTCTCCAAGAACGCGCTACTTTCCCCAGGCGCGACACGAACTGCCAAACTGTTCGTCTTCTCGAACGAACGCGCTCGGACGACACGGCGCGTTCAAACTGAACGCGCCACTGGACTATAGCGCGATAACGGGCCGAGCCCGGTTCGCGTAAAACGCCCGGAAAATTCAAAACCACGCCCATTCACCCCCCTTGGTGAAGGGAAAATAACGGGGAATCACCCCCAGACATCCTAGCATGCATCTAGAGCCCCAAATCGATCAAAAAAACTCCAAAAACTATGGATCCGATGCTCAAACCCCAAGCATGGAAAATAGCCCTTTTGGCATCAATCAAGCCACTCTTTTTTTTTTAATAGAAAAACCTAACCTAGGGCTCAGTGGGAGAGTGCACCCCTTACCAGAGGTTAGGAGAAGCCACTCCACCATTGGACCACTAGGAGGCGATTTTATTTCATAAGAGATAAAAAGAATTACATCAATCTGATACTAGGCAAGCCTAGATAGTCCAGTCGAGCTGCACCTTTTATAATGGAAGGCAGCTCACTGTTAGAATAGAAAGAATTACATTTATTGGAGCATGCTAAAGATGCAAGTAAATCAGCAACAGTATTGGCTTCTCTGAAGATGTGAGAGATCTTGTCTTGCTGTGATGTGATGCTCCAGATAGCCCTGGCATAGCTTAGAATGGACCAAGGACAACATATTTCTTTATTGATAATCCTAACAAGGGTGAGGGAATCACATTCAATCAGAGTTGGATTTGCATTCACTGTCTTCAAGTATTTAATGCCATCCAGGAGAGCTCTAGCTTCTGCAATTAAGCTATTTGAGTGGCCATAGAAATGAGAGAATGCAAGAATAATTTTCCCTCTATGATCCCTGATAATTCCTCCTCCTCCAGTGACTGTAGAAATCTTACATGCACCATCTGTATTAAGTTTAAGAAATGGCCAAGGGGGACAGATCCATCTTACTAATTTCACCTGGCTTTTACAAGCAGTTTTATAAGGTATGCCCCACTGATCCAAGGTATTCCTGAAATTAGATTTATATTCTTTGAGAGGAGCAGCCGAACAAAGCCTCTTAATCTGGAAAAGAAGTTGATGAATACAACTGTTTTTGGAAAACATTCTTCCTTCAAGTTTAACATTATTCCTGGCTTTCCAGATTTCCCACATCCCATATCCGATGGAGGCAAGGGTGAGGACTGCAAAAGCTGAGCCTGGCTGAGCAGTACAGATGGAATTTAGAATGAATTCCTTAATGGTGCGCCCTTGAAAGAATAAACCAGCTGCTTTGAGTGAAGTCCAAACAGAGACTGCAATATCACTGTGAATAAATAAGTGATTGATGTCTTCAACCTGCGAGATTCTGCAGCAGCAACATTTGGAGCATAAAACAATACCAGCTCTTTGTATATTAGCATCAGTCGGCAGACAATTATTCATAATCTTCCATAAATGAATGGAGATTTTAATGGGAACCCAATTAGACCACAGTCGACTCCATGAGATAACAGCAGTTGACTGATTATTAACAATATAATCATTGGTGGATGCCACTGAACACTGACCAGAGGAGGAGAGGCTCCAAACACCCAGGTCCACTTCCTGAGTCAAAGTAACAGAGCTGATGGCTTTCTGAATTCTATTTGGCAGTAATGCATGTATGAGAGCAGATTCTTCAGCTGAAGGATTCAATATAACATCTTTGACTGTTGCTTTCAGGTTGGGGATCTGATCATCAGATATAAAATCACTTAAACAGTGTTGGCCCATCCAATTGTCAAACCAGAAGCTAGTGTTTTCCCCATTTCCAATGATAACCTTCTTAAATTGAGTTATGTAATCCTTGGCCTTCAACCAACTTCTTCTAGTAAAACCTTTCATATTCCTGAAGTTAACATCTCGGATATGTTTTTGATGCATATATTTTGCTCTAAAGTAAGAAGCCCATAATGACTCACTGTGAAGTGCATTCCAAAGCATTTTAACCCGCAGTGCAGTTTCCATATTTCTAAGGGACTTAATGCCAAGACCCCCTACTGACTGAGGCCTACATAATACCTGCCAAGACTTCCAATGTCTCTTGTTGCCATAGGAAGAAGACCCCCAAAAAAAATTTGCAAAGGCCTGTTCAATCAGCTTATGTGTGCCACAGTGCAGAGGAGTGGAAGACAGGAGTAAATTGGCAAGGAAGTGAGCACATGTTTAATAAGGACTAATCTGGCCCCTTGAGATAAAAGATTTACCTTCCACCCTGCAACTCTCTTGTGTATGGAATTGACAATCCCTGCAAAATAGATCTTTTTTGTTCTACCAATCACTAAAGGCAGACCAAGATATTTATGAGGAAAGGACAGTTTTGTGAATCCTGTGAGTCTCTGAATTCTCTGTGTAACTGATGAAGGCTGCCTCGGATGAATGAGAAATCCACTTTTACTGACATTGATTAGCTGCCCTGATGCTTGCTCATACAAATGGAGAATACTGAGGAGATTTCTGATTGAAGAAGAAGAGGCTTTGCTGAGAATTAAAGTGTCATCTGCAAATAGTAAATGGGAAATTTTTGGACATCTCTGAAACCCTGCAAACCATTCCACCCGACCATTGTTGAAAGCTTCTCTTAGAGTTCTGCTCAAGGCTTCTTCCGCTATGACAAATAAGGAAGGTGCAATTGGGTCACCTTGACGGATGCCTCTAGTGGATTTAAAAAATCCAGCAGTGTCTCCATTCAACAAAATTGAGAACCAGCAGTTATTGATCATTCTTTCAATAAGGCAAATGAATTTATTGCTGAAACCAAACCTGAGCATAACTGAAAAAAGGAAATCCCATTCTAGCCTGTCATAGGCTTTTGCCATATCAAGTTTAAACATTACATTCGATCCTCTTGTTTTTCTGCCCAGTTCTTGAGATAGCTCTTGAGCAAGAGCTATATTTTCAATAATCTTTCTCCCCTTTACAAAAGCTGATTGCTCAGGTGAAATAATTTTGGGCAGGATTGATGCCAATCTTCTATTGATTATAGAGGAAATTATTTTGTAGAAGAAGTTACAAAGACTAATAGGCTTGTAATCAGAAATTTCCACAGCATTTAAATTTTTTGGGATAAGGGCAACCAATGTAGAAGTTACATATCTGGGAAGAGGAGCCCTGGAAGAGAAAGCTTCTTGCACAGCACTAATTACCAGTGGCGCAATTATGTCCCAAGTTTTGTGGAAAAAAGTACCAGAAAATCCATCGGGTTCAGGTGCACTGTCAGCTGAGAGATTGAAAACTGCTTCTTTGATTTCAGCTTCGGTAGGAAGAGCACACAAGCAGTCATTGTCCTCCTGATATATTAAGCAGGGAATGCAATTCAGGAAAGAATTGTCAATGAGGTGATCTTGAGAGGAAAAGGCCTGCTGAAAATGGGAAACAGCTATTTTTTTCATGTCCTCATGATCAGAAGACAAATTACCAGCATGGTCTTTCAGAGAATGTATCTTATGTTTCCTTCTCTTTGCCAAAGTAGACATATGGAAAAACTTAGTGTTTCTGTCCCCCTCCAGCAGCCATCTAATACTAGATTTTTGTCTCCAAAAGTACTCCTGCTGTAGCAGTCTTTCTGATAATTTTGTTTTTGCTTCTTCTAAAACTATCAGGTTAGCATTACTTGGCTGCACATCATAGAGATGCTCAGCTTGGAAAACAACATCCTCAGCATTAGACAAATTTAAATGAACATTGCCAAATGTTTGTTTATTCCAAATCCGCAGCATCCTTTTCAAAGAATTCAGTTTGAGATACAAACAATGCATAGGAGAAGAAGCAACTGGGCTTGATAACCAGCAAGCCTTAACACTATCAACATAATTCTCATGCAAAATCCACATTTTCTGAAAACAAAACCTGCTGAATCTTCGATCATGGGACAGCATTTTCACAAGCAATGGGGCATGGTCAGAAGCCTCCCTGGATAGATGCTCAATAGATATGGGCATTGTAGTAAGCCAATCTGTGTTAATGAGAACCCTATCCAATCTGGCCCAGATTCCTCTGCTTCCAGATTGATTATTGTGCCAGGTATATTTTGAACCAGTGTAACCACCATCTAATAAAGCACAATCAGATAAACAGTTTTTGAAATCTGTCATAGCAGAAAGGTTTGGAGAGTTGCCTCCTAGCTTTTCATCCACATTAGTAATGCAATTGAAATCCCCAGCTACAATCCAAGGTCCTGATATCCTAGATTGAATGGTTAATAAAGATGTCCACAGGGATTGCCTTTCATTGGCATTGCATTTGGCATATACAAAAGTTGAATAGAAATCCGAAGAATTAGCATTAGTGTGCAAGACTGTGATCTGTTGCTCATCCCTACAAACAACTGAAAAATTCAAATTGTCTCTCCAGAGAACCCAGATATGGGCTATCCCATCAGTATTAGCAACTGCTTTATCCATGCCCAAACGTCTACATATGTTATCCATTTTTCCAATATGTATCTTTGGTTCCAAGAGCACAATACAATCGAGATGATGTGTTCTAATAAGAAATTTAACTCTGCCAATAGATACATCATTCCCTATTCCTCTGATATTCCAGATGATGCAGTTCATGATAAATGTGCGGAATCAGGGATATTTCCTGTGGAACCAGTCCTTAACATTGATCTGGTGGTTACACCTGAGCGTTCATGATGCAAAACCATAGCATTTTGAGCTTCCACTTGGATGGCTATTTCTTGTCTTTTTGAATAAACCTCTTCAGCCAATTGAGGGATTTTCTCTTGCAGAACAGTAGGAGCAGCATGGCCTGGGTAAGCAGGGCCGGGGACAGAATCACAAATAACAGTTTGGTTTGAAGGGAGCTCCAGAGGAGGACAGACCAATTCAGCAACAGTTGATGCTGGCTCAGTCACTAGCTGATTGGTCATTTTTTCAGGAACCCCTGGTTCCAATTCATTAACAATGGGTGAGTTACTCGATAGGAAGCAATCAAAGCAGAATTCTGATTGGAACATTCACCAATTATTAAGTTCCTGGTAGAGCTCAATTCAGTACAGTTAGGCTGAAAAGGTAAGTCATTAACATCCCTAGCTTGGGGAACAATAGTATCTTCTTCAACTGAATCTTTCGAAGTGGGAACTACATTAACATCAGGAACTTGGGGAGCATTTATATTAACTGCAACTGAAATCTTCTGGTTGTTAACTGGTTGCCATTTAGCTTTACCTTTAGATTCAGCTATAGTCAGAGCAGGCTTCACTGATACAGTAGGATTTCTTAAGCCCTTACAATCAGCCACCATATGACCAATACGAGAACAAGCAGAACAATAGGAAGGCAGGTCCGGATAAACAACATCCTGCCAGGCACCACCACCTGGGCATCCAATCCAGACTCGGGGTGGGCGGGGTTTGGATATATCCAACTCTATGCAGGCCCGGGCACAATCAAGCCACTGCCTAGAAATCACGAGGAATGCTGTAAAGAGGTCAAGGATCCGTCCCCCTACCTCAATGAAGCTCGAAATCCACCGGGAAGTCGTCGATCTCCGAATATAGCTCGAACACAAACTCCACCCACGCGCCACGAAAAGGGCACCGCCGTAATCCTCTTGCCGCCGCCGCCGTCACCGCGCCGTCACCGTCGTCCACCACCCGTCGCCGGAGGAGGAAGGGGCGCCGCGAAGTCCAACGGGCAAGAGGGGGGGGGGGAAGTAGCCATTGCGCTCACGGGAGGAAGAAAGGAGAAGAAGAAAAGAAGAAAAAGGGAAAAAGAAAAGGGACAATAGGGGGGGGGTATTTATGGAAAATCCGAAAAATGCCAAAAATACCGAAAAATAGAAAAATACATATTCTCGATCCTCAGGACGTACCAATCGCAACGGTACTACCCTCGCCTAGGTGAACGACCCGGTTCACCCGCCACGAGGTTCCGAAGGAATTACCGAAACACACACCGGAGATCGGAAAACACAAGCGGAAAAGCCGCGGACACACTCCGGGCCTCCGAAATAACTCTGGATCGCACCGATCCGAACACGAAAGATGTCCGAAACAAAATTTCGGACACAACGGAGCCAGACGCTCCGAGAGACCAGATCCGGGACCCGAAAAAGAAGGATCCGAAAAATTCGGGACATCACACCCCTCCCCTTAATTTTCCAAGTTAGGTAGCCCCGTGTCCCCCCTTGGTCTTCCCCTCTCCCCATGGTCCAAGGTGCGCACCCCCTCTCCCTCCCCTCCCTCCCACGCAATTCCCAACCACCCTGCCCTTTGCCATGCTCTATATAATGAGGTGTATAGTGTCATTTGTAGAGTTAATGAAGTTTTTATGAGAGAAGATTATGTTAAGAGAGTGATTCTCTTCCTCCTCTTGGGTGTGATGCCGTTGATCAAATCCTGTGACATGATTCTTTTGGGCGTGTGACTCACCCCTCTATCCTCCCTATCCTCTTTATATCTGGTTCTGCGAAAATTCTCAGTGAAGCTTCTGCAAGTCAGAAAGAAGTTGGCACTAGTTTCATGTCGATCGGAGCTCTGGATCGTCGACAACAATTCTCCTCTTGAAGTCGCGCAAATCTGCCCGAGCATGTAGTCCAGATCTTCAGTTTCCTGATCCTAAATTTCTCTAGATCTATTCCCAAGCTCTCTGGATCTGATCTTCTGAGTGATCGTAGAATTTTTAGTCCTCTTCGTGTTGCCTCCGAGCTCGTGTCGTTCTGAGATCGGTGCTGGCCGTGGCGGAGATTCTCGTGGGACTGTGCCGACCACCCTGTACAGATCTGACCCAGAAGAAGAGGTGACTTCCAGAGGCTGCCTCGCCTTCCTCTTTGCCGATCTGACCAAACCTCTTGGTCAGATCCTTCCTCTCGACATCTCCGACGATCTGCAACAAACGGCGCCTCGTTCCGACACCAGGAACCATTTTTTCCATAATTTTTATCTCTCCTGTGTAGTTCTGTGCGAGTAGAATCTGAGGCTGAGAACAGTCGCTGCTGCGTCTAGATCTGGTAAGATCTGATCGCGCCCTTCGGAGTAGAGAATCTTCGTCCTATCGCCGACGTTCTCCAACAAACAGCACCCCGATCGAACGTTGGATCTTGGCATATCGGCCTCCGCAAATTTTCTGCGCAGGGTGACCAGCGCGGACAGAACCAGTCGGTGGCAGATCTTCACCTTCCGGACGGCTTCGGCTCGTCTCCTCACCTCCCTCGAGTGCTGCCCGTCAACCCGAGTCCCAACAACCATGAATTTGTGATTGTAGCCTACTATCTCCCTGCGAGGAGTGGGCGAATATTTGTGGATTGTAACTATTCCTTTATTAGTGTGTATCGGGATTGTTAGATTCGGCCGGGATTTCTTCCCCACGCACTAGTCGTGGAGGTACGCGCGACGTTCCTTCCCTCCAGCATTTGCTTTATTTAGTATGCTGTCTTATATGCTGTGCATGTGCGATTAGGGCCCTAGCCAGTCACGAGTCATCGTGATTGTGAGAGTAAGAACCGTTCCTAAGCTTCAGTCGGGCACCGAGCTCGAATTGTATACCCTAGGCGGCAGTGGTTCCTTAACCGCTGCGATCCCATGTTTCCCTCGTAAGGGATGATCGTCGAGCTAGAGTGAGTTGCTGTTGAGAGACGTCTCCACCCAAAGAATGCAACGGTGGTCAGTCGCTCAGCTTACGTTAATGTGCTAGTGCTGGCCGCACTTTTAGTTGGTCGTACATCTTAGCCCGGTCGTGTCATCCGTCCCGCATCAACCACCATGAGAACCGCCACCACTATGGGATGAAGAACCTGTCGGTGTACTGTCATCATTGGAGTCATGAATCCCACTGATGCAGGGCTCTACGGATGGGTCAGGAGTGTTGTCATATGTATTTGAGATCAAACTTCTCCAAGTCTGCAATGTCCATCAGATTTACTAGTGCTTGCTTGTCTTTTTTGCTCCTGAATAATGTGGTCCATGATGATTTCTTCTTATGTGGAGTAGGAGACGGCTTCTCTACTGCATGTTGTCTCCCTCCGGATGCCTGAAAAGCAGAGGTCATGTTTGATAATAACTTCAAGTAATTCCGTACTATGCAACTTAATAGGTATGAGTATACTTGAGACGCCTGAGTGGGTACCCTAAACGCCAAGCGCCTTAACGTAGCATGCTGAGATGGCTGTTTGGATGCCGCTGAAGGCTACAGAATTAAAAGGCCAACAGATTCAATTAAAAATGAAATATAGTTTAACATATAAATATTCTCATCTAATATAATTTCACCTCTCCAAATGATGAACTCCTCCTAGTCTCTCTAGAAGTGGATGTCCTTCTAGGATCTATAAATATTGAATGTCACACTGCAACAACCCGAGACCACTGTTCTATGTGTTGGATCAGCCCATAATTTTTTTCTTATATCATAGTACATCAATATATGCCTATGCTCTCTAATCAAATATGTGATTCAATATGTATGTGTTATCAATTTCACATGAGAGGCTAGTGGATGTCGATCTACTGGAGGCTGCATTAATCGCTCCTATGCTGCATTATCGTACACATATGATGTGTCCCTCCCATTGATGTGGTCTTCATCCAAGTTAACTTCCTTATCACGTCCCACCATTGACTTTTCTCCAACCATCTGCACATCGGCATCATCTCCCTCCCCCACTGCCTACTATATAGCTGCTGCGAGAAAAGCATTAGGCCACGGTGTCTCTCCTGGCTTTTTGGCCTCCTCATTAAGTTCTGTCTCACCATGCTCGATTGTTGTTCTTGTAACCCATGAAACCATAGGGTCATCATTGTCTTGCAAGTACATAGCATTTGTTGGGTAATAGTCTCCCTCTCCTCTTCTTGCATCCATCTGCGCATGCTTAACCTTTAGCTTCATGTTGTAATGAACATAGACCATTTTGTCCAATCTTCTGTGTGTTAGCCTATTCCTCAACTTGGTATGTAAGAAAGAGAATGTTGACCAATTCTACTCACACTTATTCGAGGAGGATGTTTGGAATAAAATTTTCATTATAATCTTCCTCGATATTGGTGCGCTTGTGCCGTAATTAAATCACCACTCAACTGTTAGTGTAGATAAGCCAAAATTGACATCACTTTGAGTACATCTCTTATCACATTACGATGCCTCAATTTGACCCTCAAATCGACTTATTCGAGTGATTTTTCTCATATTTCTTGATTAACCATCTTTCTTCAGTTTTCCCCCATTTTTTCACATTTTTTTGATTTTTTTCTGGATTTTTCTCCAATTTTTCGGGGTTGCTCTGAATTAGAGTCAGACTCACGGACGCTAATTCTTCTCAAAAGAATTAGCACCCGGTGCAGTGGATGCCAATTCCATCATTCAACATCAGTTGTCAGGACGCCAATTCTTAAACTTCAAATCCGCGTCCGGGGAGACGGACGCGTATTCATTTTCCCCATTTATGTGCCAAAATTCATATTTATTTTGAATTAACGCCTTCCTGAAAAGTCGCCCATTCTTTGAACGCATCTGGGATGGTGGATGTGTATTTCTTTATTCATGTTAATTCTTGAATTAACGCCTTTGTAAAAAGGCATTAATTTCTAAAATCGCATCCGTCCACCTAGCCGCGTATTCTATACGCGTCCGTCTCAGTGGACATGAATTCTTCTTCTTCCACTTGTTTGAGCCAACTCCGTATTCATAAAGAATTAACGGCTGTGTGAGAAGGCACCAATTCTTAATTGGCGTCCAAAGCACAGTCACAAATTCTTTTCTTCATATCAAACCTTGAATTAACGCCTCTTCGAAAAGATGCTAATTCTTTAAGTCGTGTCTGGGATGGTGGATGCGTATTCTATTCGCGTCTGCCATGGTCGATGCGAATTCTTCCTTTCCGCGTTTTGTGCCAAAACTTCGTTTTCATCAAGAATTAACGCCTCTCCACAAAGTCGCCAATTCTTGAATTGGCGTCCAGACTCTTGATGTTATAGGGTGTTTGGGAACACTTTTTTTTTCAAAGTTATTTCTCTCTAAAAAATTAATCCATATCAATTTTGGACTCAACTTTTAAAAGTGACGTAAATCATAGTCATCTGTTTGGCCAAGCTAACATAAATTTAAAAAATTATATAGACATGTTTGGCTTGTTGCATCCAGAGCATTGGGAGGGGAGCCGCGTCGGGATGATGCAGGCAGCAGCGGCGGAGGGCTGACTCGCAAACGACGACGATGACGCGGGAGGGGGGGAACAGTGGGGGGGAGGGCAGCCGCGGGAGAGGGGCCGCAGGGAGGAGGGGGGCCGGCCGGCAGCGGCGGGGGAGGGGCCGCAGGGGGGAGGGGGCCCGGCATGCGGCGGCGGGGGAGAAGGCCGAGGGGGGAGGGGATCCGCGGGGGAGGGGGCCGGGGCCACAGGGAGGAGGGGGGAGGGGGCCCGGCCGGCAGCCGCGAGGGCAAGCCGCAGGGGGGAGGGGGGCCGGCTGTTGACACATAAAATATATATATAATAATAATAATAATAATAATGAGAAAAAAAGAGGAAAAGAGGATAAATAAAATAATAATAACAAAAAAGAGAAAGAGAGAAGAGAAAATATAATAATAATAATAACGTAATAATAAAATGATAAGATAATAGCATTATAAATAATAATACTAACATATCTCATCTTATATTTCTTATTTTCAGGGTATAAAAGAAAAGTCGAGACACATAAAAGGGCCGTCAGTGACGATTGGAGTGGGACGCCCATGGCCCATCAACCACCAACTGTCGAGGCCCATGTTGACGACTGTAGAAGGGTTCCACCCCCTCTATAAGAAGCCTCCATTCGATGAAGTTGGGGGCCGACGAGGAACACACAGAAGAACTCGAGAGAAAAAGAGGGACAGAGAGCCACCAACCCATAGAAGGGAAAGAGCGCTGAAGAAAGTGAGGGTTTCCCTCTGCTGTGAAGGTGGGTGTCCCACTGTGTAATGCCCTTCGGGGCTACATTCTTCCCGCTCCCCCGTTTTATATATTTGGGATTCTCTGTTGCTATCCTTCCTTTTTCTTTTCTGGTTAAGCGACGATGTAATTCTCAAGGCCTTTTAGAGCCTCGAATCATATGTACGAGTTGCTCTGCTGATCTTATATGAATAAAAATGGGGTCATCCACTAATCTTGGTTGCATCTTCTTGAAGTTCTCGTGTGTTTAGCGTCTATGTTTTTTTTATCTCGAGTTTGTGGACGCGCTTAAGATTCGCCGGGAGCTGGGTTCTCTCCTTTTTGCTGGTTTATTCGTTTATTGAGTGCGTGGGCGTGCCAGTCACCGGAGTGACAATTTATTCGGGCTCCGAAGAGCCCATGGTGCGCTCGATCTGACTTCGTCAGACGATTGTGTGGTTCGTGTCGGGACCGAATCCCGTCGTGCCATAAAGGTCACGACGTCATTTACATCCCCCATACGAGGGAACACCCTTGATTAATTACCGAAATTAGGGGCCCCGCGGCCGAAAAGAACAATACTAATGGTGCGAGAGAGATAGGGAATAGATCACGCTGAGGGTGGTATTCAGACCACCAACCGTTGGTCGTGTTGGTCACTTGTGGACCTTTCATGTTCGGACATGGGTCCGTGATGGGAACGCGGTGAGAAAAGCTGGGACGAATCCATTCAAATGTCTGCCGAGCACCCGGCAATTTTTTTTGTGATGACTCGGAGGGCGTCCGGAACGAGGAACAAACCCGGTCTGATTAAGATGTCGGCCCGAGGCTAGGTCGGGACCGGACCATGTCGGGATGACTCCCAAGATCCGAGCCCGGCCTGAGAGGGCAGCATTATTGTTCCTTTTGCCTCGGGTCGCGGGGAGAGATGGGGCTGCAGTGTGGGCCCTAGCGTCTTTTATTTGGGGTCTTCTTAGTTATATGTTCTGATTTCTGATTTGCCATTCACTACCCTTTTTTTGTGCCTTTGTCCGGGATGATTTCTCTTCTTTTATTCATCAATGTTGTTATTATTATCATTATTTTCTTTACTATTTTTATTACCCCTCCCACCTTTTTTATCATTATTAATGTTGCACATTCGGGGTCCTTCGATTAGCATAATTTCTGTTAATTTATTTGATAGTGTTAATGCCCTTATCGGGCCATATATATGCGTATATATATATAGTGTGCCGGCGAAGGAAACAGGGTGTACCGCTGAGGGGCAACGAGGGGCGTACCGCTGGAGCATAAAGGGGTGTGCCGCTGAGGCCAATAAGGGTGTACCGCTGGAGGTAACAAGGGGGGGGGGGGTGCCGCTGGAGACTGAGAGGAGTGTGCCGGGGAAGGTAATAGGGGTGTACCGCTGGGTTGAAAGGAATGAGGTGATCATACTACTGGAAGCTGACTAGAGTGCACCGTTGAAGGGCCAATCAGGGCGTGATGGTGGAGGTTCAGTCAGTCTTCAATTTTTTTATCTTAAGGCTTTTCTTTTCTTCTTGTTTTAATTTCCATGTAATTTTATATAAACTTCCCCCTTGTTTCCATTTTGCTCGGTTCAGTCTCTTTTCTTGCGAGGCGGACATTCGGGGTGCCAGGCAGTTAATCAGTTCGGTTCTCGTCATGGTGCCGGCAGTGGCTTGATTAGTTGGAAGGTTCATTGATTATTCTGTTCATTTGTTGCTTCCTTTTGCCTCTTTAATATTTTGTTATTTTCTTACAAAATTTCGGCAGCATCTCCCCTTGACCCGGGGCGTAAGGGAGATGAAGGGAACGCGCCCACATGGAGTGGCGGAACCCGACAACTGGAGGTGGGTGCCCAGGGGCAACAACACCTTTATGGAATCTCGGAAAGCCCGGAGCGGACAATGAACGGAAGACCTCTAATACTGGACAGGGTGAGCTGAGGGTTGGCCAAGGCGGGCCGTTGAAGGGAGCATGGGTGTGTCGGCTAAGGGCCTCAAAGGGTGTGTCGGCAAAGGAGCCGCCATGGGTGTGCCGCTGAGGGCCAATTGGGGCGTGCCGCTGAGGGGCAATTGGGTGTACCGGCCAAGGGCCAATCGGGCGCATCGCCGGAGGATCAGAAGGGCTAAATGTGTGGGGGCTCACAGGTTGTTCAAGAAAAGGAGGAAGGGTCTACAGGAGACGGGTGAAGGACCCACAAGGCCAGTCTTCGAAGGGGAGGCGTCACATTGATACGGTGACTCGAAAGAAACCGGAGAACGGAGAACATGGGCAACACACTGCATGCATTGTGAAGGCGGGAGCAATCCAATAGAAATAGCAGGAAAGGCCCAAGGAGGGCGATTGTTTTCATCCGTGGGAGACCAAGGGCCGTGGCCCTACAAACATATTACAAAAGCAAGTGCCCAATAAGGGGCTGTGGGCAAGGGGGAAACCCCGAAGAAAGACAGAACAGGAGGAGGAGAATGGGGAAACCCATGGAAGGGGAGAGAACGGAGCTGAAGTGGGGACGATCGTCCACCCTCCTTCTCCCCTCCCCCCCGCTACATCTAACTCTCCCACTCTCTTACTCTCTCTCTTCCTGGTGGCCGTCGGAGGAAGCTCACGCCGGGATGCCTCTTCTTCTTCTTCTCTTCTCTCTTCTCTTCTCTGTGTGTATTCCTCTGTGCCTTCTGTTTGTGTGCTCCTTTTCTTCCGAGGGAAAAAAACCCCTTCCTTTGTCGAATAGGAGGCCTTTTATACCACCAGCCACCGGGGGCTTCGAGCACGGCTATCGAAGGCGGGAAGCCGGCTGTGATGATGGGTTTGACCTGCTCCTGTCCTGGCTGTCAGTGGGGTAGGCTACGTGGCCCAGTCATCGACTGCCACCTCGGACGGCTTGCTGCGCGCCGAGAATGCGTAGGGCATGGGCACCACGTCGTCTACCGTTGAAAACGCCTTACGCTGTGCCGCTGGCGGGCTGAACAAGCGTGCCGCAGAAGAGCCGACAGGCGTACTGCTGGGAGTCCAAATGGGCGTGCCGCTGAAGACTCTAATGGGCGTGCCGCTGAAGCTTCCGAAGGGCGTGCCGCTGAGCGGCCTGAAGGGCGTGCCACTGAAGCCCCTGAAGGGCGTGCCGCTGAAGCCCCTGAAGGGCGTGCTGCTGAAGCCCCTGAAGGGTGTGCCGCTGAGCGGCCTGAAGGGAGTGCCGCTGAAGCCCCTGAAGGGCGTGCCGCTGAAAGCCTGAAGGGCGTGCCGCTGAAGCCCCTGAAGGGCATGCCGCTGAAGGCCATTGGGGCGGTTTTGAGCCAGTTGTGAGCACGAGTCGTGGCACATTTAATTTTCTTCAAGGCCCATGGATTGTGGGACTCTTGGTGATTGGTTTCTCTTCAATGTCGTGACTCCGGAGACGGTTTCACAGTAGTATGCATACTTGGGGAGCCTGGGCGAACAGTCTCTCCCGGGCTTCTTCACTCGGCGATGTTGTTGACGCGAGGCCGGGCGTGATATTTGGGTGTGCAATTTTTGGTGTCCACAAATGCCCCCCACCCACGGGTAGCGCGTGCGAAGAATGAGCTGGGCGGTGCCCGCGGGTGTACTTGTCTCTCTTCTCTTTGTTGACGTTGTTGATAGGGTGTCGGTGGCTGGTCTAGTTTGTTGATCTCTTGGTCTCTTCGTTAGCGCCGCCAGGGCGCCGAGAACTGAAGCAGCATATGTGGGTCTCTTTGTCTCTTCATCAGTGCCAACGGGATGCCGGGAACTGAAGCAGCGTGCTGGTCTCTTTGTCTCTTCATCAGTGCCGACGGGGTGTCGGGGACTGAAGCAGTTTGTTGGTCTCTTCATCAGTGCCGATGGGGTGTCGGGAACTGAAGCAATTTGTTGTCTCTTGGTCTCTTCATCAGTGCCGACGGTGTGTCGGGAACCGAAGCAGCATATTGGTCTCTTCATCAGTGCCGACGGGGTGTCGGGAACTAAAGCAGCATATTGGTCTCTTCATCAGTGCCGACGGGGTGTCGGGGACTGAAGCAGTTTGTTGTCTCTTCATCAGTGCCGACGGAGGGTCGGGGACTGAAGCGATGTGTTGTTCTCTTCATCAGTGCCGACGGGGTGTCGGGAACTGAAGCAGCTTGTTGTTCTCTTCGTCTCTTCATCAGTGCCGACGGGGTGTCGGGAACTGAAGCAGCATATTGGTCTCTTCATCAGTGCCGACGGGGTGTCGGGGACTGAAGCAGTTTGTTGTCTCTTCATCAGTGCCGACGGAGTGTCGGGGACTGAAGCAGTTAGTTGTCTCTTCATCAGTGCCGACGGGGTGTCGGGAACTGAAGTGTGTTGTCTCTTCTGTTCTTTTCTTTCTCTCTTTTTTTGAACCACATTACCGATACAAGCGCCCTTTCGGGTTTTCGCCGGTACCGGCCCCCTCTTGCTTTTGCCCACGCGCCCTTTCAGATTTTCACTCGGCGGGGTACCCAATTTTACCTGTAGCGCCCTTTCGGGTTTTCGCCACAGCCGGGTTGTTGCCATTTTTACCCTTGCCCCTGTGTAGGGGCAAGTCCGGCGGGGTATCTCTATTTTTAACCCCATTTTATTTTCTTCTTTTTTTTTGACAAGCGGGTGACACGCAAGTGTCGGCTAGGGCACGGGGCCTTGTGCCAGAAAGGGACTTATTCGTTGGCAAGGGACTAATGCCAACACAAGGGTAGGATTTGCGCCGATTCGGACGTAAGGCCTGTGATGGCAATTTCCTATGACGGGAGGTGGCTGAGGCCCGAGGCGACGTGCCAGGGACGAGCTTGTTTATTGGCGGGGTGGTGGTGCCACTGTGAGGTAAAGTTACAGGGGTAGAGTTGTCTTCGCCTGTGAGGACGCTCGTTCGTATAGGATTATGGGGGTGGAATGTTTTCCCGGGGACATTTATTGGTGTGTGTTATCGGCTTACTCCTCCACGTATGTGAGTGGATGAGTATGTAAACGTGTGCACATACATGGGTATATATACACACACACACACACACACACACACACACACACATATATATATATATATATATTTATTTATTTATTCAATATCTTATGTACATATAATTTTTTTGCTTCCCCTCCTTCTATTTTCTCCTTTTGTTCCTCACTTTTTTTTATCTCCCTTTTTTTTTATCCCCTCCTTTCTTCCTTCTCTTCCTCCTTTCCTTTTTTTTTCTTTTATTTCATTTCCCCTTTTTCTTTCTTCTCCCTTTCTCTCTTCTTCTTCTTTTTTTTGTTCTTCCCCCTCCCTCCTTTTGTATATTTTCTTTTCCCTCTCTCGTTCCCTCTTCTTTTTTCTCTCTTTTTTTATTTTATTCCCCCTCCTTTTTTTTACTTCGTGCCTATATAAAGGGGGCGGGGGGTTCATTCGAACCACCCCGTTCAAACTCCCCCCCTTCTTCTCTTTTCCTGGCAGACGACCGTTTGCCCCCCCTCCTTTTCTTCGTCTTCTTCGTCACCGGGAGCCACCGCTGCGGCCGCCGCCGTCGTCGTCGTCGTTACCGCGGTGAGGGCACTGCCGTGAGGGCCGTCCCCCCCATCTCTCTTCTCTTCTCTCCCTCTTTCTCCCTTCTCTTTTTTTTTACCGTGGTCGGCGGCCGAGGGCCCTAGCCCTCTCCATCTCTATCTCCCTATCTCTTCCATCTCCCCTTTTCTTTCTTCTCCTTCCTTCTCTACGGCGTTGTGGTGGGAGTTGTGGTGGGAGGAAGCCGATCGGGCGCCGGCCATGCGTGCCGGCGAGGGCCATTTAGGGCGTGCCGGAGAAAGCGGCCGAGGGATGTGCCAGGGAGCGCCACTAAGGGCGTGCCGGCGAAGCCTTCGTGAGAGTGTACCGATGAGCACTGCTAGGGGGCGTACCGGGGAAGACTCTCGGGGCGTGCTGGAGAGAGCAACTCCAAGGCGTGCCGGGGGGGGGCCGCCTGTGGAGCGTGCCGGTGAGGGGCCACTCCAGGGTGTGCCGGGCAGCGAAGGGCACAAGCGTGCCGGGGAAGCTCGAGGGGGCTGTGCCGGGGAAGCTAGCACGGGACTGTGCCGGGGAAGCCAACGAGGGACTGTGCCGGGGAGGCCAAGCGCGGGTGTGCCGGGGAAGCACCGCGGGGCTGTGCCGGGGAAGCCAACGAGGGACTGTGCCGGGGAGGCCAAGCGCGGGTGTGCCAGGGAAGCACCGCGGGGCTGTGCCGGGGAAGCCTGCCTGGGTGTGCCGGGGAAGGTCTTCAAGCCAGGGGTGTACCGGCCAAGGTCTTCCAGCCAGGGGCGTACCGGCTAAGGGGCCAAGAGGCTTTAAGCTAGGGGGAGGGACTTCTTTGATCGGCGGACTTCTGGTGTTGCCTCTCGGGGCCCACCATGACTTTGTTGGGGCCGTCACTCCTTGTGGACGCGCACCTGTGTTTTCCCTTACGCCTCTGGCATAGGGGAAACTCTGCCGAAATTTCGTCAGAAATTGGCAGTGCTTTATTTATTTTACTTGTAGTCAAGCCCATTTATAGTTCTTCATTTCTCTTTGTCCGCGTGGCTTATTCTGATCTTTGATTTGTGTATCTTTACAGACAAATGGCTGCCCCAAGTGGTTCTTCTGCCCCTGTTGCTGCTGTCGGTGCCGACCTCATTCCGCGGGGTCCCGTGCCAGCGGTCACGTGGCTTAACGTGGAAGACTTGGACCGAGAACATGCGGAAATAGCTGCCTTGGCAGAGTCGTCGGGGTCCGACCGGGAGAGCATGGACTTCGGCCGGCTTGCCAGAGTTGACAACGGCTTCACTTTTGACCGGGCCACCGTGGAGTACAAGAAAGACTTCCCGAAGGATAGGCACCTTGTTCGATTCCTGAAGCACCTGCGCTCCCGAGAGGGGCGAGACTTTCGCACTATAAAAGCCGTCGAGCGGGCCATCCTGCATGCCCGGGACAGTCTATTGTACAGCGTCCCCAGGAGCATTCCGATGTATCTGGTGGGAGAAGCCCGGGAATGGAAGCCGGTCTTGGGTATTGAGGGAGTGCTGCCGGCTGAAGACAAATTAGTGCGGGCCCCTCAATTTACACCAGCAAAGTGGGATATGTCTGCAGGGAAGGTGCAGGGCGAGCCGCCCCGATTTGGTTTGTTCTTGGCTCCCCTGAAATGGGGTTACAGGGAGGAACCCTTCGTCTTGGACTGCTTGGCCATCAGATTCAAGTATGAACTATCACTGGGCTGCTTCGGGGAGCTGAAGCTTCAAGACGCCCACAGCTTCCGGGAAGGGGCAGTGGAGTTTACGGAGTATGTATTGTTCAACTACGCCCCGCTGTTGGTTCGGGCCGGCATCTACCACAGCGTATACGCCTCCCGGTATAGCTACCCCATCTCCAAGGGTCTTTGCTGCGGCATGATAGAGGTATTCAGCACAGAGACTAACACCTTCTACACGGCGGAGGGCGAGACTTCACTTGACTTATGGAGTCTCAGTCAGCTGAGTGGCTTGCCCATTGATGGGGAGCCTTATGAAGAAGTATGCCTCCCCGACTTAATCAAGGATGAGACTAACGGGGATGGCTATTATTCTCTTGGGTACTCATACCGGTACCTGATGAAGGCGTACCGAGAGTTGTACCAGCTGTTGCACAAGGGAAAGCAGCCCGCCCGCGGGGACAGGAAGAGGGTACGCATGCCCCTGTGGATGGAATATTTTTATGACGAGCTGAAGCAGTACGAGGAATTCCCGTGCGTCGGCACCGCCGTTGCCCCCAAGAAGCGTGCGAAGCCTAAGCTCGGCGTGAAGATCCCGTCCAGGGGGCGTCGGAGCGGGGCCAACCCGATGGGTGTCGACCCACAGACTCACTGTGCCGCCTATCTCACGTACTGGCTGTGCTCATTTGCCATGCCGTACGGGGATGAGACAGTGATCCGGCCAGATGCCATCTACCCGGCATGTCAGATGGCATGGGGTATCAAGCTGTCACTATGCCCGACAACCCTTTGCTTGATCTACAAGGCGCTGGGAGATATCAGCACCCATCAGTTTCTGAGGCAGGCCCGGTATGTGTGCCCACTACATTTCTTCAACGCGTGGGTTTGCTTGTTGTTCCCTGAGTTCGTCCCGTGAGCCCTTCAAGACTGGGGGCTGGTGCCGAGAATGCTGGAGTTCGCCAGCACAGAGCCGACTTCTACTTCCATGCGGATGTACGACATTCGGGGCCGGTTGGTAACGGTTCCCCGGGACGCGGCTGGCACCATTCACTTCTGGACGCTAGCCGCGCACTCAAGCCCTCTGGTGAATAACAAGAGGGAATGCAAAGACGACCAGGTGGAGAAGTACGTCCACCATATCAGCCAGGAGAATGTAGTCCGCCCGTTGCTGGAGCCCGAGCTGAGGGACTGGTCGTTGTCTATTCGCCCGAGCGTGTTGGCGTTTAGGAAGGGGGACAATGTATTGTTGGAGCCGTACTACCCCTTCCGATTTGGCCGGAACTTCGTATATGATCAGCATATCCCTAGCTATCATGCACAGTTCGGCCTGCCCTCACGGATCATCCGGGGAAGCTCAGTTGCCGAGCACGCCAGGAGCTGGTGGGACTTCTTCCACCGGGCGGACTCTGCCTCCTTCAGGGTGCCAGCCCCGGGTCGCATTCCCCGAGTGACCCAGGATTACATCAAGTGGTGGAACACCCGGACGGCCTTCTATCGATTGCATAAGACCGACTGTTGGGATGGGGCCGAGAGGAGGTTTCTTAGTCGGCAGGCGGTGCCGGTGCTTGACATCGAGCCAGATCATCTTCTCCGGCTCAAGAACAAGCAGGAGAAAGAGGTGGTGGCATATATGGCAGCTCGTCGGGAAGCCCGGGATAAGAGGCCGACGCCGAAAGTAGAGTTGCCTCCAGTGGCGAAGGACAACTATCAGAAGACGCTGAGGGATCTGTGCCGGGTAGGGAGCGACTGCCTGGACCTCATCAATTATCCGTTCCCCATAGAGGAAGAGGGGACTCCCGCCAAGAGCTGACGTCCGGAGAGAGATACGCTCTGCCCATACCGCACATTCATGAGGCGGGAGGAGAGGAAGCCCGAGAACTATAAGGACACCACGTGGCTATACGTCCTTCTCCGGGTGAATGGACTGAAGATCGAAGATCAGAGGGCCTCCATCCTGGGCAAGCGCCTGCACATCCCGTACTATTATGCTGACGGGTGGGGCATAGACCACTTCAGCCTCTTCTGCCACCTTTCCATGAAGAAGCACGCGGATCTGGCCAGTCTTACGGATCGGTGCCAGAAGATCGAGGATGTGTGCTGGCTCGTTCGAGAGGCGGCGCGTCGGGATAAAGAGCCATCCCTGAACTACTGGCCGATTACACTGTGACTGTATACTGGCCCTCACGGTACTTGATCTCTTTCTCTTCGTTTGTCTTCGTCTCTTATCATTGCGGCCTTTGCAGATAGTTGGATGCTAATCATGAATGCGTGTTTGTTCTTTCTCTTTTCCTTTCTGACAGACCACCCCGATAGCGTGCAAATGGCCACGTACCGGAATCTCCTTCGGCTTGTGCAGAAGCCTGCATATTTTGAAGCCGCGCCACTGGCCCCGACTGCGGCTCCTCTGCCCAAGGCAGCGAAGAGGCCCCGGGCAAAATCTCCCGTGAAGAAAGCAGTGGACGCCGCAAAGGTGGCCAAGCAGCGGGACACGAAGCGGAGAAAAACAGAGGCAGCCAAGGCCCCGACCGCCGTTCCTTCGGCGCCACGGGTCCCCTCTTTTGAGGAATTCGAGGTCGCCCGACCCGAGCCCAGCCAACCTGCCGGTCGGTAGCTTCGACTATCGCCATGTCTTTTAAGTCTCCCCTTTTTTATTTTCATCTTGGAGCAGATCCCTGACGACTGAATATTTCTTTTGTCTCAGCTCCTGTGGAAGAGCCCGTGCCCACACCTGTTCCTCACGCGGGGGAGCCAGTTCCTGTGCCCGCGCCTGACATGGGTGAAGCCGCGGTCATAGCAAAGGCGATCCTGGCGGCGGCCCCGGCTCCCTCATCGTAGGCGAAGGGAAGGTCCCGAGCAAAGTTGCCTGTTAAGGAGGCGTTGGCTGCTGCCAAGGTGGTCGGGCCACAAGTGGCAAAGCGGAGGCGGGATGAGGAATCCCTGGCTCCGACGGTAGCCCCTCCGGTGGCCCCTATCCTATCTTTTGAGGAATTTGAAGCTACCCAGACCAGGCCGAGTCACGAAGCTGGTGAGGTTCATCAGCCGCATGCATCGTCCGTGATCGATTTGCCTCCTGGGTTGGCCTCGCACTCTCGTATGGCGACAATGCGTTTCTTCTTTACGGGCGGCACAAAGGAACCGACGCCTGTGTCAATCCCGGGCGAGGGCGGGGCTGCAACTCCTGAGAAGGCTTTGCCCGTCGAGGAAGCTCGTGGGTCACCCCGGGCTGTCGGGGCCGAAGAGGGCATTTGTCTTTGTCGGCCTAAACGACTTCTTTGTTCTTCGGGAGCCGACTGGATTTAATGTAATCCACCCTTTTCTTCTTCGTGACAGGCACGACAGACGCAGTCGCTGGACTGTTCGGGCCCCGCGTGCAGCTCCCGACGACGCATCTGTACGTGAGGAGGAGGCTGAAGTCCGGCGTACCGGCCTCATCTAGCCCGTGGGAGGGTGCGTCGGCCGTTGACCTCGAAGTGGAAGCCCCTTTGCCAGCAAGGGGAGAGCCTGCGGCGGTCGGGTCATCGTCGGGCGAAGAGGTAGACTACAATTATTCCTCCGATGAAGCGGCTCCTGACGAGGACGTGCCCGGGGCATCGGGGCCGCCCGTGCCGGTCTTCGGGGCCCCCTTACTTGCTGGCTCCCCGAGCTTTGTGGGGAAGACTGCTGTAAGTGTGAGCTTGCTTGGGCCGACTCCTTCCTCTCCTTCTTGGTTACCTAATGACCTTTTCTTATCAATTCCGGGTTTCAGGGGCTTGACTTGCCGGAGGCTGTGGAAAAGGGTACCCCAGTTGCGCCGATCGACCGTCAGGTAGGGGTCGATGTGGGCTCGGGCAAACTAGCCCTTCTATTCGAGGCTCTTGAGCAAGAGTCGGCCGCAGGGACTTCAAGTGTTTCCGAAGCGGCGGCCGAGCCTCTGGAGGAAGGAGAGATTGCGCCCGAAGGCCGCGTCCTCACGGTGGCCGAGGTAAGCAGGGTTTTATGGCTCTTCCCACTTCTCGTCCTTGCATAATTTACTCCCGGCGACGGGCGGCTAACCGTATTCCATATGGATAGGTGGCGCCGACTCTGGCATCTGTTCCGGAGGTGGAGACTCTTGCCGTGCTCGTGCAGGCGGGAGGCATCCCTCACCTACTGGTTCCACTTCCACCTCTTCCGAGGCTGCCGACCCAGATGGGGGACCCTTTCTTGAGACAAGTATTCGCAGGGCTCCGTGCACATTTGGAGGGATCCCACACGCGGGGGAAGAGTCCGTGGGTGATGGCGTCGGGTCCGGGTATACTCGAAGCCCCTCCTTCAGCCGAAGTAGCCGTACCGGCACCCCTGCCCATTGAGGCAGTGATAGAAGCAGACCAAGCAGAGACAGAGGAGGCAGGAGAGCAGCGGATGACAGCAGCGTCAGATGCTTCGGCAATGACTTCAGCCATTTCCTCAGCCGTGGTTGGCCATGAATCTTCTGTCGAGGCACGCCGGCCAGGCGCCTTGACTCTTGCTCTTCCATCTTCTTCGGCCGCGGTGAACGCTGATCTGTGGGCAGAGGTGGACAACACCGTGGAATTTACTCCCCCAGCCATGCCTTCGGTCAGTCACACCTCGTCAGAGGCGCCGGTCCATCAAATGCTGATGACGCTGCGGACGATGCTATTTGTCGACCTTTCCTTATCATACCGGGAGGTACACACTATAGTGACGCAGCTGACCGGGGCGTTACAAGTGCTGGGCTGCCCACTGGAGGAGTGGTCGTAGCGGGTTCTGCTGTTGCTGAAGTATGTGAAGCGTCGCGAGTTCCTCGAGACCTAGGCTCCCGACGCGCGCGCCGCGCTAGATGCCCAAGCGGACGAATATTTGCAGGTCTTGGAGGCACGGCGCGATGATGAAAAGCGCCATGGGAAGGCCTTGGAGAAAGGCCAGGGCAACGTCCGCTCCCTCAAGAGTCGGATCAAAAAGCTAGAGGGCTACCTTGCTGTGGCTAGGGTTGACCTCGCCGAGGCTGAGAAGGTGGTCGAGAGTGAGAGGGAAGCTCTCGCCGTCACCCAGGTTGAAACGGTGTCCGCGGAAGCTGAACTCGCCCGTCTTGAGGAATTGAGGGGCCGGTTACGCGATATGACGAACTTCCCTTGCGTCGGGATCCTCCCCCTCGAGGACATCTTCAGGGGTGTCGGCTGAGCGTCGCCTCTCTTGGCTTTCTCCTTTTTTGTAACACAGGGGTATGCCCCGAAGCATATGTAATCTGATCCTTCTTTAAATAGAACAGAACAGTTACAGTTTCACGTGTTGTTCGTGTATGCATTCATCCCAGAGGGACCTCTCTTCCCCTTTTTCTCTTCTGTGCATATTATTTTCTTCTTCCTCTTCCCTTGCTCTTGTATCTTTTCCCCCCTTTTTGTGCTGAGACCCATTGGCAGGGTATGAGTCTTCGCGAGGATTCTCTTCGGGAGGACCAGGCAGGGACCCATGTCAGGGTACAGGAGAGTGCTCGCCTTCCCAGGGGGAGGACGAGGGGACCACTTCACCATACCGAACGGGCGACTCCCTAGTTCTGCCGCAATATTGAAAACTCGTACTGGCCTCAGGTGGGGGGGCCTCGGCTAGAGACCGTTTTCTGGTCGTTCAGAGGGGACGGAGAGAAGAGTTTGTCTAGTTGATGACCCGGACGGGGGGGTCCGAGCCAAAGGGGTACTCACCGCCCGGGGAGGACGGAGAGAAGAGTTTGTCTATTTGATGACCCGGACGGGAGGTCCGAGCCAAAGGGGTACTCACCGCCCGGGGAGGACGGAGAGAAGAGTTTGTTTAGTCAATGACCCGGACGGGAGGTCCGAGCCAAAGGGGTACTCACCTCCCGGGGAGGACGGAGAGAAGAGTTTGTCTAGTCAATGACCCGGACGGGAGGTCCGAGCCAAAGGGGTACTCACCGCCCGGGGAGGACGGAGACAAGAGTTTGTTTAGAAATTTCTTTTAGTACTTCCGTGGCTACGGGGCGACGGCTAGAAATGGGAGGAGTTCCCCCTTTCTCGGCTTCCACTCTTCCCTTGCTCTTGTATCTTTCCCCCCCATTTTTTTTACTTCTTTTTTTCCTCTTTCTTTCTCTTTTTTTTTCCTTTTTTTTTCTCTCTTTTCTCTCTTTTCCTCTTCTTCTCTTCTTTTTTTTTCTCTTCTCTTCTTTGTTGTGCCCCTATGGTCACTTGAGTTCATATGGTCACTTGGGTCATTCGACATCATTCTATGGTCATATGAGTTCTAATGTATTCTTGGTTTTGATAATGGCTAAACACTATTAGTCATTGATGTTTTTCACCTTCATGTGATTGACATACATGATGTTTTTGTTCATGACAGGTGTGCCAATGAATGGACAAGGAATCAAGTGGAAATGGTGAACGTGAATGCTGAATGTTGCGCCCTCGCACGCGGATCGACCAGCGCCCCTTGCGGGGGTTTCCGGGGGCGGAGCCCCCGGAACAAAATTTAGAAATGCTCAAAGCATATTCTATGTTGATTTCAATCCCAAAATACATGAAATTGATGAGGACATGAATATCTTGACTTATGAACATGTTTCATTGGTCTAACACTTCATTTTTACAGGTATAGGTGTTTCCGGTCGACCTACACACCTTGGCCAGTCGACCAGATTTGCCAGAGCCTAAGAATTCCACGTTTTACAGGTTTCGGTCGACCGCCCCTGCCTTTCCGGTCGACCGGTTCTTCCAGAAACGAAACACTCCAGGAATTACAGATTTCGGTCGACCGCCCCTACTTTTCCGGTCGACCGATTTTCCCAGAACCGAAATGATGACGTTGTTACAGGTTTCGGTCGACCGCCCCCAGGCATCCGGTCGACCGGTTTTGCCAGAGCCGAAAAGTTCTGGCTGCAACAGGTTCCGGTCGACCGGCCCATGAATTCCGGTCGACCGCCAGCCCCGATGCAGCCTTGTTTGACTTCGAAATCAACCTCGTGGCTAGCCCCTTTCCATGGATTTGTTTAATCAAACCTTACCTAATCTTCCATGATTTGTGGATCTGGTCTAGGGGGTGTCCATAGACCATTCAAGGTCTATAAAACTCTTGTAAGAGGGTTAGAAACCCTAATGCTTCAAGGGGCTTCTTGTGAGATCTAGGGTGGCTGCAAGGGAGGTTACAAGAGAGCTTGGAGACGAGCTACTGTTCACGTGAACAGTAGTTCGTGAAGGTGTTCTTCATCCAATCAAAGGGGAATCAAGCTCAAATCAAAGCCAGCAAACCTCAAGGAAGATTACATCAAAGCAAGGCTATCAAAGTGATCCAAGGAAGCCGGTTTGATTCAAGTTCTTCAAGGGAAATCATCTACATCCATTCAAGCTCTTTCAAGCTCATCCAAGGTGATCTTTCAAGCATTCAAACTCCTAGGAGCTAAAGAAGCAATCAAGATTCAAGGTAGCTTCATCATCTCCTTCATTCATTCAAAGAAATTCAAAGAGAAGATCAAGAGAGAAGAATTGAAGGAAGAGGTACTGTTCACGTGAACAGTACTCCGTGAAGAACATTCATCCAATCAAGGGTGAATCAAGAAGATTGAGTTGAAGCCAAGAGGAGCCTTGTTGCTGATCAACATTCCATACAAGGGCCAATTCATTTTCACTCATAACTCAATCTCTTGTTTTAGTTCATTCACATTTGTTTCATTTTCATTATTGTTTAAACATTGAAAGTGTGATTCATCCCTACCGGTGGTTAGTAGGAAGGCAATTGGAGGGTGTTCCAATTTGCGGTTGACATCCCTACCAGGTGGTGAGTAGGAAGGCAATCGGTGGTTTCCGATTTGTGGTTCTGTGCGCTACACAAGTGAAGCCTCACCGGGTTTTGGTGAGGGGTGGATGTAGGGCTGAGGATTCAGTCCGAACCACCTTAAAATCCTGTCTAGTGTGGTTTGCTTGTGTGATTGATTCGTTCTAGGTGCATGCTTAGGATCGAATTGTTATATATCTTGCTTATCTTGCTAAGCAAATCATAACGCACTTGGAAGCTAGTTTCTATTCCGCTGCAATTCATTTTAACTAGCTGTTTAGAGGGCCGCATTGCAAAAAGTGGGGCTGATCTATTCACCCCTCCCCTCTAGATCCGCTGTCCACTACACAACATTCTTCTCTTTTTTTTCTCCCTTTTTTTCTCTTTTTCCTCTCTTTTTTTTCTTTTTTTTTCTTTTTTTTTTACCTTCCTCTTCCCCTTTTTTGCTTCTTTGAAAATATGGATAGTGGTCAAGTTGTTTGGACATCAATCACGTAAATCCGCCCAAAATAGGGCGGAGGGTCATATTATTGATTGAACGGGGGCGCCGGAGCGTGGTACAGTCTCAAGTGCCTTCCATTAAGAGGTGAGAACTGAACTACCCCGCGATGGTTGACGATTACATAGGCCCCACCTTCGTAGACTTTTTGGACTACGTAGGGTCCGAGCCAGTTCTCATTCAGCTTACCCTTAGGGTTGGCAGCCATGAGGTCTCTTCTCTTGACCATGACAAGGTCGCCCTTTTTGAATTCACGTTCCTTGACAAGCTTGTCAAAGGCGCGTGCAATCCGGGCCTGGTAGATCTGAATGTTCTGTTGGGCCTGGAGCCGCTTTCCCTCTAGACTGGAGAGTTCATCAAGCCTTCGTTCAACGTTGGTTTGCCCTTCAAGGACAAGGCCATGCTGAATGGCAACCCTGAGGGACGGTATCTCCAGTTCAACGGGGACGATTGCCTCTAAGCCATATACGAGAGAAAAGGGCGAACAGCCCGTTGGGGTCTTGTATACAGTTCGGTACGCCCAAAGTGCTTCATACATTCTTTCTTCCCAGTCCCTTTTGTTAGAGCTAACAGTTTTGGCCAGGAGAGTGCAAAGTGTCTTATTGAAAGCTTCGGCTAGCCCATTAGCTTGTGGATTGTAAGGAGTTGAGGTCCTCCAATCAATTTTGTATTTTTCTGCTAGCCGGTAGACTTTCGGGTTGCGAAAGTGGCTACCGTTGTCTGACACAATCCGGTCGGGCACGCCAAACCGGAATATAATGTTGCGGCGGACAAACCTGACTACGATTTCTCCGGTGACCTCCCGTAAGGCAACAGCCTCTGCCCAGCGGGAGAAGTAGTCGGTCGCCGCCAGAATGTATTTGCAGCCTGTGGAAGATGCGGGTAAGGGGCCCACAACATCTGTTCCCCATTGGACGAATGGTCAACTGGGCGCGGTTGGGTGCAATTGCACGGGAGGCCTCCTGGGTATGGTGGCATGCTCCTGGCATCTCTGACACGACTTAGCATACTCGCAGCAGTTGTTGAACATTGCAGGCCAATAATAGCCAAGTTTCTTGATTTCAATTTTCATCTTCGGCCCCGCCTGGTGTGCACCAGCTGTCCCGGCATGGACCTCCTTCATAACTCTCTAGGCTTCTTCAATGGACAAGCATCGGAGGAGTAATTTCTGTTTGGCGTCGGCCACCATTCGGAATAATATTCCATTTCGGAGCTCATAAGAGTCCTTAATTCTGATCAGCCTGATATTCTCTTCTCTCTTCTTGGGCAGCTGCTGGTACTTGAACCACTGCATCAGGGGGTCTCTCCAGTCAGCAGGCTGACGGCTTCTGCTGTAGCGACCTCTAGGTCTTCTTCTTCTGGCTCTTCTTCTATCATGCTGGGCATCTGGCGCTGGTTTATTACCTGGATATGGAGAGATCCATCTGGAGGCACTGCCAGTGAGCTTGCCAATTTTGCCAATGCGTCGGCTTGTGCGTTCTCCCCTCTGGCGACATGGCCTATCTCGAGGAGGTAGAACCGCTCCATGAGCCCTTTTGCTTTAGTGTGATAAGGGAGCAGCTCAGGTTTTCGGACATCAAACTGCCCCTGGACTTGCTTGACGACCATCAGCGAGTCGCCGAACACTTGGAGCATTTTGATCTCCATTTGGAGGGCGACCTGGAGGCTGATGATCAGAGCTTCATACTCTGCTTCATTATTGGTGCAGGGTTTGCTAATGCAGTAGGAAGTGTGCATCACTTCTCCGTCTGGCGACTTGAGGACGATGCCTGCTCCGGCTCGTACCTTGGCGCGCCCGGACGGGGTCGCTTCTGTCCTCGAGGCTCCATCAAAGTAAAGCTGCCAGATGGCTTGTTGTATTTGGTCTACCTCCACTATTTCATCCTCAGGTAGCTCAGTGGCCAATGGGGAGCCTTCGGGCACGGGGTGTGCTGCAAAGAAATCCGCGACGGCTTGTCCCTTAACGGCCTTCTGCGGCACGTAGGTAATGTCAAATTCCATGAGTAGCACGGCCCACTTGGCAAGGCGCCCCTTTGGGACTGGCTGGAGGAGAATGTGCTTGATAGGGTCAACTCTAGATATTAAGCTCACTTCATGGGACAGCATGTAGTGCCTCATCTTCTTGACTGCGAAGACCAGAGCAAGGCAGACTTTCTCTATCGGAGTGTACTTGGCCTCTGCACCCACCAGTCTCCGGCTGAGGTAGTAGAGAGCCCGCTCTTTCCCCTCATCATTGTTCTGGGCAAGCATTGCCCCCAGTGAGTATTCGGTAGCCGCTATGTAGAGAATGAGCGGTCTGCCTTTGACAGGTGCCCCCAGGACAGGCGGGGTCTTCAGGTATTCCTTTAGCTGGTCGAACGCGTGCTGGCATTCATGGCCCCAGCTGAAGGGTGCATTTTTCATCATTAGTCTGTGGAAGGGTTGGCAACGCCCCGACAGGTTGGAGATGAACCTGCGGATGTAAGCTAACCGGCCCTGTAGGGACCTCAGCTCTCCCAGACTCTTCGGAGGGGGCAACTCCTGGATGGCCTTTATCTTGAAGGGGTCAATCTCGATCCCTCTGTGCCGGACAATGAAGCCGAGGAACTTTCCACTGGACACGCCAAAGGCGCACTTCATGGGGTTCATTTTTAGCCCGTATAGCCGGAGCCTTTGGAAGATGACCCTGAGGTCGTTTAAATGTTCATCTCTCTTCTTAGTCTTGACGACCAGATCGTCGATGTAGCATTCGACCTTGCTGTATAGCAGCTCATCGAAGATGTTGGTCATCGCTCGCTGATATGTGGCACCAGCGTTCTTGAGGCCGAAGGGCATCCTCTTGTAGTGGAATATCCCCTTGGGCGATCTGAAGGCTGTGTGAATCCGGTCGTGGTCGGCTATCCAAATCTGGTTATAGCCGGACGAGCTATCCATGAAGGACAGGGCCTCGTGGCCGGTAGTTGCATCAATCATCACTTCGGTGATAGGCACCGGGAAGTCATCTTTTGGGCAGGCTTTGTTCAGGTCGCGGAAGTCCACGCAAATCCTGATCTGTCCATTCTTCTTTTTCACTGGTACAATGTTGGCCAACCATGTGGTGTATTGGTTTTCTGCCACGAAACCGACATTTATGAGCTTGTCGACCTCCTTGCAGATCTGGCTGATCAATTCCGGCCTCATGCGCCGGGGAGACTGTTTCACTGGCTCCACCTTAGGATCGATGGACAAGATGTGCTGAGTCACCTCGGGGCTGAGTCCGGGCATTTCTTTGTAGTTCCAGGAAAAACAATCCCGGAACTCTTGCAGCAGCTTTATGTATTGTTCTCTCTCACGAGGGGGTATGAGAGCACTCAGAAAGGTCGGCCTGGGGTCGCCTTCTGTGCCGAGGTTGATCTCAATCAATTCGTCGACTGTGGCCTGGCCGCCATGTTCAATTTCCGGCGGGGCTGGCGACAAATCGACAAAATCCTGGTCTTCATTGCCCTCGGGTTCGAGGATAGCATCCTCGTCCTCTTGCTCCTCCTGGCTGGGCGTGGAGGTTGGATTAGCCGTGCAGTCCTCTTGGACCATAGCCGCCGGGTCTGTGAGGCCTGCTGGTGCAGAAAAGCACAGGGCCACCTCGGGGTCTCCTGTGTACTCATCATAGATAGCGTGGACGGGGGCCAGGGTAGCCGCATCTTCAGGCGCCTGGTACTGGATGGATAGGGTATAGGCTCCTACTCTGGGGCTGTCCGCCACGTGGGGGCGTGGCGGGGCTACCACATAGTCTCCCATCCTGAGCTCGTCCCTATCGATGAGGCCTTGAGCAATGTCTTTGAAGACATAACAGTCTTCGATGGCGTGGCCCAACATCTGGTGGTAGGGACAGAACAGTGAGTCCCCACTCCTTCTGGCGTCTTGCGGCCTCTTGGGCCTTGGGAGGGAAACCTTGCCGTAATAGCAAGCCCAGTCAAAGATACCTCGAGTCTTCTCCTTTGGGAAGGAGTAGGGCTTCTGAAGCTTCTCCTGGAGCGTCACGTCTCGCCGGGCTGGTCGCCCAGTCGAGGGGCTTGCTGCACTTCTTGCTTCTCTTCTCAACCGGGCGGAGGTGTCCGGACTGGTGCCTCGGGGCCGGGGCAGATAGCCACCCCACGGGGGAAGAGAACCCTAGATCAGGTCGGCCACTAGTGAGGCCAACTCAGCCAGCTGCGCCTTTAACATCCCGATTTCCCGCTGCTGCTTGTGGTACAAGGCGTACATGACGGGGTCGTATCGGGGGAGATTCGGGACGCGGCCCATGCTATTGCTCCTCACTTCGCCAACAGGCCGGAGCGAGGGCGCCTCAGAGGTGTGCCCCTCCGGGGTCAGTCACTCGGAGAAGGAGGAGGTCTTCCCCATGCAGCGGTGGATAGGGTTCCACAGGAACACTTCTTCATCTTGTGCCTCCTCGGTCGGAGGGCTGGGATATACATCTTGGTAGGCTTCCCGCAAATTTGCAGCTTCCGCAGGGTCGTCATCGGACAAGGCCGAAACTAATATCACATCAGCCTCGTAGTAATCTTCTAGTGAAAAACCCAAACCGGGATGCTTGGTGATTTGCAGCAACCGTCGATCCAGGTTTGGCGGGTTCCACATCTGTTCAAACATCTTTTTCCGACTGGAGGGCAGGTATGGGGGAATCTTCTATTTTCTGACCATCCTGGCTGCCCGGTCAGTCAGGTGAGGGAGTCCCGCAATGGGGACGTGCGGGTCATGCAACTCGTCAGGGAATCGGCAGTTATCGTCTTCCCTGACTGGCTTCTCCCCAGCGACATAGAAGATAGTGGGCGGCCCTTCTGGGTTAGGCACCTCGAAGGTCTTCAGCTGCTCGGCTGCTTGACATTCTATTTCTATTACAGGCTTGATGATCCCTGGCGGGACCCTGACATCTTCTAGCAGGTCTTCGAGGCAAGGCGCCCCCGAGGTAGGGTAAATGGCGAGAGGAGCCGCCCTGAATACCCCTTCTTGTTGTGCAATGAATGGTACATGCGGGGGAGCCACATAGCCCGGGGGTGGCGGAGGAAACCAGCCACTTGACTCCATTTTCTTCTTCCCTTTGGCTTGGGCAGCTTGAGGAGCTTGCTTTGCCTTCTCTAAGTACAGATTAGCATCTGACAAGTGACACTCGAACACCTCGAACGGGTGGAGGTCGGCGAAGATTCTGACTTCTTTCCCCTCGCAGGGGTACTTGATGCACTGATGTAAGGTGGAGGGCACCACTCTGTTCTGGTGTAGCCAAGGCCGGCCAAGCAACGCCTTGTAGGAAGTGTTGGAGTTGATGACGTGGAACTAGACTTTGGAGGTGAAGTCGTCAAAGGTCAAGTTGAACTCTGCGACCCCCATGGGCACCTCACATTTCTGGTTAAAGCCAGCAATCCTGACATTTTTGACCTCAACCAGGTGTACGTCAAAGTAGTGCTTTTGGTACACCCGGTACGGGAGTATATTCACTGCTGCCCCTGGGTCGATCAAGACCCTGTTGATAGGCTGGCCGTTCAACTGCCCTTTCATGTAGAGGGGCCTGTTATTGCTGCAAGTCGGCAGGAGCATGTCATCTTCTGTGAAAGCCACTGCTACTTCAGGTGATATTTCTGCCAAACAGGCTTCAAGGTGTGCTGGCGTCTGGAGTGCGGCGATGATGGCTTGCCGTGTTTCTTCGTTCAGGGACAGCATCTCCCATACCGTAAACCCGGTCGGGATTTTCTTGAGGTGTCTGACTATTCGCTCGGCCGCCCGCACCTTGAGCAATTTCATCTCTTCGGGCTTGCTGCGCCTGCCCTCATCCTGAGGTTGGGGTGCCAGATCAGGGGATGCCTGCTTTGTGGGCTCTGCTACAGCCTGTTGAGCCGGCGGGGCCTGCTGGGCTTCCTCTGTTTCTCGCATGAATTCGGCGAGGTTTGAGATGCCGTTGAATTCTCCTTCTGGCTGAGGAGGAGTAGCCGCCGGTAGAGCTCGGGGACTGCTTGCTTTCCTGGTGGAGGGAGGCACCGTGGAGCGCGCCTGCTTGCCTGCTCGGGCTGACAGGAATTCGGCGAATGAAGGGGTGCCTTGACTCCTGGCCCCACCGGGATAGAGACCCGATGGAGGAGGGATCTCGGCGCCTCGGACCTCAGGGTCGGGAATCTGGTATGGTTGTTCTCCCCTGAGCATGATGTTGAGGTTGTCTTGAGGAGGGCGCCCCCATTTCCTTCCGGACCTAGTGGCGTGTTGGGAGGTGGACGCCTCAGCTTGATTCACCTCCGCCGGTTCCTGGGGTGGCTCTTCTTCTTTTTCTTCCAGGGAGAGAGCGGTGTCGAAAAACGCTGAGAGGGTGTTGCAGGCGAAGATGACCTCCTTCTTCTTCTTGCCCCTGGATCTTCTCTTCTTCTTCTTCTTGCCTGCTGCAGCGGATGGCTGCTCTTGAGGAAGTTCACCCCACAGAGGAGGCTCTTTGTCTGCATCAGCTTCTGTTCCCGGAGCCAGCTCGAGTGATTCGAACTCCTTCCAGGGGACATACTCCTTCAGCTCCACAGGCTGGATTTCGGGCTGTTCATAATCTTCGAGCCCATCAATAATAGCCTGGAGTCTTTCAACCGTCGGGCTAGTCTTCTTGTGCATCCGCAGCGGGACAGAACTCTTCTTGTTGTGAGTGGGCCGCCTCATGACCAGCCGAGGGGCCGTGTCGTGGCAAACCGGGCTTGCCGAGGGCGGTGCAGGCAGGGGCGCTGCCACCCTCGGGTGAATTCCTGGGGTAGGCTGAGAGGCGCGCGCCTTTCTAGTTTTTCTGGGTATAGTCTGCCACCCTTCTTGGTCTTGAGCTGGGGCCATGATGAAGGTCTCATAAGTGGCGTGGGCGCAGGCCTCCGCCCACTCCTTTGGCAGTTCCTGGTACAATGATACCATGTTGACGGAGGAGGTTATGCTGGGCAGCTCATGCGGCTGCGGGGGGTCTACTTTATGCTCCCCCATGTCTAGCTCTCCGTTCTTGATTAGGGCTTCAATAACATCCTTGAAGACGTAGCAGTCTTCGATAGTATGCCCAAGCACCCGGTGGTATAAGCAGAAGCGCGGGTCATCTTTCTTCTTCAAGTCACCGGGCCTCTTCGGCTCTGGCAGTGTAATTTTGCTGTAGCTGGTTGCCCATTCGAACAGGAGTTTGGACTTGTCTCGGGAGAAGGAATAAAGCTTATTTTTCATCTTCTCCCTTAGTGAGGGGCCCTCCCGCCGTTCTGTAGTTCTGGGCCGAGGAAGGTTGGCAGCCGCCTTGGCTTTCTCTTTCTGCTTCTCAAAAGCCTGGAAGTCTAATGTGTGCACCTCAGGGGGAGCTGGTTTCTTCTCGGCCTGTCTGGCTCTCTGGCTTGACATGGCTGGAGTGGAGGAGTATCAGGCCAAAAATGCCTCGATCTCTGCTACCACGTTGTTCAGGCGGTCGAATGTCTTGACCTCAGTGCCGATCATCCTTTCCAGGATTTCTTTCTTCAAGTTTTGTTTGCAGATCTGCACCGCATCCTCCTGGTGCGGGGGACGCCTGCACCTCATGCTGAGGTTCCTCCATCTCTTGATGTAGTCGAGGGCCGACTCATCATTCTTCTGTCTCGTGGCATAAAGTTCTGCCACGGTGACCTCCCGTTCTGCAACATAGAATCTTTCTTTGAACTTCTTTTGCATGTCGGGCCAATCAGCGACGGACCCGGGCGGCAATCCGGAATACCACTCAAAGGCAAGACCGGTGAGTGTTGAACCGAAGAACTTCAGGAGGTAGGCCTCATCAGCAGCTAGATCTCCCATGACGTTCACATAGTAGGCAATGTGTTCCCTAGGGGACCCTTGCCCGTTGAATTTTTCAAACTTCGGCGGCTTGGTGACGCCGACCGGCAGCTTCCTTGCGGCATAGTGGGCCGGGTAGGGTACCTGGTAGACGTCAAACGGCGTCTGATCCCCTTCGCCCCTCTCGGCCAGCTTCATATCTATCATCTGTTCGAGCATCAACCGGCTGACTGCTGCCGGGTCGACCGGATTCGGGTAAAAATGAGCGGGCTGCGCACTCGGGGTGGCTACCACGGTCGCCCGGGGAGCCATGGGGGACCCTTGCGAAGGCGGAGCCTGTGGCCGGGCCACTGCCGTGCAATGTGTTTGCTGTGGGGGCGCGCCCCCGAGAGGATTGAGGGTTGCTGGGAGAGCTGCCTCTGAAGACTGGCCCCTGTCCCTGGGTACTTCGGGTATAACCTCGATCTGCCAGGACATCGGGGGTAGTGTGTTCCGCTCACTTAGCTGCTTCTTGAGTGACTCAATTTCCTGTTGGAATCGTTGTATCATGAGCAGCATTGTAGGGTCAGCTGTGGGGAGACTGGGCATGCCCCCTGTCTCTTCGGCTGGGGCGTCCTCGGATGATGTCGAGGGTCTGCCACTCGTGTCACCGGTGGTGACCACATTGGCCGTGAGGGCCGCAAAGGGTTCTTCAGGTAGGGTCCCTTCGGCGCCTGTGGGTGTCGCGCCGCCTGCCGCTCTTCCTCTTCTAGTAAGGGGTCCCGGCCTGACGGCTATTCTGGCCAATTCTTCTGGATCGGTGGGCAAGGCCCCATACCAACCATGAACTCCTGCCATGTTGCAGGTGAACGTTTGCCATTTCTTGTTCTTATTTCTTTTTGTCGCCCTCCTGGACGATCTCCCTGGGAACACCAGTCTATCGAAGACCGACCGTCGGGGCGGCGCTTCCTCCCGTACAGGGGACTGGCGCGACTCCTCCGGACGGGTCCTCGACTCCACGCTAGGTGCGGGTCGGGCGCCTTCCTCTTGAAAATCGGAAGCCATTGCCCCCAGCATTCTCTGGTGGCCGGCGGGGGTGCTACCCGGGCCTAGGAGGTAATTCCTCATGGCCTGCTCGATCCCTTCCCACTCCTGGTCAGGGAGAGCAGCCTGGGGTTGCATGTCGATGATAGCGGCAGGAGGAGAGCAGGCCGTGAGAGCCGGGCGGGCGGCATTGTGCCGGCGCCCTCGACGACGGCGGCGGGCATTCTCGGACGGCGCCGGGATGACGGGTGCCGGTCGGGAAGTTGGGGTCATCACCTCGACCCTGTCATCTTGTCGGGCCCTCCTCGGGCGGAAAGCGCTGGGCCCCGCTTGGGCGGGTGTACCAGGCTGGGCCCCCTTGGGTACCCAAACTTGTTTCAGTTTGGCCGGCCTGCGTGGGGTTGCGGGCGTTGCCCTTTCCTTTAGCTTCTCCAGTCCTTGAAAGGAGTTACGGACTGGGATGGTCGGGACGACGCGGTCTGGCGTCACCTGGGACCTCTGCCCGTCTAGGCGGACTCGGAGGGCCCCAACCGTCATGGACTTTCCAGAGTTGGACATGCGACGCCCTGAGCCGGCACCGGTGTTGCTCCTCCGAAGCCTCCTTCGGTGGGATGCCGACCCTTGGTGGGATGGGCAGGTAGTTTGGTGCACGTGGTGCACGTTGCAGCTCAGCGTCATTGTCGGGATGCTGGTATTGTTCTTGGCCATAGCTCGGCCGGCAGCAGCTTCAGTGGCCCCCGGGGCGGGAGCGTTGACCTGGGACTCTTCGGGCGCCTTCACCTCGAGGATGTTGGCGAAGGCTACCCCCAAGAAGTTGGGGAAGCCCACGGTGGGAGGGAAGCTCCCGAAGTTGAGGGCACCGCCAGGTAGCCACCTCGGACATGGTTCTCCACGACTTGAGGGCCACAAACAACAGCCATTGTCGGTCCCATGATGCCTCTCTCTCTTCCTGCGTTTAAGAAAGCAGCACAATTAGTATTACAACAAGGGGGCTGCGGGGCCCCTAATTTCGGCAAAGAGATGAAGGGCGGATCGGTCCCACCAGGCGTGCCAGAGTTGTGGACACGCTTAAGATTCGCCGGGAGCTGGGTTCTCTTCTTTTTGTTGGTTTATTCGTTTATTGAGTGCGTGGGCGTGCCAGTCACCGGAGTGACAATTTATTCGGGCTCCGAAGAGCCCATGGTGCGCTCGATCTGACTTCGTCAGACGATTGTGTGGTTCGTGTCGGGACCGAATCCCGTCGTGCCATAAAGGTCAAGACGTCATTTACATCCCCCATACGAGGGAACACCCTTGATTAATTGCCAAAATTAGGGGCCCCGCGGCCGAAAGAACAATACTAATGGTGCGAGAGAGATAGGGAATAGATCACGCTGAGGGTGGTATTCAGGCCACCAACCGTTGGTCGTGTTGGTCACTTGTGGACCTTTCATGTTCGGACACGGGTCCGTGATGGGAACGCGGCGAGAAAAGCCGGGACGAATCCATTCAAATGTCTGCCGAGCACCCGGCAATTTTTTTTGTGATGACTCGGAGGGCGTCCGGAACGAGGAACAAACCCGGTCTGATTAAGATGTCGGCCCGAGGCTAGGTCGGGACCGGACCATGTCGGGATGACTCCCAAGATCCGAGCCCGGCCTGAGAGGGCAGCATTATTGTTCCTTTTGCCCCGGGTCGCGGGGAGAGATGGGGCTGCAGTGTGGGCCCTAGCGTCTTTTATTTGGGGTCTTCTTAGTTATATGTTCTGATTTCTGATTTGCCATTCACTACCCTTTTTTTGTGCCTTTGTCCGGGATGATTTCTCTTCTTTTATTCATCAATGTTGTTATTATTAACATTATTTTCTTTACTATTTTTATTACCCCTCCCACCTTTTTTATCATTATTAATGTTGCACATTCGGGGTCCTTCGATTAGCATAATTTCTGTTAATTTATTTGATAGTGTTAATGCCCTTATCGGGCCATATATATGCGTATATATATATAGTGTGCCGGCGAAGGAAACAGGGTGTACCGCTGAGGGGCAACGAGGGGCGTAGCGCTGGAGCATAAAGGGGTGTGCCGCTGAGGCCAATAAGGGTGTACCGCTGGAGGTAACAAGGGGGGGGGGGTGCCGCTGGAGACTGAGAGGAGTGTGCCGGGGAAGGTAATAGGGGTGTACCGCTGGGTTGAAAGGAGTGAGGTGATCATACTACTGGAAGCTGACTAGAGTGCACCGTTGAAGGGCCAATCAGGGCGTGATGGTGGAGGTTCAGTCAGTCTTCAATTTTTTTATCTTAAGGCTTTTCTTTTCTTCTTGTTTTAATTTCCATGTAATTTTATATAAACTTCCCCCTTGTTTCCATTTTGCTCGGTTCAGTCTCTTTTCTTGCGAGGCGGACATTCGGGGTGCCAGGCAGTTAATCAGTTCGGTTCTCGTCATGGTGCCGGCAGTGGCTTGATTAGTTGGAAGGTTCATTGATTATTCTGTTCATTTGTTGCTTCCTTTTGCCTCTTTAATATTTTGTTATTTTCTCACAAAATTTCGGCAGCATCTCCCCTTGACCCGGGGCGTAAGGGAGATGAAGGGAACGCGCCCACATGGAGTGGCGAAACCCGACAACTGGAGGTGGGCGCCCAGGGGCAACAACACCTTTATGGAATCTCGGAAAGCCCGGAGCGGACAATGAACGAAAGACCTCTAATACTGGACAGGGTGAGCTGAGGGTTGGCCAAGGCGGGCCGTTGAAGGGAGCATGGGTGTGTCGGCTAAGGGCCTCAAAGGGTGTGTCGGCAAAGGAGCCGCCATGGGTATGCCGCTGAGGGGCAATTGGGGCGTGCCGCTGAGGGGAAATTGGGTGTACCGGCCAAGGGCCAATCGGGCGCATCGCCGGAGGATCAGAAGGGCTAAATGTGTGGGGGCTCGCAGGTTGTTCAAGAAAAGGAGGAAGGGTCTACAGGAGACGGGTGAAGGACCCACAAGGCCAGTCTTCGAAGGGAGGCGTCACATTGATATGGTGACTCGAAAGAAATCGGAGAACAGAGAACACGGGAAACACACTGCATGCATTGTGAAGGCGGGAGCAAACCAACAGAAATAGTAGGAAAGGCCCAAGGAGGGCGATTGTTTTCATCCGTGGGAGACCAAGGGCCGTGGCCCTACAAACATATTACAAAAGCAAGTGCCCAATACGGGGCTGTGGGCAAGGGGGAAACCCCGAAGAAAGACAGAACATGAGGAGGAGAATGGGGAAACCCATGGAAGGGGAGAGAACAGAGCTGAAGTGGGGACGATCGTCCACCCTCCTTCTCCGCTCCCCCCGCTACATCTAACTCTCCCACTCTCTTACTCTCTCTCTTCCTGGTGGCCGTCGGAGGAAGCTCACGCCGGGATGCCTCTTCTTCTTCTTCTCTTCTCTGTGTGTATTCCTCTGTGCCTTCTGTTTGTGTGCTCCTTTTCTTCCGAGGGAAAAAAAACCCCTTCCTTTGTCGAACAGGAGGCCTTTTATACCACCAGCCACCGGGGGCTTCGAGCATGGCTATCGAAGGCGGGAAGCCGACTGTGATGATGGGTTTGACCTGCTCCTGTCCTGGCTGTCAGTGGGGTAAGCTACGTGGCCCAGTCATCGACTGCCACCTCGGACAGCTTGCTGCGCGCCGAGAATGCGTAGGGCATGGGCACCATGTCGTCTGCCGTTGAAAACGCCTTACGCTGTGCCGCTGGCGGGCTGAACAAGCGTGCCGCAGAAGAGCCGACAGGCGTACCGCTGGGAGTCCAAATGGGCGTGCCGCTGAAGACTCTAATGGGCGTGACGCTGAAGCTTTCGAAGGGCGTGCCGCTGAGCGGCCTGAAGGGTGTGCCGCTGAAGGCCTGAAGGGCGTGCCGCTGAAGCCCCTGAAGGGCGTGCCGCTGAGCGGCCTGAAGGGCGTGCCGCTGAAGCCCATTGGGGCGGTTTTGAGCCAGTTGTGAGCACGAGTCGTGGCACATTTAATTTTCTTCGAGGCCCATGGATTGTGGGACTCTTGGTGATTGGTTTCTCTTCAATGTTGTGACTCCGGAGATGGTTTCACAGTAGTATGCATACTTGGGGAGCCTGGGCGAACAGTCTCTCCCGGGCTTCTTCACTCGGCGCTGTTGTTGACGCGAGGCCGGGCGTGATATTTGGGTGTGCAATTTTTGGTGTCCGCAGAGTTCCCTTATGTTTTTTCTTCTTTCCGACTCCGAGTGTCAGCTTCACGGTCGCCATCTCCTCACAGAGACATCAGAGATCATTATCCTGCCTGTCTGTGACGCTCACGGGAGAGATGCAATAGTGAAGGGGTTTAAACTTACCTGACCTCATTATGATCGGCTGAGTTTTGTGGGTTATTAAATTCACCGATTATGTGTAACAGGAGTCCGAGACAGTTTATCTCGTGATCTCCAGTTCATTCAATCGGATAATTGTTTCATAAGACATCTCTCCGTGGATTTTCCGTGGATAAATTTATTTTCTTCCATAGCTCAAACCCGGCCGCTTCCATGAAATCTCAAATCTCAAAACCCCCTTTCAAGTATCCTCGGCGCCAAAAGCTCTCGGCGCCAAACCGGCGTCGATTGCCTCTTACGCCGAGGCCCCTTTTTAATCTCGGCGCTATTTGCATGAGTTCACTGCGCCGAGCCCCCCCCTTTTTGGCGCCGAATGCATGCACCCGCCGTTTATCTCTCTGTGGGTTATTTACATGCACGGGATGGCTCTTTGGCAGAGCTGTTACTCACGTAGTGTGCTGCATTTACGAATGGCGTGCTTGAATAGATGAAGCCCATTAATGCATAGCCCCCGTTCATGGGATGCATATACGTAAATGCTAATTGGTCATCATGTTACCCCCTGTGTCTAGCCGCTGGCCACTTCACCATATACGTAAATGAATTTGCATTAGCCTATAAAGTAAAACATGCATGCATTAAACCACCCAATCCCCCATTCACTGTATACATGTACATCATAATATATGTTAAACCTATTTATCTATCCCATATATTCACCTCTGTGCATATTATTCTAAAATCAATCCCACTGCCACATATTCATATGTATAAGAGCTATTACGTGAGTGTGTGCACTAATAAATCACCAAGTGGCCCACTAAGCATCATTCCTTATTTGGCTATGCATATATATATATATATATATATATATATATATATATATATATATATGTGTGTGTGTGTGTGTGTGTGTGTGTGTGTGTACATAATAGGGTTTTTGCCCCTACATTTGTTTCACTTCCTCGATTTCTTTTTGATCACCCCGTCGGGCTACGGAGTTCTGCCACTGCATGTTCTCCGCTAGCCCCTTTAGGGGAATATTAATGAGATGCCACGACCAGTGGACACAGTCTCGCTGAATTCCGATCCTCTCGGATCTCGGGCTACGCCCATCTTTCTTTTGGCTTCCATCTCGGCACTCCGTGGATGGATGTCCTATACTCCCCTTTTGGCACAATCCAAAATAAGGGGAGATGCTGCCGAAATTCATTCACGATCCTTGCTTTATCATATCGTGTGATGTTTTTCGTTAAGCTTGATGAATTAACACCCTACTGTGTGGCGGAGGCTGAGACAGACTATCTCATGGCCCTTTGCCCACTATAAGAGAAATATAATCATTATTGATCGTCACATGGTCTCCCTAAACCTTCTGTGGATGAAGTTCTCCTCCCCTTTCAGCTTACCTAAACATCATCGCCAGAGCCCATGAAGCCCTGATTAAACACAAGAGATTCCCCGAAATCCACAGCCTCCAAAACACCTAAAACCCAAAGAAATCTTTCTCGTCTGTGCCATCTAGCCTCCCGGCGCAGCCGCTTCTTGGCGCGAGTTCCGCACCGGGTGATGGTCATGCCGAGATAATGGTCGCGCCGGGACCAGTCGCGCCGGGACAATGGTCGCGCCGAGACCAGTCGTGCCGGGACAATGGTCACGCCGGGACCAGTCATGCAGATGCCCCCTCTGGGTTCATTGTCGCGCCGAGACCAGTCGCGCCGGGACTCCACCGCGCTAGTTGGCCTTCGCGCCAGTTCCCATCCGTGCCGGTTCATCGCAGCGCCAACTATTATTCGAACACTCAACTTCCCAGCAACCTTAATGAGCGTTAAACTCAGTCTAAACCCAATATCCTAACCTTAGTTGCCTCCATGCCAACCTTCGCCATATCATGGGGAATCATGGTTCTTCATCCAAGTCTAAGGGAGCTAAAGTAATGGGGTTTTACCCCTACATTATACCGTTTGACCGCGATGTTTTCTTTAACCCTGCTGACTCTTGGAGTTCTGCCACTGCATGTCCTCCAATGGTTTCTTAAGGGGATATCAATAAATACCATAATAATGGACATTGTCCCGTTGCATCTAGATCCTCTTGGATCTCGGGCTACGCCCATCTTTCCTTAGGCGTCCATCTCGGCACTCCGTGGATGGATGTCCTATATTCCCACTTGGCATAGTCTAAGATAAGGGGATATGCTGCCGGATTTATTCCGTATATTAATATGTCATATCTCGTTTTGCATAATCACATGCATCTTCTATCCTGCAAATGAATGAGCATACCTATCACATTGGTTTTTCCCCTGGGATCCTTCTACTTTGGTGATTAATCAATGGCTATCCTTCTTTGGAAGGGCGTAATTAACGTCATAGCCTTTATGGTATGACGGACTTCCGGTCCTGACTCGGACTTCACAATCGACTGACTGAGTCAGATCGAGCGCCCAATAAAATTGTCACTCCGGTGACTGGCACGCCTAATAAACTAACCAATAAATCAAATAAATTAAATAACTAAATAAATAAAAAATCTCATCTCCCACAAGTTGGCACGCCCGGTGGGACCAAGTCTCCCTTCATCTCTTCGCCAAAGTAGAAGGCCTGGAGGCATTCCCCAAAATACTGATTGTTTGCTCATTCTGATTTGCAGTGATCTCAATGGCTGGAGGATTTGCCGCGCTTGCATTCGGCCCTCAAGTGGTCGCTACCCACGCGGAGCACGGGTACCTGGCGGTGCCCACTGCTTTCGGAACTCTACCACCAGTGGAGGGGTTCCCTAACTTTCTCGGAGTCACCTTCACCGGCCTGCTTAGGATCGAAGATGAGGAAGCTGAGAAGACTGTTGCGGCCAAGGCCGTAGCCCCTGCAAAGGCTAGCTGTCCACGGGGAACCACTCCGTCTCGCCATACTATCTCATGCTTTGTCCACCACATGGACTACCATGCTGTCCCTGCCAGTGACAAGGCATCCGGGCGCAAGAAGAAGAAGAACCAAAGAAGAAGAGTTGTTGCTATTTCCCGAGGCCGACTCTCAGCTTCTGGGAAGTCTGTTCTAATTGGTGGCGTTCGTGTTTATCTGAACGGCCGCCGTGCTGAAGCTTTGCCGGATCATATCATCCCGGCAGTTCCCGTTCACAACGCCTTCCAGGCATTAGCAAGCCAGAAGGCCAATCTAGACATGGATGTCCGGGGGAAGCTAGCTCCCAAGCTACCAAAATTCAAGCAAATTTGGGTTCTCAAGAGGACCCGGGGCCCAGCTTCGACCCCGCAAGATTCAACATCAACTATCAAGGACCCCAGGTGTGGGGGCAATAAAGCTACACCAAAGGAAGAAGAGGTCATGCCAGTGGCCTCTCCACCCGCTCATAGGGTCTGTGCCAGGCATACCAATGTTCTCCGACGTTCGACAATATCGAACGGAGCTACTAGACTATCGCGGCCCTCCTACATGCCGTCGATGCAAGACAAACTGTTAATTCCTGCCCTCTCTCCAGGGCGCAGTCAAGGAGAAATGACCAAGGTGGTCAGGGATTACTTCTATGGCTTAGAAAGTTCTTTCCTAAGTCGGCAAAGGCTACTCCGCGCCATTAGCACCGAAAGAAAAGAAGAAGGCAAAGAAAGAAGAAGAATGGTGTCACTCATGAATGAATATGAAGATGGCTTGCAAGCCAAGTGCTCTGAAGCTTCTCCACAACGTGAAGAGAATAAAAGGATATCAATGTTTGAATAGTCAACCTTCCCCAGTCAAGTCCAGAAGATAGTCTGGGGGCAAAGAAAAAGAATCCAAGTCTTCACTTGCAACATGGCAGGGGTGGCCAGCAGATATGGGGCCCTACCCGAAGAACCAGAAGAGTTGGCCAAGTTAGCTGAAAGGCCCGGGCTAATGACAAGAAGAGGCAAAGCTGCAAGAGAAATGCTCGAAGCAGCCAAAGAGAAGTAAATTATCACTGCTTCAATTGCCAACATGGTGACTTCTGAAGAAGAAGAGATTACTTTGCCAGCCTTGTTTGAAGATGTTTCGGGCGAAGCATTCAAGGGTACTTCCGCTATGGCAGTGCAAGACCCAACCATCTTAATGATGTTACAAAATTACCAGCAAGAGATCGAAGCCTTGAAGAGGCAACTCAATGAAAGAAATGAACAAGCCCCTTTTCCCTGGCGACATGACGTGCATACTGAATCATCCCGGGAAGTTCTAACCCGGTCAATACTACACCCCAAACTACTTCTCAAGCAACATGCTACGGCAAGGCCGCTCTTCAGCCACATTCCCTACAACCACCCTTTGTAACACCCGAGAATTTTAAAATAGAAATATAAAAAAAATTATATATATATATATATATATAATTATTGAACTCATATTCTAATTCTAATGATTTAACTAATTAAAATATTTAATTACCAATAGATACTTTAGAAGATGTCAAATTATATTTTTGGAAATACCAATTTATATTTTCAATCACCTAGGAAATTAATATTACACTATTCCAAAGAAATAGGAAATAGGTTATATAGATAGTGTTTTAAATGATAAACATCACTTTTACAAGATGCCAATTCATATTTTCATAATTCAGAAAATTCCATATTTCAACTTTTACATTATATCATTATTTTGAAGAAATAAGGGTATATAGATGAAGTGTTAAAGAATAAACATAATTTATAAAGTGAGAAAGGGTATATAGACAATTTTGATTTGGGTAACCCCCAATCTTTAATTTCTGAATTGAAGACGGCCCTTAAGTCTTCAATTTCAGAATTGAAGACTCCCCTTAAGTCTTCAATTTTAGAATGGAAGAAGGCCCTTAAGTCTTCAATTTCAGAATTGAAGACGTCCCTTAAGTCTTCAATTTCAGAATTGAAGACGACCCTTAAGTCTTCAATTTCAGAATTGAAGACGGCCCTCAAGTCTTCAATTAATTGAAGACTGGGTAAAGGGGCGCCAATTTGAATACAAAAATCTCCGTTCAAAATAACAACATATGTTAAGTCGTTATTTCCTAAACGTGAATAGTGATGTGAATAGTGGCACTTTTTATTTAAAAAGAATGTTTGAAAAAATATTATATGTAAAAATAGAGAAAAATGTAAGGGTCTCACCCCTGAAATTTCACAAACAAATTCCCTCAATTTTTAGAGATAAAAATCTTAGAAGTTAACTTGAAATCTTAACTTATAAAATACACGACCCTCTCTGCGGCGTCATTTCATTCCGACAACTATCTCGATCATTCTATCCCTCCAGCCTGTGTAGGATGTCAACCCACTAAATACCCTATAATTTTGGATCTGGTCTCCCATCCTGTCGACCCTAAGGTTATAAAATACACTCTATTTTCTCCATATTTGGTTAGTTCGAAGGCTAGATATGGGAACAAGTTCTGAAGAGTTGCAGAGGAAGGGAAGGGCTGCTTCTTCCTCTCCTGTCAACTCCTTTCACTTCACAGAGGTAGGTGTTCTCAAATTCTTGCCTAACTAGTAGTTAAATAGGTTAATTGATGCATGTTTAGAGTTAGATCAACTAGTCAACCATGCTATATATATGTACATATAAACCGCTTTACAATGACCAAGAATAATATCATGTTATATATCTGTTAATAGCTTGTCACATACTGTTATCATGATTTTTTTTTGAGTTTGAACTTAATTTATTAGCATGACTTCTTGAGCTTTTTAACGTACTTTTATCACATTAGTTTCCAGTCTTATTATTCCTATTTTAAATCCCCTGTTAACGGCTTAACACCCAGCACAATTGAAATTGGCGCCCCTGACTAGGGCGCCAATTAGCAAATTGAAGACTTCGTCGAAGTCTTCAATTAAATGAAGACATGCAACATGTCGTCAATTCGATTTCTGAAATTTTGAGTAATTGATAATTCAACACATTCAAAAATCCATAACTATAAAACTAAAGCACGGAATTTTTACATGAACATGTTTATGGAATTCTGACATTTTTCTCAACATATTCATGCCATTACTTTCTGATTTGGAGAATTTTTTTTGAAATGAACAGTAATCACTGAATTGAGGATGGCCCTTAAGTCTTCAATTACTGAATTGAAGACGCCCCTTAAGTCTTCAATTTCAGAATTGAAGACGGCCCTTAAGTCTTCAATTTCAGAATTGAAGACGGTCCTTAAGTCTTCAATTTAAGAATTGAAGACGGCCCTCAAGTCTTCAATTAATTGAAGACTGCCCACATGGTCGTCAATTCCTTTTTTTGAGAAATTAAAGTTATAACATTAGAAAATTCATATATGTGAAACCAAAACTCAGTAATTATATCTGAACATGTTTCTGGACTCCCGAGGAATTATACTAAGTATTCATATCCTTATTTTCGAATTTCAAGAAACTTTTTTTAAATGAATAGTGCTTTGAGTCACAAACGTATCTGCCAGGTGAAAATCACAGAATTGAAGACACCCCTTAAGTCTTCAATTTCAGTATTGAAGACGGCCCTTAAGTCTTCAATTTCAGAATTGAAGACGGCCCTCAAGTCTTCAATTCAGAATTGAAGACATCCCTTAAGTCTTCAATTTCAGAATTGAAGACATCCCTTAAGTCTTCAATTTCTTAATTGAAGATGGCCCTTAAGTCATCAATTTCAGAATTGAAGACGGCCCTCAAGTCTTCAATTAATTGAAGACTGGGTAAAGGGGCGCCAATTTGATATATGTATATATAAATTTTTTAAAAATTAAAAATTTGAAGATTTAGCAAACCCTCAGATGTCAACTCAGTAATTATAACTTATGATCTTGATATGTCTCGAGAATTGTGCAAACACAACTATAACCCATACTCCTGCGTATGATAAGTTCTTGAAATTCCATTCCATGAAAATTCTACTTGTGTATACCCTACATGGTCAATCCTTGAATCTCTTAAACTATCATTTGGGAATGTAGGAGCTAAGTGCCATGCAGGGCAAAGTGCTACGTTGTGGGAGCCACCTCTTGAGGCCGTACGGCGCAAAGTGCTACACGACGGGAGCCACCTCTTGAGCATGTAGGGGCCACCTTTAGAATCCTCAATAACCAAATGACTAGTTAATCTCGTCTGAAATACTACGTTTTTAAATTTTTGAAATTCCATATTGGCTATAAATGAGAGTAGATGTCAAAGGTAATACATGAAATGCTGTGCATATAGGGCCCGGTCTGGTCTTGGGAGGAGCACCCGAAGGTACTTGTGCCCATGGGAGTTTATTAACCACGGTGTTTAGCATTGCATCGGAGTACTTGCTTGACTTGAGGCACTCCACCCCTACTCTCTCTCTCTCCTTACTTACTTGACTTGCGTGGCCCGGAACGGGCGATACTTGACTTATGGCCCAAGAAAGGGCAAAATACTTACAAAATAATAGCCAATTCTACTGATGCGTACTTGACAATACTTGCTTGAATTGAATCTTTACTTGATATACTTGTACATGAGTTCCTTCTCATACCTGCGTTCATACTTGTACACGAATCCCTACTTGCCCGAAGTGGCATTTACATCAGTAAATTCTTGAAATACTGTTTGTCAAATGTTTGAAATCTTGTTATACTCTCTTTATACAGTTCTTGATCTCTTATTGTTCATCATGCCTAGATTTACATGTATACCTGATTTTATTATACGTACATCATGCATAGCCATACTGATAATACATGCAAATTGTAATTCACGTAAAGATTGCTCGTATTTAAGATGTAATTCCTACTGAGCGATTAGCTCATCCAGTTACTTCCTAACATTTTTAGGTGATTCGGATAGCGACAAGAATGGGTTTGAGGCCGAGTGAAGAGTGCTAGAACGCCATCCATTTATCATTAGCTAGTAGAGTCTTTGAATTTATTTGAGTCTACCTTGTATTCCCAGTTATGTCAGTTAGTGGTATAAACTTTGTGTTAAGTCGTGTAGCCTAATGTTGGCTTTCTAAATTTGGAAATTTGTCATGCACTATCTTTATTTCCTTTGATTAATCAAATAAACATCACTTAGACTATTGGAACTTATTAGATTTTTAGTCTTTTGCGCACTCTGAAATTTTGTATGTTAAAATTCTTATCGCTCTAATGACACGATCTATATAGACACGTCACGCATCCGAGTATCTTCCGCGCTCGGGGCGTGACAGTCTTCGTGGTATCAGAGCCTAGGTTTTCAAACCTAGGGAACTAGAAGAAATAAAAGGTTAGAAATTGAAATCTAAGTAAAAGCTTGAGTCAAAGGATAGGTAAAACTCGAGTCCAAGAATAGATATACCTTACCCGGTGAGATGGATAGAGCCTGGGTTAAGTTCTATAATAAATTTTGACCTTACAAGTAAAACCCGATCTTTATCATACTTAACTCTTTTGTAGGATCATGGCTGCGGAAAGAGCACAATGGCGCGAGATGCAGCACACCGTGCAAGGCCTCACACAGGCACTACAGTAAGTGGCCCAAGGCGGAACAAACCGTGGAGCGGGAGATCTCCACCGAAGTTTCCGTAACATGTACCCACCGAGGTTCATGGGTTCATCCGACCCCGAGGATGCCGAGAATTGGCTAAAGGAGATGGAACGAATCTTTCGTGTAATGCAATGCGCAGACGAGGAGATGGTTTTATTGGCCGTATTCCAACTAGAGCGGGACGCCCGATGCTAGTGGGAATCCATAGAAGCAACACTGCCAGAATATCATGTCACATGGGATGAATTCACGTAGCATTTCAACAACAAGTACTTTTTCGATCATATCCAGGAAAAAAGGCCACGGAATTCGCCGTTCTAAAACAACAGGGCTTGAAAGTGGCCGAGTATGAGGCCCAATTTTCTAGATTATCTAGGTATGCACCCCACTTGGTGTGTACGGAAAAGATGAAGGCGAGAAGATTCCTCAACTGGCTTCGGCCTCATTATATCACACAACTTGCCCCAATGGTCATCCATGTCTATTCGGAGATAGTTCGGCGTGCCCAATTGCTGGAAGATGCCACCGAATTGTCCGAGAGAATCCGAGGAAGAGACAAGAAGGAACCCGTCACAAGCCCGGGAAAATTCAAACAATCCTTCAACAAGAAGCGGTTCTTCATGGGAGGGGAGCCCTCCAAGGCAAAGAAATTCCAGAAGAATGATAGGCCATTCTCCACCACAACATCATCAAAGGAAATTTGCAAGTATTGTGATAAAGCTGACCATAAGACCGAGGAATGTTGGATGAAGTTAGAAGCTTGTCTTCGATGAGGGAGCCGAGAGCATCGGATCCCAGACTGCCCACTGATGAAGGAGCAGGACATCAAAGATGAGAAGCGTCCGATAAAGAAACAAGGCCGTCTGCAAGCTCTCCGAGAGACGGAACCCACTGAAGGTGGAATTGTGGAAGGTACTCTCACTATTTGTTCAAAAACTGCTCAAGTTTTATTTGATACCGGAGCAACTCATTCATTCGTTTCCAAGAACTTTGCTGCTTCATTTTCTAAGAAACATGAACTGTTAGATTTGGTCATATCTACACCTCTTGGGAATGAGTCTGATATCACTTACCACTATCCAAATTGTGAAGTGATGATTAAGGGAAGCAATTTACCTGCTGACCTGATATGCCTAGATATGAAGGGTTATGATGTCATACTAGGTGCCGACTGGTTATCCACACACCAAGCGACGGTAGATTGCCGGCATGGCAAGGTAACCTTCGTGGATTTTCCAGAACTAGTTTACAATAGCCCTCGGAATAAATCACTTCTTATATCAGCACTCCGAGCTAGTAAACTTATGAATAAGGGATGTATGGCTTTCATAGCTTTCGTGACTGCCACGAAAGCCGAGGAGAGTAAACTTGAAGACATCCATGTAATTCGAGATTTTCCCGACGTCCTTACCCCCGGAAAGGGAAGTGTCATTTACAATCGACCTTGTCCCCGGTGTTGGTCCTGTTTCTAGGGCACCGTACAGAATGTCCCCTGCTGAGCTGAAGGAACTAAAAGAGCAGCTAATGGAGTTATTGAACAAGGGTTTCATCAGACCGAGTACTTCCCCATGGGGAGCACTCGTGCTATTCGTCAAAAAGAAGGACGGATCGATGAGATTATGCATAGATTATCGACAGCTAAATCACCTTACAATCAAGAACAAGTATCCACTGCCAAGGATTGATGAGCTGTTCGACCAACTATCTGGAGCTTTATATTTCTCTAAGATTGATCTTCGTTCTGGTTACCACCAATTGAAGATCAAAGATGAAGACATTCAAAAAACTGCATTCCGAAGCAGGTATGGGCATTACGAATTTACGGTTATACCTTTCGGACTAACAAATGCCCCCACAGCTTTTATGCAGTTAATGAACAACATATTCAGGCCCTACTTAGACCAATTCATTGTAGTCTTTATTGATGATATTCTGATCTATTCCAAGACCGAAGATGATCATGAAGAACATCTCAAGAAGGCACTGCAGGTATTAAGAGAAAATAAGCCATATGCCAAATTCAGTAAATGCGAGTTCTGGCTCGAGCAAGTGTCCTTCTTAGGCCATATTATTTCGAAGAATTGGATTACTGTTGACCCGTCCAAGGTTGAAGCCGTGAAGAACTGGGAACGACCCACAAATGCAACGAAAATTCGAAGCTTCTTGGGTCTAGCTGGTTACTACCGGCGTTTTATCAAGGACTTCTCCAAGATTGCCGTTCCTCTGACCAGGTTAACCCGCAAGGAAGTGCCTCATGAGTGGAATGAAGACTGTGAAAAGAGTTTCCAAACTTTGAAGGATCTCTTGACCACTGCCCCAGTCTTGTCATTACCAATTGAAGGAGAAAAATACGAGGTATATACCGATGCTTCGGGTATTGGCCTCGGATGTGTATTGATGCAGAATGGAAGAGTCATTGCATATTCTTCCGTCAATTGAAGAAACATGAAGAGAACTACCCGGTTCATGACTTAGAACTGGCCGCAGTAGTATTTGCCTTGAAGATCTGGAGGCACTATCTTTACGGAGAACAATTCACTGTGTACTCCGATCATAAAAGCCTCAAGTACTTATTCTCCCAAAAGGAGCTGAACATGCGGCAAAGGCGTTGGCTCGAGTATCTCAAGGATTTCGACTTCACTATACAGTACCATCCTGGTAAGGGTAATTCCGTAGCTGATGCCCTTAGTCGAAAGCCGAGAACAATATTGGCCAACTGCATGATACAAGAATGGAAACTGTTGGAGAAATTCTCTGAGCTTGATATCAGCACAGATGAGAAGAACATGTGTATTATTCTATCTCATATGAGCCTACATCCAGATTTGCTACCTGAAATCAAGAAGCTACAAGAAGAGGATCCCTCGCTAGTGGAGATAAAGAGCAAGCTGGACGAGAGACTGGATTTCAAGCTAGCACATGATTGCAGATTGCTATTTCATGAATGGACATGTGTGCCCGACTGTCCCGAATTGAAGAAGAAGATTCTTGAAGAAGCTCATCGATCGAGGTACACGATCCACCCTGGAGCCACTAAGATGTACCAAGACTTGAAAAGAACTTTCTGGTGGCCTAAAATGAAAAGGGAGGTGGCAGACTTTGTGTCTCGTTGCCTCACATGCCAACAAGCGAAGGCGGAACCTCAAAAACCCGCCAGAAAGCTACATCCGCTGGATATTCCCAAGTGGAAGTGGGAAGGCATTGGCATGGACTTTATCATGGGTTTGCCCAAGTCTAGGGGCAGATATGATGGAATTTGGGTAATTATCGATCGACTAACTAAATCGGCCCACTTCTTACCCATCAAAAGCCGATGGTCAGTCGACGTACTTGCTGCGTTGTATATTAAGGAGATGGTTAGATTGCATGGAGTTCCCGTCTCGATCATATCTGACCGAGACCCGCGCTTCACCTCTCATTTTTGGAAGGGTCTACAACACTCTCTGGGGACGAAACTTAATTTCAACACTGCCTTCCATCCCCAGACAGATGGTCAGACGGAAAGGACAAATCAGGTTGTTGAAGATATGTTAAGGGCATGTATTATAGATTTCGGCGGAAGTTGGCACGACCACTTATCCCTAGCCGAATTTGCCTATAATAACAGCTATCAAACTAGTATTCAAATGGCACCTTTTGAGGCGCTTTATGGCAAGAGTTGTCGTTCTCCAATATGCTGGGAAGAAGTCAGTGAAAGACAAATTCTAGGCCCAGATATGGTTAGAGATTTGACTGAGAAGATACACCTTATCAGAGAGAGACTTAAGGTAGCTCAGTACATGCAAAAATCTTATGCTGATAATAGAAGGAGAGATTTGGAGTTCCAAGTTGGTGACCATGTATTTATCAGGTATCTCCTGGCCGAGGTATTAGAAGATTCGGTGTTAAGGGCAAGCTCACACCGAGGTTTATCGGTCCATTCGAAGTATTGGAAAGAGTGGGCGAGGTGGCCTATCGTATTGCTTTACCTCCTCAACTCTCGGAAGTGCACAATGTATTTCATATATCTATACTAAAGAAATATGTGCACGACCCTTCTCACGTCATCGACCATACTGATTTGGTGATTCAAAGAGATCTTACTTATGAGCAAAGGCCGATGCCACTACCAGAAAAAGCGGGATTTCAGACGGAATTTTCAGACGGAAATTTCCGTCTGAAATTTGTGACGGATTTTTTTCCGTCGGAAATCCCGTCTGAAATTTGCAATTACACACCGAATTTCAGACGGAAATTGTGACGGAAAATATTCCGTCACAAATTTCAGACGGAATTTGGGACGGAAAATTTAATCTGTCAGAAATTTATGACCAAGAATTTGTGACGGCCACATTTGTGACGGATCCGTCTGACAATCCGTCACAAATGTGTCTTCTCACGGATTTTCAGACGGAAATTAATCCGTCACAAAATTTTTGCGCCCCCAATCCATCGCAAATGTGCCTTTGCGACAGATTGGGGGCACAAACATTTTGGGGACCAAATTCTTTTAAGTAGGGGAGGGTGTAACACCCGAGAATTTTAAAATAAGAAATATATATAAAAAATTATATATATATATATATTTAATTAGTGAACTCATATTCTAATTCTATTGATTTAACCAATTAAAACATTTAATTACCAATAGATGCTTTAGAAGATGTCAAATTATAGTTTTGGAAATACCAATTTATATTTTCAATCACCTAGGAAATTAATATTACACTATTCCAAAGAAATAGGAAATAGGTTATATAGATAGTGTTTTAAAGGATAAACATCACTTTTACAAGATGCCAATTCATATTTTCATAATTTAGAAAATTTCATATTTCAACTTTTACATTATATCATTATTTTAAAGAAATAAGGGTATATAGATGAAGTGTTAAAGAATAAACATAATTTATAAAGTGAGAAAGGGTATATAGACAATTTTGATTTGGGCAACCCCCAATCTTCAATTTCTGAATTGAAGACGGCCCTTAAGTCTTCAATTTCAGAATTGAAGACGGCCCTTAAGTCTTCAATTTCAGAATGAAGCTTAAGTCTTCAATTTCAGAATTGAAGATGTCCCTTAAGTCTTCAATTTCAGAATTGAAGACAGCCCTCAAGTCTTCAATTAATTGAAGACTGGGTAAAGGGGCGCCAATTTGAATACGAAAATCTCCGTTCAAAATAACGACATAATGTTAAGGTCGTTATTTCCTAAACGTGAATAGTGTCACTTTTTATTTAAAAAGAATTTTTTAAAAAAAAATTATATGTAAAAAATAGAGAAAAATGTAAGGGTCTCACCCCTGAAAATTTCACTAACAAATTCCCTCAATTTTTAAAGATAAAAATCTTAGAAGTTAACTTGAAATCTTAACTTATGAAATACACGACCCTCTCTGCGGCGTCATTTCATTTCGACAATTATCTCGATCATTCTATCCCTCCAGCCTATGTAGGCTGTCAACCCACTAAATACCCTATAATTTTGGATCTGGTCTCCCATCCTATCGACCCTAAGGTTATAAAATACACTCTATTTTCTCCTATTTGGTTAGTTCGAAGGCTAGATACGGGAACAAGTTCTGAAGAGTTGCAGAGGAAGGGAAGGCTGCTTCTTCCTTTCCTGTCAACTCCTGTCATTTCATAGAGATAGGTGTTCTCAAATTCTTGCCTAACTAGTAGTTAAATAGGTTAATTGATGCATGTTTAGAGTTAGATCAACTAGTCAACCATGCTATATATATGTACATATAAACCGCTTTACCATGACCAAGAATAATATCATGTTATATATCTGTTAATAGCTTGTTACATACTGTTATCATGATTTTTTTTTTGAGTTTGAACTTAATTTATTAGCATGACTTCTTGAGCTTTTTAACATATTTTTATCACATTAGTTTCGAGTCTTATTATTCCTATTTTAAATCCCCTGTTAACGGCTTAACACCCAGCACAATTGAAATTGGCGCCCCTGACTAGGGCGCCAATTAGCAAATTGAAGACTTCGTCGAAGTCTTCAATTAAATGAAGACATGCAACATGTCGTCAATTCGATTTCTGGAATTTTGAGTAATTGATAATTCAACACATTCAAAAATCCATAACTATAAAACTAAAGCACGGAATTTTTGCATGAACATGTTTCTGGAATTCTGACATTTTTTCTCAACATATTCATGCCATTACTTTCTGATTTGGAGATTTTTTTTTTGAAATGAACAATAATCACTGAATTGAAGACGGCCCTTAAGTCTTCAATTTCAGAATTGAAGACGGCCCTTAAGTCTTCAATTACTGAATTGAAGATGCCCCTTAAGTCTTCAATTTCAGAATTGGAAGACGGCCCTTAAGTCTTCAATTTCAGAATTGAAGACTACCAGAGAGGGCGTCATTAATTGAAGACATCCACCATGTCGTCAATTCTGTTTTCTGAATTTTTAGAAATCAATAAATCAACGCATTCAAAAATCTATAACAAATAAACCGGACATGGAAAATTTTGACAGAATATACTTCTGTGACCCTGAGATTTTTCTCCATCTGACCATGTCTTTGGATTCTGATTTGGAGAAACTTTTTAGAAATGAACAGTAACCACTGAATGAAGACGACCCTTAAGTCTTCAATTTCAGAATTGAAGACATCCCTTAAGTCTTCAATTTCAGATTGAAGACGGCCCTCAAGTCTTCAATTAATTGAAGACTGCCCACATGGTCGTCAATTCCTTTTTTTGAGAAAATTAAAGTTATAACATTAGAAAATTCATATCTGTGAAACCAAAACTCAGTAATTATCTCTGAACATGTTTCTGGACTCCCGAGGAATTATACTAAGTATTCATATCCTTATTTTCGAATTTCAAGAAACTTTTTTTAAATGATTAGTGCTTTGAGTCAACAAAAACGTATCTGCCAGGTGAAAATCACAGAATTGAAGACACCCCATAAGTCTTCAATTTCAGAATTTGAAGACGGCCCTTAAGTCTTCAATTTCAGAATTGAAGCGGCCCTCAAGTATTCAATTCAGAAATTGAAGACTAGGAAAAGGGGCGTCAATTTCATATATAATATATATAATTTGAAAAATCAAAATTTTGAAAGATTGGGCAAACCCCCAGTCTTTCAATTTCTGAATTGAAGACGGCCCTTAAGTCTTCAAATTTCAGAATTGAAGACATCCCCTAAGTCTTCAATTTCTGAATTGAAGACGACCCTTAGTCTTCTATTACAGAATTGAAGACGGCCCTTCAAGTCTTCAATTTATTGAAGACTGGGTAAAGGGGCCGCCAATTTGATATAAGTATATATAAATTTTTTAAAAATTGAAAATTTGAAGATTTAGCAAACCCTCAGATGCCAACTCAGTAATTATAACTTCTGATCTTGCTCTGTCTCGAGAATTGTACAAACACAACCATAATCCATACTCCTGCGTATGATAAGTTCTTGAAATTCCGTTCCATGAAAATTCTACTGGTGTATACCCCTACATGGTCAATCCTTGAATCTCTTAAACTATCATTTGGGAATGTAGGAGCTAAGTGCCATGCAGGGCAAAGTGCTACGTTGTGGGAGCCACCTCTTGAGGCCATACGGCGCAAAGTGCTACATGACGGGAGCCACCTCTTGAGCCTGTAGGGGCCACCTCTAGAATCCTCATAAACCAAATGACTAGTTAATCTCGTCTGAAATGCTACGTTTCTAAATTCTTAAAATTTCATATTGGCTATAAATGAGAGTGGATGTCAAAAGTAATACATGAAATGTTGTGCATATAGGGCCCGGTCTGGTCCTGGGAGGAGCACCCGAAGGTACTTATGCCCATGGGAGTTTATTGACCACGATGTTTAGCATTGCACCGGAGTACTTGCTTGACTTGAGACACTGCACCCCCTACTCTCTCTCCTTACCTTACTTGACTTGCGTGGCCCGGAACGGGCGATACTTGACTTAATGGCCCGAGAAAGGGCAAAATACTTACATAATAATAGCCAATTCTACTGATGCGTACTTGAAAATACTTGTTTGAATTGAATCTTTACTTGATATACTTGTACATGAGTTCCTTCTCATACCTGCGTTCATACTTGTACACGAATCCCTACTTGCCCGAAGTGGCATTTACATCAGTAAATTCTTGAAATACTGTTTGTCAAATGTTTGAAATCTTGTTATACTCTCTTTATACAGTTCTTGATCTCTTATTGTTCATCATGCCTAGATTTACCTGTATACCTGATTTTATTATACGTACATCATGCATAGCCATACTGATAATACATGTAAATTGTTAATTCACGTACAGATTGCTCGTATTTGAGATGTAAATTTCTACTGAGCGATTCGCTCACCCAATTGCTTCCTAACATTTTCAGGTGATTCGGATAGCGACAAGAATGGGTTTGGAGGCCGAGTGAAGACTGCTAGAACGCCATCCATTTATCATTAGCTAGTCGAGTCTTTGAATTTATTTGAGTCTAACCTTGTATTCCAGTTATGTCAGTTAGTGGTATAAACTTTGTGTTAAGTCGTGTAGCCCTAATGTTGGCTTTCTAAATTTGGAAATTTGTCATGGACTATCTTTATTTCCTTTGATTAATCAAATAAACATCACTTGGACTATTGCATTTATTAGATTTTTAGTCTTTTGCGCACTCTGAAATTTTGTATGTTAAAATTCCTTATCGCTCTAATGACACGATCTATATAGAGCGTCACGCATCCGAGTATCTTCCGCGCTCGGGACGTGACACCCTTGGTGCAACCAGCTCTTCCACCAGTGCAGCAGTTGCCACCAATGGAGCCGTTGGCACCTTCATGTCGAAGCTCTACTCACTCCCTCTATAAAGCAACCTGCCACATCGCCCACCCGGCACCGTGAACCCAACCGTGGTAAATAATCAATGGTGGAACAACTAATTGAAATGAAGCTGGCCGAGAGGATAGATGGTGATATCAGCACTATTGATGTTTACAAGGTGCCATATCCGCCGCAGTATGCCGCAAAGAGGCTCCCGCCTGGCATCAACAAGCCGCCCAAGTTTGAAAAGCTTCAACGGGCATGGCTCTCCTAAAGAGCATTTTGCTTTACTATATGACAGTAATGGGCGATCTGGCAACAGATGAAGCCTACCTGCTAAAGTTCTTCGGGGTCTCACTGACATGCCTGGCTTTTGAATGGTATTCCAATCTACCGGTCGGCTCTATAAGCGACTGGGCAGCTATGCTAACGGAAGTTCCGGGAGCGGTTCTATGTTGCTGAAAGGGAGGGTCACACTGGCCGAGCTGTATGCATCTAGGTAAAGACATGATGAGTCCGCTCTGGAGTACATCAAAAGATGGCGGAATCTCAGTATGAGATGCAAGCGGCCGGCACATCCAGAAGACGCGGTGCAATATGCAAGCAGAATCTGAGCCGGGAAATCCTCAGCAGGATGATTGGAATTGAAATACAGTCTTTCGACCCGGCTAAATTAATGTGGTCGCGGAGATTGATGCCTTCATCTCCAACTCTCCCTCTACTCCAACTGCTACAAGCCAAAAGGGCAAGTTTATTGACGAGTGGCCATCGCCCAAGGAAGTTCACACACTTGACTTCAAAGCATTCAACCAACAAGAAGAAAAGGAAGAAGGAGTGGCTAACCCTCCAACGCTAAGCCTAGCTGAGCAGCAAGAAGTCCCATCCTTGCGGGCCAAGATAAATAAATTCTACTCTTTCCCCAGGAGAGGACCTCGAGTCCTCTTCGAATGGGCTGTTGCAAACAACAAGGTTACTCTACCAGAGCCGAAGAGGCCGGAAGATGCTAGAAAGAACGACCCATCCTCGCTACCTGCCCATATCACCGGATGGTTGGGCACCATATGAAGATTGTTACGTATTTAAAGATGCTATTGAAAAGTTAATCAGAAGAGGGGAGCTACAACTGGGCGACTATAAGGTTGATCCTCTTCGCCCGCATGAGCTACCTGCTATGGAAAGAGCAATCAATACAGTGTCTCTATGCCAGCTATCGTCTCAAGAGACAGCCATAGTTCGCATCACACACCAGGTGCCAACTACGAAAAGGCAAGAGAAGAATAAGTCAAGAGATAGAGGAGCGGCGTTTGTCCTCTCCTGCAATACCCTATCGGCCTTGCCTAGTGCGAGCCGAGCTGCTGAAGAAGATGACGAAGAAATATGCTACACACCAGTAAGGGTAGGTCAAGTTGCAGCACCTATCTCTCACCGTCAACCTCAGGAAGGGTGGGGGCATCCCTCCACCGCCTGCTAAGAAGCATGCTATTATACCCCTCCTCAACATGAGAGCATTGGGGCAAGAACATCCACTCATACAGGACCATATGTGTCCCATGCCGACAATGAAATGCTTGCTAGTCCCACCTGGAATCAGCACGGAAACAGTACTCCCAGCTCCTACCAAGCTAACTCCGCTCTGATGATGGAGCTCTATCAGAAAATACAAGAAGTGGAGACACTAAGAAGAAGATTGACTGAGATGGGCTACTCCCTGTCACACTCGGGCAGGCAGGACCCTCATCTGAAGCCCTACAGGGTGGCGCTAAATCATTTGAAGCCTCACTACAACCAGCTATGCCACAGTCAACACAAGGCCACGACGGAAAACACCAGCCCCATGGCAGCTATACCAAGCGGCCCCCGCGTACCCCTCAGCTCTCCAGGCACGTCAGGGGGCAGCTCTCCACGCCTCATGCAATGCCGCCTCTACAATCAGCTGGCTTACGCCGGAATCTAGCGGCGACAGCCATGACAAACAAGCTAGTAATCGAACAAGCAACTGAGATAAAATCCGCTGAGGAAGAAGTCACCAAAGCAGAGTTATATGTGATCCAACAAAAAGATGATGAGTCTACTTCGACTACATTCAAAGTTGGAAGAATCTCAGCGCGAGATGCAAACATCCGCCAAGCTCCAAGGATGCTGTCCAGCTATGCAAGCGCAATCTGAGGAAGAGATCCTACAAAGGGTAATTGGCCTCGAAGTCAAAACTTCGACCAATTAGAAGATGTGGCAATTGAAATTGAAGCCTTTCTAGCCAAATACTGCCCGACTTTTACACCTCCAATTCAAGTGCACACGCCAATTGAAGAACAGCCGACACTAGAAGAAATAGAGGGAGCTGACTTTGTAACCTTCGAGCGTCAGTGGAGGAAAGCACAAGAGGCACTAGCTCCTCCTCTACCGGGGTTGCTAAACAAAACCCCTTCACTAAGGGCAAGAATGAAAATACCATACTCCTTTTCCGCAAGATACGACCCAGCGTCTGTTTGAGTGGGCCCTGAGTACAACAAGGTCGTCCTCCCGGAGCTCAAGAGACCAATGACATCGAAAGAAAAGATGACCCTCGATTTTGCCCCTACCCATCGGAAGAGGGGACATCTCATCGAGGACTGCTATATGTTCAAAGACATCATGAAGGATCTGATCCAAAGTGGTGAATTGTAGATTGGTGAATATAGGGTGGACCCACCTTGCCCTCACCAATTACCCGTCTTTAAGATGTCAGCCAGCACGGCCTCTCAATACCAGCTAAAACAGCATATCCTTTGAAGGGCACTGCGAACTCCCTCTGTTGTGGCAAGAGGCCAAACAAATTGTAATTGTTGCACCGTCTCCGGGACAACTACTGAAGACCAAAATGTGAAATAGAGATGCTTTACTGCTCGATGTGTTGCCCTCTTTATTCAAGCCATCAACTCAAGAATGGAGTCCACTCATATCAGGGCCAACTGTAAATGATAAAGATACAAGGAAGAACTCCTTCCAAATGAAATGACCCGACACAACGTAGCCGCCTGCTCTATATGCTCCAGCACACAATAATGGAGGCTCAACTCTCTCCGAGCAAGGGGGGCAAGAATGAAAATATGCTCAGCCGCATCAAGCTCTGAGGTGCCGCTGGGCACAGCAAGACTCTATTCCCCGCTCGGGGGCTGCCAACAAAAGAGAAGAGGGTGGAGTCCAACGGCCGGATTTCCCTGCTATTGTCTGCCTACACAACTGCTCGTGAAGCGAACAAGCTACCCAATGAAAAGACATGCTTTGAACAACTCTTCTTCAGCTATCCACCCCAGCTTGGGGGGCATTAAAAGGAGGAATGATCTCTCTGACTATCCACCCCAGCATGGGGGCATCCAAAGCTAAAAGAAGAGAGAACGGGATTATTCAGGGCACACCAACATCCCACCGTGAACTGGACAACCCACTGCAGATGCTAACTGTTTCGACAAGCTCGACTGCTAAAGATTTCGAGCTCCTCGCTTAGAGGACCCATCTGCTGCATTTCATTCAATGTTAGAACGGGATTCCTCCTTATCCTACAAAATGCTTCCATTAGTCCCACCGGGATTGACTCTCTACCCCCAGTGTGGAACCCCACATTCATAACTAATACATCCTCGCCATCCTTGGCATTCCACCGCAAACAGCTACACAAACACGCTAAGAGATACCAAACTTGTCCCACTGGGCTCATAAAACCTGTCCCTTGGCCTGTGGCACTCCACCCTCGCCAAGCTCTAGGCGTTGCCCATCAGTCCCATTGGATCGGGCCCATAAAACCTCTCCCTTGGCTTGTGGTATTCCGCCCTCGTCGAGCTCTCATCGCCCATCAGTTCCATTGGACCGGGCCCATTAAATCTTTCCCTTGGTCTAGTGGCATTCCGCCCTGACCGAGCTCTACCTACCTTAGTCTGGTGGCACTCTGCCCTAGCTAAGTTCTACCTACCTTAGTCTAGTGGCACTTGCCCAGCTAATTTTTACCTACCTTAGTCTAGTGGCACTCTGCCCTAGCTAAGTTCTACCTGCCTTAGTCTAGTAGCGTTCCACCCTAGCTAAGTCCCACCTACCTTGGTCTAGTGGCATCTTGCCCTGACCGAGCTCAATATGTCTTAGTCTAAGTGGCACCTGCCCTAGCTAAGTTTTACCTACTTGGTCTAGTGGCATTCGCCCTGGCCGAGCCTACCCACCTTGGTCTAGTGGCATTCCGTCCTGACCGAGCTCTATAAGCCTTAGTCTAGTGGCACTCTGCCCTAGCTAAGTTTTACCTATCTTGGTCTAGTGACATTCCGCCCTGGCCGAGCTCTACCCACCTTGGTCTGGCTGGCATTCCGCCCTAACCGAGCTTTATCTACCTTAGTCTAGTGGCGCTCTGCCCTAGCTAGGTTTCACCCACCTTTGTTTAGTGGCACTCGCCCTAGCTAAGTTATACCTACCCTTGGTCTAGTGGCATTCCACCCTGATCGAGTTTTACCTACCTTGGTCTAGTGGCATTCTGCCCTAGCCCTAGCCTCTACCCACCTTGGTCTAGTGGCATTCCGCCCTGAACGAGCTCTATATGCCTTAGTCTAGTGACACTCTGCCCTAGCTAAGTTTTACCTACCTTGGTCTAGTGGCATTCGCCCTGGCCGAGCTCTACCCACCTTGGGCTAGTGGCATTCCGCCCTAACCGAGCTTTATTGCCTTAGTCTAGTGCCGCTCTGCCCTAGCTCGGTTCTCACCCCACCTTGGTCTAGTGGCACTCCGCCCTAGCTAAGTTATACCTACCTTGGTCTAGTGGCATTCCGCCTTGGCCGAGCTCTACCTGCCTTAGCCTGCTGGACACTCCACCCTAGCTAAGTTCTACCCACCTTGCCTAGTGGCATTTCACCCTGGTCGAGCTATACATACCCTTAGTCTAGTGGCAATCCACCCTAGCTAAGTTATACATACCTTGGTCTAGTGGCATCCGCCCTGGACGAGCTATACATACCCTTAGTCTAGTGGCACTCCGCCCTAGCTAAGTTCTGCATACCTTGGTCTAGTGGCATTCCGCTCTGGCGAGCTTACCTTGCCTTCAGTCTAGTGGCACTCTGCCCTAGCTAAGTTTACCTGTCTTAGTCTAGCGGCACTCCGCCCTAGCTAAGTTCTATTTACCTTAGTCTAGTGGCACTCCGTCCTAGCTAAGTTCCATCTGCCTTAGTCTAGTGGCACTTCGCCCTAGATAAGTTCTACCTACCCTTGGTCCCAGTGCATTCCGCCCTGACTGGGCTCTATACCTACCCTTAGTCTAGTGGCGCTCCGCCCTGGCTGAACTCTATCTACCTTGGTCTAGTGGCACTCTGTCCTGACCGAGCTACCTTTACCTTAGGTCTAGTGGCACTCCGCCCGGATCGAGCTACCTCCGCCCTGGTCTAGTGGCACTCCGCCCTGATCAAGCTACCTCCACCTTGGTCTAGTGGCACTCCGCCCTGATCGAGCTACCCCTTAACTTGGCCTGAGGCACTCCACCCTCGTCGAGCTCTTAGACTCTGCCCATCAAGTCCCACCGAGCTGAGTCCATAAGCTTTTTCTCGGCGCAAGGCACTCCCTCTACGTCGAGCTCTTAAATATTGCCACCGAGCTAGGCCCATAAACCTTTTCCCTCTGGCTCAAGGCACCCCGGGCCCTTGGCCGAGCTCTCAGATGTTAATCCCTAGCCCCACCGGCGCTATAACAACATAGTCAAATCCATCAATAGTCCCACCGGACAACACATCCTGCACTATGGGCTGGTCTGTACCAGGAGTACTTTTGGAGGGTACCATTCTTAGCCCTCGTCAGTCGCTAGGTTTTACCCTTGGCCTAGACCCCACGTCTTCGCTGAGTTGCTTGATTTCGACGTTCTGTCGAGTCAATGGCCACTTATATATTCTGCCCTTGTTTCAGACCTCCCGTTTGAACAAGGTTTGTTGACTCCGATATCTCGTCGGGTTGACGTCTATATTCTGCCCTTGCCCCAGACACGCCGTCCGAGCAAGGTTTGTTGATTCCGACATCTCGTCGGGTCGACGTCTGTATTCTACCCTTGTCCTGGACCTACCGTCTGAGCAAGGTTTGTCAGCTCTGACATATTGTCAAGTTAGCATCTAGATTCTACCTTTGACACAGATCTCCCGACTGGGTCAGATGCTGGGTTGTCTTCTACAGTCCGTCAAGGCAACATCAATTCTAGATTGCTTCCAAGTCCGACATCCTACCAGAATCTGCTATCCTATCTTCTGGCCTTTGACATCCAGTCGAAGCTAGCTATCCTTGTTGGCGAGCCCAACACCCTATCATGTATTTCAAGTATCGCTCATTTTTTTGCTCGTCAACCTCGGCTGAAGCCCACTACCATATATCTCACAATTTCCAGCTATCTTATTCCCCGACTCAAGCCATGACAGTCGAAGTCGCTATTATACATTTTCAGCCATTCCATCATCCGGCTAAGCCGCTATCACAATTTGTTAATTGTCTCGTCCTCCGGCTCAGCCATCCCGAGCCAAAAGCGCTATTACAATTCTTCAGCTATCCCTCTTTCGGTTTAGCCATCTTGGCTAAAGCCGCTATCACTAATTTGTTAATTGTCTCGTCCTCCGGCTCAGCCATCCCGGCCAAAGCCGCTATTGCAATTCTTCGGCTATCTCCTCTTTCGGTTTAGCCATTCTGGCCAAAGCCGTTATCACAATTCGTCAGTTATTCTATCTTTCGGCTTAGCCATTCAAGCCAAAGCTGCTATCATAATTTTTAGCTATTCTAGCTTTTGGCTTAGCCATTCAAGCCAAAGCCGCTATCATGATTTTCAACTACTCTATCTGTCGGCTTAGCCATTCCGGCCAAAGCTGCTATCATAATTTTCATCTATTCTAGCTTTCGGCTTAGCCATTCAAGCCAAAGATGCTATCATGATTTTCAACTACTCTATACGTCGGCTTAGCCATTCCGACCAAAGCTGCTATCATAATTTTCGGCCATTCTATCTTTCGGCTTAGCCATTCCGGCCAAAGCTGCTATCATAATTTTCAGCTATTCTAGCTTTCGGCTTAGCCATTCCGGCCAAAGCTGCTATCATGATTTTCAAACTACTCTATATATCGGCTTAGCCATTCCAGCCGAAGCTACTATCATAATTTTTGACCATTCTATCTTTCGGCTTAGCCATTCCGACCAAAGCTGCTATTACAATTTCCAACTACTTCATCCACCAGCTTAGCCATTTCAGGCCAAAGCTTGCTATCAGAGCTCATCTACCTATCCCATTGCGATAATCAATGTAATGCAACGGCCTAGACCTGTCGTCGAAGCCCGCTTCCCTTGATTATGACTATTCAGTCCCTCTCCTCAATTTTAACTCACATTCCATCCTCCTAGATGTCGGCTTGGAAGCCAGCTTCCCTACAACATGTGACCACTTTCCTATCTTTCAGCTTAGCCATTCTGGCCAAACCTGCTACCTTACACCTCAGCTATCTTATCTCTCGGCTTAGCCAAAGCTCGCTATCATGACTTTCAGCTATCTTGGCTAAAGCTCGCTATTCCACGTTTCAACTATCTTACATTTCTGGCTTAGCCACTTCGGCTAAGGCCTGCTACCATATAATTTGGCTAAACTACCTTTCGGCTTTCACAAGCCTGATTCCCTACTGCTCTCTGGCTTTCGTAGCCTGCTATCTCTGCTACTTTCTGGCTCTCGTAGCCTGCTATTCCTGGCCTCTACAGCCTGCTATCCTGGCTCTTGTAGCCTGCTATTCCTGGCTTCTGCAGCCTGCTATTCTTGGCTTCTGCAGCCTGCTATCCTGGCTCTTGTAGCCTGCTGTCTCTGGCTCTCGTAGCCTACTATTCCTGGCTTCTACAGCCTGCGGTCCTGGCTCTTGTAGCCTGCTGTCTCTGGCTCTCGTAGCCTACTATTCCTGGCTTCTGCAGCTTGCTATCCTGGCTTTTGTAGCCTGCTGTCTCTGGCTCTCGTAGCCTGCTATTCCCGGCTTCTACAGCCTGCTATCCTGGCTCTTGTAGCCTGCTGTCTCTGGCTCTCGTAGCCTGATATTCCTGGCTTCTACAGCCTACTGTTTGCGACATTTTTTTTATCCGACCGTTTTGTCGTTCTTACCTTATTTCGTGTATATATGTGTATATGTACATATATACGCGTCTTATTTCACGCATCGATCCGCCATTCGACTAACTGGTAGTCAACTGACCGATTGACGACGCGGGTGTGCCAGTCACATGAGTGACAATTTTATTGTGCGCTCATTCTGACCCATGTCGGGCGAATGTGAGGTTCGGTCGGGACCAGCAGTCTGCCATACCATAAAGGTTATGGCGTTAATTACATCCCCCACGAGGAGGGAACACCTTTGATTAATTACCGAGATAGCGGGCTGTCAAAGCCAGAATAAAGGAGACAGAGCATGCGAGTGATCATGCAAGATGATACGATTGACTACGCACGATTTATTAGGGTGGACCCTGGTACATGGCGGAGGATTTAGGCTCGAAGGCCACCTTCACGCGTAACAAGGCTTCCAATCAGGCGTAACCTGACCTTCTGGTAACATTATTTGATATACAAAGGATGCACATATTTAGGCATACATTAATGCGATATGAATGCTTGGACTAAGGCATGACGGCAAGGATTCGAGACATATCGATTCAAGCTTGAACATGTTAATTTTATTCAGTTTATTTGGTCGAGGAGCTTGTGTCCTTCTATGATTAGCATAAGAAATCATCCCATGAGTGGGAAAAGGGTTGGAATGACGCGACGACACGATTCGGAACGAAACTGGTGCAGTGCATGCGAAGAAAGGGGCTAAAACGCTTGAAACGGCGCCCTGAGACGTAGGTAAAAGGCTTAAAACGGCGCCAGAAACCGTAGGTAGAATAGAAAATAGCCTGTTAAAACGGTGCGGCCTGATTAAGGCGCGCCGGGAAGGGCGTGCCGGTAAGGGCGGGCCGGGAAGGGCGCGCCATTTTAAGGCGTTATCGTGCACGAACTGCGCCGATTTAGCCCGATTTCGCGGAAACAGGAGCTTCGTTAGTTTATTCATGGATTTATTAAAAGGTTTTGGAAGATTTTGGGAATTTATTGAGTTTATCATTCATCGAATCGGTCCCAAGCCATCCAAGGTCGAATCACGGGCTCGCGCGAGGTCCAGACTCGAGCGCGGCGATTGTTCCGAGTTTAAACTCATTCGAGCCGGAATTTCGGCAGCATCTCCCCATCCCAAAGGATTATTGGGGAGAAACGGGGAGTACTCACGTAGCGGAGCAACCCCTAAGAGCCGGGTGGCACAACGGCGGCCGGCAAAAACCCGAACGGAGAGGAAAAACCCCGAGGTCAAACCTGCTAGGGGCACCAAATCCGTGGGTAACAGTGAGTGAATGAGGCGACTCAATGTGGGAGCGAAGACCCCGAGGGCTAGCCTACGAGGGGCACGCAACACGAGTCACCACAACACTCGGATTGGGACGACCGATATGGGAGGGAATCCCCGAGGGCTAGCCTACAAGGGGAACGCGACCCACGGCCACCACGAAGTCCATTAAGGACTGTGGATTTTAAACTGTAGGGCTTAGCCCATTGCTGTACATCCAATGGTCCACAGGGACACTCATCATCGATAGATAAGCCCTGTCAACCGGGATGACCGACATGGAAGATTAGGAATGTTCCCCTCCCCGGACATCGGAGTGATGCTACAGAGCAGACTCCCTGAGATGCAGAAGCGATGCACAACGTCGTTCGACGGCAAGTGGACAAACGAGTTGTTAAGCTTATGTTAGAACTTGAAAACCGGCGGGCTAAATGAGTGGATCCTTATACATTATCTGTTTAGCATGGAGACCTGGGAAAGGGGCATGTATATTATGCCTGTAAAATAGCCATCGAGGGCTTGGCACAGAGGCGATCCTCTCTTTCCCTCTGGCCTATGAGGAAGGCATAGGGAAGGTAGAGGGTTTAACCCTTAAGCAGGAGTGGACAGAGATGCACACACACGAGTGTGTCTCCGACCACGAGGCTTGCAGCACGCGCAATGCGGAACTCGATCGTCGCATCGGAATAAAAGAAAACCCCGGGGAGGGAAATTGATGTAGCCCCTACCGTAGTAGGGCATATAGCGCCGAGGGAAACGGACGGGAAGGAATCATTCAGACAGAAACCCACGGTGCTCTGCATTCGCCATCCGCGGCGCCGACATCGTTACACGGCGCCGTTTCACTTGCTATGAGGAAAAAGGAAAAGGGAACAGGGAAAAGAGGGAGACGTGGCATCGACCAGAGGCTCACATTCCATTCCTTCATATGAACGATACAAGATAGATAGATAGAGAATATACATTCCGGCGCCAGGCTATCGCTCGGACGCCGTTTTTGTTAACAGAGGAAACTCATTACCAACAAAGAGAGAGAACAGAGGACCCGGTGAGGGAGGGAGGTGAGGCTCATATCATCGCCCCTCCCCACACTCACTTACTTGCCTCAGAGAAATCGGAGATGAAACAAAGGGGGTCCGCCGGCGGAAACACGGGAAACCCACCTCGGTAGATAAGGAAACATATGCTCTTCTTCTCCGATTCCGGGAGATTCGGGTGGAGCAGGGTGGCGGCCGCCGAGAGCTCCGACGGAGGCTTCTTCAGACCGAGAGGAAAACCCTCCGACCCCTCTCTCTGGACCTCTGTCTTCTCTTTCTAATTCTCTTTTTTTTCTTTCTCAATTCCGCCTCTGATTCCCTCGTTTCTTTTTTCTTTCTTTCTTTTGGGTCCCCCTTTTTCTCTGGCCGAAGGCATGCTATATATATATAGCTTCTGTTAATCCGGCGCCCCGGGAAGGGGGGCGCGCCGGATTTGGTGGCGCCGGGATGAAGTCTCAGATTGGGCTTTTGCGCGCCGGTTTGACGGCGCCGGGGAACACGCCCCTGTTGCTCTTGCCGCACCGGTTTGACGGCGCCGTTTCTGCTTGCTCTTGGCGTGCTGGGTCCGGTGGGTCCGAAGATGATTCCAGAAGCCCCCGTTGACTATTCCTCTCGCCCTGGCCCTTGGAAAACCTTGACGAGGTGTTGACACAGCTCTCCGGTACGACGAGTGGCCTTGATCAGACTTCGCGTGTGTCTGGTCCGAGCACACGGACGTCCTGCTGGTACAGCCTTCGGCACTGTGACTTGTGCTCCTGGTTGAGACGGACTCGTGCTCAAAGCTTCTTTGCAGGATGGTGTTGCATCCTGGATAATTCCGCCTTGAACGGCGCTCAATCGGCCGCTAATGGGCCCACTATGGCGAGAAGCCGAACCCGTGTCGGGTAATCGGGACCCTCTGTTGGCAGAACCCTTGGCCTCTTGTTGTGGGCGGCCGAGGATGTTTTTCCTCCTTAGGAGAGTCATTGGGTAGACGTCGTCCTTGGTCGGACGACGGATGTGGGATAGCGGCATGACGAGGTCGATGCCGATCATTTGGGCAGGCTTGATCGCGTTGCCGGTTGGTTGTGGGTTCGTTCCGACTCTCCTAAGGTGAAGTCCCGGTGCTCCCTTCAAGGTGCTCGAGACTCTGGCAGCTTGAAGGGCCTCTAGTAAGCTAGTCTTCATCGGCTTCTGTGCTTCAGTGGGCCGTATCATTCGTCTTTGCAGCTTGATCGCCGAAGGATCATATTTTGAGTGCCAACAAATGCCCCCCAGACGTAGGCGGTGCAAGTGAGGCAGGAATGTTGCAAGGCCTACGGATGAGCTTCGTTTGGCTGACAGAAGCTCGGACGGCACTTAATTCCGGCTTCGGATGTTAATCCGGCGCTGCAGAAGCTTGAACGGCACCACCTAAAACGGTGCGGCGTTTGTTTAGGGGTTTAAAACGGCGCGAGCTTCACGGCGCGCCCCTGAGTTTCGGAGGTTAATACGGCGCCGTCTTCATGGCGCGCCATTGATTAAAACGGCGCGCCCCGGGGCGCGCGTTTTAACAGGGGTGGAGCCCCCCTATATATTAGCTTCCTCTTCGTTTTTCTTCACAAGCTCTCATTTGTAAAAAAGATTTTTCTCTCTCCCTCCCCCTTCTCCTCTTCCCGCGGCGCCGAGTGGCGATTGGGTTCGGGCGATTTCGCCGTGTGAGTGAGCGGGTGAGTTGAGCAGTGTTTCATTTGGGTTTTAAACCCGTCTTCCGGGCCCGAGAGGCTTCTCGTAGGACTTGTCCTCGGAGCTAGATCCCTCGGGTGTCCCATTCGGCCTCGGTTAGTGCTTATGGCTGCTTATAGGGGCTGCTCCCTTTGTGGACGGCTTCCGCTTTCTTTTTGGCAAACCCTCGAGCTGAGGAGATGCTGTCGAATTTTGTCAGAAATATTATTTTGATCCACTGATTTCTGACTTTTGTTTTTGTTCTTTTCTAGGCATTGCTTTGCAGGACAATATGGCAGCTGGATCATCTTCCTCTGCATCCCGGGTTTGCTGTGACCTGGGGGAATGTGCATTCCCTTGATCGGGGGCTTCGGACATGTAGCTGTGGTGGCTGAGTCCTCGGACTCGGAGACTGACACTGTCGACACTAGCCGCCTACTGATTCTTGACGGTAACTAGTTCAGGTATGATCGAGGGGACGGCATCAGGCTGGACCATCCAAAAGACAAGCATCTGATGGCGTTCCTAGAGCGCTTCAACCTTGGCGGGAAGCGTGATTTAATTCTGGTCCGCAAGCTGAAGGAGCCCTATTGGCGGAGCGAGACAGCCTGGCTGAGTCAGTCCACTTACGGTACGCCTATGTACATCCGGGCGAGCCAGGAAGTGGGGAGCCGTGCTCGGGGTGCAGGAGTTATCCCCCGAGGCTGGGATGCTGACGAGAGCGCCGCAGTATACCCAGCTCCCTGGAACGAAACTGCCGGACGTTGTGACAGGGAGAAGCTCGTATACGTTTATTCCTCGCCCCGCTTCATTGGGGATACCGAGACGAACCTTTTCTTTTAGACTGTTTGGCGGTCCGGTTCAAACATCAGATTTCAGTGGGGTGGTTTGGAGAGCTCAAAGCCACCGACGCTCATGCCTTCAGGCCGGGGGCGGTTGAATTTACAAACTTTGTGTTGCGGCAATTACGCCCCCATCCTGGTGCACACCGGAGTTTATCAGAGCGTATACGCTTCCCGGTATAGATACCCGACTCTCCCGAGGTCTATGTTACGGGATGATTGAAGTCTTCTGCCCAGAGTACAACACTTTCTACACTGCAGAAGGTGAGACTTCATTGGATCTATGGGAGCCTTTCTCAGCTGAGCGGCCTGCCGATAGATGGAGATCCGTATGAAAAAATTTGCTTCCTAGACTGGCTGAAGGACCAGACGGATGGTGAAGGCAGATACTTCACGGCTTCGCCTACCGTTATCTGATGAAGGCGTACCGCACCCTGCTGCGCCTGACACTTGACTCGCGGGAAGCGCGAAAACCTGCGAGAAGAGACGCGTGCGGATGGGCACGTGGCTTCAATATTTCTTTGGTGGGGAGCAGCACTATGAGGACTTCCCCACAGTGTTCCGACAGCGGTGGCGCGGAAGAAGAGGGCTCGACGCCAAGCAACATATCCTGCTGTCTCAGGAGAGGGCGGCAGGCCGGCCCGAATCCACGGGAGTTGACGCAGTTACACACTGTGCTGCGTACTTGACATATTGGCTTTGTTCATTCGCTCTTCCTCAAGGAGACGAGACGGTGATCAGGTCGGAGGCGATTTACCCTGCCTGTTTGATGGCTTGGGGGACGAAGCTGTCCTATGCCCTGTGGCTTTATGCCTCATATATAAAATGTTGGGGGATTTGCACAAGTCGCGCATTCCCAGAAATTTTACGACAGTTGGTCCCATCCACTTTTTTACTGCCTGGGTCTGCACCCTATTTCTTGAAGCAGCTCCCCGGTCAATGCAGTCAGATCATCCTTTGCCGCGGATGATCGAATTTGCCAGTGCGAACCGTCCTCACTGGCGGATCAGCTTTTCGCCATTCGGGGGAAGTTGACTACAGTTCCAACAGATTCCCTGGCGTTCTGCACTTTTTGGAGCTTGGCTGCCAGCTTAGCCCTCTTGTCACAGGATGCGGCAATGGCCGATTATTTGAGACAGAGAAAATTTATTCATCAGCTGACCGGGGTCGAAGAGCACAAGGCCCATCTTGGAGCGGAACTGGTTGAGTGGGCGTGCTTGTTCTATTCGTCCCAGTGTTCTTGTCTTCAGGAAGAGCGGCTTACTGTGGCTGGAGCCGTACTATCCTTTCGTTTCAACCGGAATTTTGGGTACGACCAGCAAATTCCTTCTTCTTCAGCCCGATTCAATCTTGCCGAATAGACATCGGGCTGGTCAGACGGCTATGGATGAGCACGTGGATGGTGGGACTACTTCCATCGTCGAAAGGACGTGTCATTCAGGGTGCCAACCACGGCCCGTCTGCTCCGAGTGACTCCAGACTTCATCAAGTGGTGGAATGCGCGAACGGGCTTTAATCGGAACTTCCGGAAAGACTGCTGGCATAGCGCCGAGCGTCGTTTCCTAGATTCGCAGTGGGAGCCTGTTTTGGATGTTGATCCAGCCTACTTGAAGAGGCTGAAATCCTGGTCCAACACCGAGGTGATGGCATATGTAGAAGCCAGGAAAGCTGCGAAGGGCAAGTCGTCCCGAGCCGACCCGAAGATGCCAGAGATCCAGAGGGATGATTATATCAAGACTCTCTGGGGGCTATGCCGAGTTAGCAGTGACGGATTGCTCTTCAGACAATCCCCCTTCGGTGGAAGAACCTCTTCCCAGTGTGGCGAGCTGGCGCCCAGAAATCGACCATTTTCATCCCTATCGGACCTTCATCGGGAGGGAAGACAGGCGGGCTGACTTATATTCCAACACCCCCTGGATATTCGCCCTGCTTCATTCCCATGGGCTTTCAATTTTCGATCCACTAGAAGCCATCCGGGACCATCAGCTCCTCATATCTTTTAAGTATGTCGACGGCTGGGGCTTCGACCACTTGAGCTTATATCATCACTTGTCATCCGTGGCCATGACGATTTGGCTCAACTGACGAAAAAAAGTGAAACAATCGGTGATGTGTGCTGGCTCATCCGCGAGGCGGCTTCTCGGGACAAGGCGCCAGCACTGCTTTACTGGCCGCTTAGTCCCCGATACACCGGGCTGCCAGGTAATGCGTGACTTCTTCTTCAGCCTTGCAGCTGCTTCTTCTATATTCAGTGTGCATCTTCTTACTTATGTGTTTTTGCAGCTCGCCTTTCTATGGGAGCGACCCGACACTGTAGGGAGTTGATATCTAAGGCGGAGAAGCCTTCATATTTTAATATTCCAGAGCCGGCTCCGACCACGACACCATTACCCCCTGGGGACTCGCGGAAGCGGACCAGGTCCCAGGTCAGGGAGGCCATCAGTAGGGCCAAGAAAGCCAAGAGGGCAGAGTCCCGTGCTACTCGGGCACGTCGGAGGAAGGCTGCTGAAGAGGAGTCTACGGTTCCCCTTCCTCGGGTTCCGTCATTCTCCGATTTTGAGGCCGCCTGGACGCAAGGGCCCGAGGGCGAAGGTGACTTCTTATTCTTGCATGGCTTGTTTGTTTATTTCTCCCACCCTGGCTGATCATCCTTCCTTTTAGTGGCTGCTGGCACTACCTCCGCCGCTGTTGGGTTGGAGGCGGCAACCGGAGCTGCTGCTGGGGAGAGAGAGGAGGAAGCCCCTCGCCCTCGGCTGAGGGTGACTTGCCCTCACCGACACCCCATCGAGAAATAGAAGGTAATTTGCAGCGTGCCGATAGAGCTTAACGGCATGTTGTGGTTTCATTCGGGTCTTGACTGTTTATTGTCTTTCCATTTCAGTCGATGTTCAACCCACGCTGCTCCCTGAGGTCGGTGCCTCGGCAGGGGTTGTCATCGGAGAGCAAGGGCTTCCAAGGGACCAGCCCCTGGATACTCTGCCGATAGATGTTCCCGAGATGGCGATCGCCGAGGAGGTTCTGGATAGAGGGCCTCCTCTTAGCGGCACGGTTCATGCTCAGGTGCCGGAGGTCCGAGAACAAGCAGAAGAATCCTCCTCCTCTGAACAAGTTGATTATGGTGGCGGCTCTGGCGATGACGAGGGATTCCCCATGGTCGACACGAGGCTGAGGACGCCGGGGCTTCTTCAGCTACGAGAGCGATCTGCCGACGTTCAGCCCTCCGAGGCTATTGGGAGCCGAGTGCGGGCCATCGTACCCGACTGCAGGGGAAGGGCCAGAATCTTCAGAGGGCCATTTTGGAGGCCTAAATGTAGTGCTGGTTGAGGTAGGAAGTATTTGATTCCGCTTGCAGCACTTCTTTTAATTTCAAGCCAGCTGGCTGATGTACATATATGGAATGCAGGCTGAGGTGGTACCGCCAGCTATAATGATCCGCATACCCCTTCCAGACGTGGATATGGGTCAGTCGGCCTTCCCACCAGTTGTGCGGCCCATTGCCCTGCGGCTTCCACGGACCTATGCTGCTTGCAGCGACCTCAAGGGAGCCTGACATGACGGTCGAAGGCGGCGCTCCGACCGAGGTTGCAAGGGCTCAAGCCTTGGTGGCCGGCGCAGAATTATTGCCATCGCCAAGTGGTCCTCCGGACATAGAAGCAGGAGAGATTATTGCAAACGAGGCCGATGTCATTAAAGCTTTGTCGGTCATAGAGGACTCTCCCCCTTTAGCGGCCAGTGAGACTGCTCAAGAGGAACAAGCGCCTTTTATTGCCGATACGGCTATTGTAGCCTCATCCCAAAGAGCGGGCAAAGAAGTTGTCACCATGGAGGCCCCTTTAGCCGCTACCGCTGCAATAGTCAGGCCGGGCTGCGGGCGTCGTGCAGACTATGCCGTCGACGTCCCTCGGGGTGGCCGATGACATTTGGGCCGATGTAGATAGTAGAGTGGACTTTCAGCTTCCCGAGACTTCGCCATTGGGCCTACAATTCTCTGGAGACATGGTGTGGCAGTCTCTGGATAATCTCCAGCGGGCCATGTCAGCTTCTCCGGATCTGACTTATGTGCAGCTGAGAAGCTTGGTGGACCACCTCTCCCGGTCGCTATTAGCATTTGGTTGCCCCATGGATGATTGGACTCCGCGGGTCGTAATGCTGTTAAAGCACGCCAACAGGCGGGAGTTCCTGAGCCGCGAGGTCTCTGATCAGCTGACGGCCGTGAAGCTGGAGAGGGCAGATTGCCACATTGCTGCTTCTTCTTTGAGGGCTACCGCGGAACAGCTGAGAAACGCTATCGCAGACATTTCAGAACGCCAGCTGCTCCTCAGGGCACGGGAGGCGGAGCTGCGTGCTGAGCTTGCCGAGGTCAAAGCCGAACTTCAGGAAGGCGAACGTCTCGAAACCCGGTCAAGAGAAGAAGCCGATCTGGCCGAAGGACAACTTGCCTCATTGGGCGAAAGGTTATCAGAGCTGACAGCTACCGAGGCCTGGCTGCAAGAATTGACCCGACACTCTTCACTGGGCCTCTTGGAGTTGGCAGATATCTTCCGGCGTCCCTTGCCGTAACCTTGCTTTCTTCTCTCTTTTTTTTTTATCCAATCTCGCTCATTTTTATCTTCGGAGCTTATGTACTCCCGGGGGATGTCTCGGGCCAAAGAAATGTGTTTTGCCAACTCTTATTAAATGAAAATATCTCTTTTCGTCGTCTCGATCACGACTTCTTTTCTTCCCTTCTCTCTTTTGGCTGATCACCCGAACCTGGGACGCGTGCCAATGACGCAGGAGAGCGCTCACGCCTTCAGGGAAGGGGTGAGGTGTTCGCTCCACCGCGGTGCGGTCGTCCCCGGAACAGGACCTTTGCCAGGGCGGGACATAGGTACGTAGGCAGACGCACCTAGCGAACCTTGCTGCTGGTGACGAGAGGTGTGTTATAACCATCGACCTGGGTCGAATATCGTCGCAAAATCATTTTTGCTGCTCGATGAGGGTGGAAGGCCCAGGTTAGGGGGTAGCGACGGTCTTGCCGATGATGACAAGGGTCAAAAAGGGTAGACGATCTTACCGATGATGACAAAAAACTGATAGGGTAGCGACCGATCTTGCCGATGATGACAAGGGTCGAAAGGTAGACGGTCTTGCCGATGATGATAAAAACCGGCTAGGGTAGCGACGATCTTGCCGATGATGACAAGGGTCGAAAAGGTAGACGGTCATGCCGATGATGACAAAAACCGGATAGGGTAGCGACCGATCTTGCCGATGATGACAAGGGTCGAAAGGTAGACGGTCTCTTGCCGATGAGACAAAAATCGGATAGGGTAGCGACCGATCTTACCGATGATGACAAGGGTCGAAAAGGTAGACGGGGTCGAAAAGGTAGACGGTCTTGCCGATGATGACAAAAACCGGATAGGGTAGCGACCGATCTTGCCGATGATGACAAGGGTCGAAAAGGTAGACGGTCTTGCCGATGATGACAAAAACCGGGTAGGGTAGCGACCGATCTGCCGATGATGACAAGGGTCGAAAAGGTAGACGGTCTTACCGATGATGATAAAAACCGGGTAGGGTAGCGACCGATCTTGCCGATGATGACAAGGTCTAAAAGGGTAGACACTGGACATGTATAAGTGGGATATCGATGGAGATCCTCGCCCCGACCTCGTAAATGGCCTTCAGGATGGAGGATGGTTCATCACTATTCATCATTCATTTTTTTATTCACATTACTGACCTAAGCGTCCTTTCGGGTTTTCACCGAGGCCAGCCCCCTCTTGCTTTGCCCGCGCGCCCTTTCGGGTTTTCACGCGGCGGGGTACCCGATTTTGCCCGCGACGCCCTTTCGGGTTTTCGCCACAGCTGGGTTATAGCCATTTTTTGCACTTGTCCTGATCATAGGAGCAAGTCTGGCGGGATATCTCTATTTTTAACCCTATTTTCTTTCTTTTCTTTTCTCCTTTTTTTTTGAATTCGGGATGCGGAAGAACTCGACCGCGAGAATGTTGGCTGGCCTTGTCGATGATGACAAGGCTCGAATCCTGTTTAAGTTCGTTGACACCGGCTAGATGTCGAAGCAAGGGATATGGTTTATTAACAAGGATGTATGATCCGAGTTATGGGTAAAGATCGAACGGTCTCGCCGATGATGGCGGGGTCGAATGTGGGTTTGTTTACCGGCATGGGTTACTGCCGAAACAAGGATGGGATTGTCAACAGGGACGTAAGGTCCAAGTTGAGGGTAGAGATCGACCGATCTCGTCGATGATGACGAGGGTCGAAAAGGATGTGTTAAAGGATTTCCGGGGGGACTTTGATGATTGTCCCTTTCGGAGTTTTATTGGGTGGAATAGGAGAGGCGTTTGGAAATTACCACTTTACTGACTCAAGCGCCCTTTCGGGTTTTCGCCGCGAAGCCAGCCCCCTCTTGCTTTTGCCCGCGCGCCCTTTCGGGTTTCACGCGGCGGGGTACTCGATTTTGCCTGCGACGCCCTTTCGGGTTTTCGCCACAGCTGGGTTATAGCCATTTTTGCACTTGTCCTGATCATAGGAGCAAGTCTGGCGGGGTATCTCTATTTTTAACCCCATTTTTCCTTTTTCCTTCTTTCTTTTCTTTTTATTCGGAATGCGAGCCGAGGGAGGGTAGCTTGATCAGGGCGAAATGTCGCTAACCAAGGAGAGGTAGCTTGATTAGGGCGGAATGCCGCTAGCCAAGGAGAGGGTAGCTCGATCAGGGCAGAGTGCCACTGACCGATGAAAAGTAGCTTGATCAGGGCGGAATGCCGCTAACCAAGGGAAGGTAGCTCGATTAGGTCGGAATGCCGCTAATCAAGGAAAGGTAGCTCGGTTAGGGCGGAATGCCGCTGACCAAGGAAAGGTAGCTCGGTTAGGGCGGAGTGCCACTAAACCAAGGAGAAGGTAGCTCGGTTAGGGCAGAGTGCCACCCAACCAAGGGAGACGGTAGCTCGGTTAGGGCGGAGTGCCACTAAACCAAGGGAGAAGGTAGCTCGGTTAGGGCGGAGTGCCACTAAACCAAGGAGAAGGTAGCTCGGTTAGGGCGGAGTGCCACTAAACCAAGGAGAAGGTAGCTCGGTTAGGGAGGAGTGCCATTAAACCAAGGAGAAGGTAGCTCGGTTAGGGCGGAGTGCCATTAAACCAAGGAGAAGGTAGCTTGGTTAGGGCGGCGTGCCATTAAACCAAGGAGAATTAAGCTCGGGTAGGCGGAGTGCCATAAACCAAGGAGAATAGCTCGTTAGGGCGTTGCCATTAAATCAAGGAGAAGGTAGCTGGTTAGGGCGGTGCCATTAAACCAAGAGAAGGTAGCTCGGTTAGGCGGAGTGCCACTAAACCAAGGAGGAGGGTAGCTCGGTTAAGGCGGAATGCCATTAAACCAAGGAGAAGTTTTATTCCGACTGATTAACTCGAATGTTGGCTGCGCTGCATTATACAGCTTAATGATCTTTCCGTTGAGGGGAGAGAACAGGATAACCCCTTTGTGGTCTACCAGGACGTAGGCACCCCCTTCATATACTCGGCGGATAAAAACGCCCGACCAGTTTTCGACCAGCTTCCTTTGGGTTGAGGCCATCACTTCTTTTCTTTTGACCATTACCAGGTCTCCTTTCTTGAATTCTCGACCCTTGACTAGCTTGTCAAAAGCACGGGCCATGCGAGCTTGGTAGAGCTGGATGTTTTGCTGCGGCCCGGAGGCGTTTTCCTTCGAGCTCAATGAGCTCTTCCAATCTTCTTTCTGCATTGGTCTGCTCACCATTGACTAGTCTGTGCTGGATGGCAACTCGCAATGAAGGAACCTCAAGCTCGATTGGCACCACAGCTTCTGACCCGTAGTCAAGGGAGAAGGGGGGAACAGCCAGTTGGGGTCTTGTAGACAGTACGATAGGCCCAAAGTGCTTCGTACATCCTTTCCTCCCAATCTTTTTTATTAGACTTGACAGTCTTTGCCAGCAACGTGCACAGTGTCTTGTTAAGGCTTCTGCGAGTCCCGTTGGCCTGAGGGTTGTAGGGGGAAGATGTCCTCCAGTCGATTTTGTATTTGTCGGCCAGCCGATAAATCTTCTGATTTCTAAAATGGCTGCCATTGTCAGAGATGATTCGGCTGGGGATTCGAACCGAAATATTACATTCTGCCGAAAGAATCTTGCAACTAGTTCTCCGTCACATCTCTTAGTGCTGACTGCTTCTGCCCATCTGGAGAAGTAGTCTGTAGCTGCTCAAGATGTATTGCACCCTGATGAAGATGCTGGCAGTGCCCTACCACGTCCGTGCCCCACTGAGCAAATGGCCAGCTCGGCAAGGGTGGGATGCAGTGGCACTAGAGGTCTCCTTGCCACATTAGCATGTTCTTGACATTTCTGACAAGCTTTGGCGAACTTGCAGCAATCATCAAATATAGTGGGCCATAGTAACCAGCTTCTTTATCTCAATTTTCATTTTCGGGCCAGCCTGGTGTGCTCCAGCTGATCCTGCATGGACTTCTGCATCACCTGTCCTGCTTCTGCTGAAGACAAGCAACGGAGTAGGACTTTCCTTCGGGCAATCTGCCATAATTCGGAACAAGGTCCCCGCTTCTCATCTCGTAAGAATCCTTGATCCTTAGGAGCTTCATCCTCTGTTCCTTTTCTTTTGGAAGTTGCTGGTGTTGAAACCAGCGCAGGAGATGCTCTCGCCAATCGGGCCTGCTGAACCCCTTCGATGACTGCTACTTCCATTTCTTGTTCGTCGGTCAGGACCTCTGTCACGCTGGGGACCTGTCGGCGGTTGATCACTATTACATTCAGGCTTGTGTCTGGCGGGACTGCCAATGAACTAGCCATCTTAGCGAGGGCATCCGCTTGAGCATTCCGGCCTCGGTTGATGTGCTTGATGCTGATGAAGTAAAATCTTGACATCAGGCGAGTTGCCAACTGGTGATAGGGGAGGAGCTCTTGCTTTCGTACCTCGAACTCTCCTTCCAGCTGTCTTATAACTAGCATGGAGTCTCCGAATGCTTCCAGCATCTGAATTCCCATGGACAGAGCAATTTGCAACCCGATTATCAGGCTTCATATTCTGCTTCATTGTTTGTGCATTGCTTGTTTTATGGAACAGGATGTATATACCACTTCTCCTTCTGGGGATTTCAGGACTATGCCTACTCCTGCTCTGACCCTGGCTGACCCGGTGGCAGAGGTGTCAATTCTGGAAGCGCCATCAAAGTAGAGTTGCCATAAGGAGGCTGTACTTGCACGGCTTCTAGGGTTTCATCTTCAGGAAGCTCCGGCTCCAACGGGCAATCCCCGGGCACTGGTGCTCAGCGAAGAAGTCTGCAATAGCTTGGCCCTTGACGGCCTTGGCGCGGTACGTAGGAGATAGCAAACTCCATAAGGATTACTGCCCATTTGCCCAGGCGGCCTTTGAGGGCCGGTTGAGACATAATGTACTTCAGGGGATCCTCTTTGGATACCAAGCTGATTTCATGCGACAACATATAAGTGTCGGAGCTTTTTTAACTGCGAAGACCAGCGCCAGACAGATCTTCTCAATATAAGTATATTTCTCTTTAGTTCTGACCAGTCTCCGACTGAGGTAATAGAGGGCTTGTTCTTTCCCTCTTCATTATTCTGGGCCAGCATTGCCCCCAGAGAATTGTGTGTAGCTGCTATATACAGTATCAATGGTCGTCCTTTCACCGGTGCGCCCAACACTGGAGGAGTTTTCAGGTAGTCTTTTAGCTTGTCGAAGGCTGCCTGGAAATCTCATCCAATAAAAGGGGACATCTTTCATCATCAACTTGTGAAAAGGCTGGCACCGCCCTGACAAATTGGAAATGAAGCGCCGGATATAAGCCAAACGGCCCTGTAGTGATCTCAGTTCGGAGATGTTCCTTGGCGGAGGTAACCCCTGAATCGCCTTGATCTTTGCGGGTCTATCTCGATTCCCCGATATCGGACGATGAAGCCCAAGAATTTCTGCTCGACACTCCGAACGCACATTTCATAGGGTTCATTTTTAGCTCATGCTGCCTCAGCCTCTGAAAAATAATCCGGAGGTCTTGCAGATGATCTTCTTTTCTTCTGGTTTTGACCACCCAGGTCATCTATGTAGCACTCGACCTTGTGGTAGAGCAATTCATCAAAGATTTTGGTCATTGCGCGCTGATAGGTTGCGCTAGCATTCTTTAGTCCGAACGGCATTCTCTTGTAATGATAAATGCCTTTAGGAGTTCGAAAGCAGTATGGACTCGATCATGCTCCGCAATCCAAATCTGATTGTAGCTGAAAGACCCATCCATGAATGACAGGGCTTCATGGCCGGTTGTAGCATCGATCATGACCTCGGTTATTGGCACCCGGGGAAGTCATCTTTGGGGCAGGCTTTATTTAGATCTCGGAAGTCGACACATATCCGGATCTGTCCATTCTTCTTTTTCAGGGGACGATATTCGCCAGCCATGTGGTGTACTGGTTTTCTTCAACAAATCCCACGTCAATGAGCTTGTCGACTTCAGCACAAATTTGGGTGATGAGCTCTGGCCTCATGCGCCGCGGTGGTTGCTGCACCGGCTCGGCTTCAGGGTTGATTGCCAGCTCATGTTGTGAGACAGCGGGGCTTAGACCTGGCATCTCTTTATAAGTCCAGACGAAGCAATCCCGATATTCTAGCAGTAGTTGAATGTACAGCTCCCGTTCTTCTGGGGACAGTTGGGCACTGAGGAAGGTAGGCCTAGGGTCCTTCTCATTTCCCAGGTTGAGTTCTATCAGTTCATCGACTGTGGCTTGGCCTCCGTCTTCTATCTCTGGAGGTGCCGTTGGAGGTCAACGAAGTCTGGAATACCATCTTGAGGGTCGAGTACTTCGACTTCCTCGTCAGACACCGCCAGAGCTTCCTGAGGTTTCTTGATCTCTTGTGCTAGCGACTGGGTGGATTGTTCTATTAGCAGATCCATTGCCGTTGCAGCTTCCAAGGATAAAAGGGCAGCCTTGGTGTTTGCAGATGAGATTACAACCATGACAGACTGGTAACCGTTCACTGCCAGGCCCAAACAGCATGCTGATTTTGCAGCAGAAGTTGAGGAAGTTTCGCCTTCTGGGACAGTTGTATATTCCGCAGAAGTGGCTTTTTCTTCTCTGGTAGCTGGCTCCCCTTGATTGGAGTTGACCAAGGCCTCCTGATTGGCAGAAAGGGTGTTGAAGTTGTCATTAGCAGGACCCCTGTAGAGGGAGAGACTCCTACTTCTTGAATGTCTTCGGCTTTGCTGCTGCTAGCCGTATCAAATTCGGCTTGAAAGGCCGCTTCTTCAGGATGAACTTGCTCCCAGCATCGGCAAGGGGCCGAGGTTTCTGCTCCTTGATTTCGGGACTGAGCGAGTTCAAGATATTCGGCTTCCACCGGATACTCATCAAAGGTTGCCCTCAGAGGGCTATCTTCAGTAGGATAGAAGGCGGAGATAGTATCCACCTCGTACCGCCCACTGTAATAATATTCTTCCAGGGTGAAGCCCAACCCTGGATGTTGAGAGACACGTCTCATTTCCTTATCCAGATTTGCAGGATACCACATCTTCTGGAAAACTTCCTTGCGTTTTTGAGACTGATCGGGAGGGATGTGTTGCTTTTGAAACATCCTGACCGTTCGATCAGTTGTAAATGCCAGGCCCTGAACAGGAACCCGCGGGTTGGCTAGATCCTCAGGGAGGCTGCAGTCTGTGTCTTCCTGAGTGGGATGCTCCTCAGCTGTATAGAACAAGCTGCTGGGCCCATCTTTCTGTGTCACCTCCCAGGCTTTGAAAGGTTCGACAGTGGGATCGTTGAGGCCGGAGACTGGCTTGGTGAGGCCGGCCGGGACTCCGATGCGGTCGTGCTGTCGATCGACCTGTACTTCCTTAGCTTTGGGGTATAATGCTGGGGGTGTCACCCTGCCGACATTTCCAGAAGCCGTGATGTGGGAGACCACCTTCAGCTTGACGTATCCACGCGGCGGTGGTGGATACCAACCGTCACCCGATCTATTCTTCGACGCCCCTACGGGGACTTCAGGTTCAGAAACCTTCCGGGGAGACCCCGTATATAGGTTGGCGTCCGCCAAGTGACATTCAAACACCTCGAATGGGTGGATATCAGCAAATATCCTCTCCTCTTTCCCCTGGAGGCTGTATTTGATGCACTGGTGGAGCGTGGAGGGCACCACCATATTTTCATGTAGCCATGGGCGGCCGAGCAGTGCTTTGTAGGAGGTGCGAGAGTCAATGACATGAAACTGCACCGTTGTAGTGAAATCTGCCAGGGTCAGTGTGAACTCTGCCACTCCCATAGATACTTCACATTTTTGGTTGAAGCCAGCGATACGCATATCCCCGACTTTCTCGAGATGCACATTAAAGTGGTACCTCTCGTATATTCTATATGGCAGGATGTTGACTGCTGCACCAGGATCGACCAGAATCCGGTTCAGTTCTCTTCCGTTCATGTGCCCTTTCATATATAGCGGCCTGTTGTGGCTGCAGTAGGTAGTAGCATGTCTTCTGGAGAGAAGGTCATACTGGCTTCTGGTATAGCCTCAGCTATGTAGGCTTCAAAATGAGCAGGCGTCTGCAGAGCAGTGATGATCGCCTGTCGAGTTTCTTCACTCAAAGAGAGAATATTCAAGTAATCCTTCAACCGGTTGAAGGCCTTCTGGCATTCCTGGTTCCAACTGAATGGTGAATTCTTCATCATCAGTTTTATGGAATGGCTGGCAGCGTCCTGACAAATTGGAGATAAATCTACGGATGTAAGTCAGCGGCCTTGTAGGGACCTCAACTCTCTCCCAGATTCTTCGGAGGAGGCAACTCCTGAATAGCTTTTATTTTAAAAGGGTCGATCTCGATCCCCCTATATCGGATAATGAAGCAAGGAACTTCCCACTGGAGACGCCGAAGGCGCATTTTATTGGGTTCATCTTTAGCTCATATTGTCAGAGTCTCTCGAAGACAACTCTGAGGTTGTTCAGGTGGTCCCCCTTTCTCTTGGTCTTGACGACCAAGTCATCGATATAGCATTCGACTTTGCTATACAGTAGCTCGTAAATATCTTGGTCATCGCCTGCTGGTATGTGGCACCAGCGTTCTTGAGCCGAAGGGCATTCTTTTATAGTGGAATAGCCCTCTAGGCGACCAGAAGGCCGTGTGAATTCGGTCGTGCTCAGCTATCCAGATTTGATTATATCCCGACGATCCGTCCATGAAGACAAGGCTCATGGCCAGTAGTTGCATCAATCATTACTTCGGTGATGGGCACCGGGAAGTCATCCTTCGGGCAAGCCTTATTCAGGTCGTGGAAGTCCACACAGATCCTGATCTGTCCATTTTTCTTCTTTACTAGCATAATATTGGCCAACCAGGTGGTATATTGGTTCTCAGCTACAAAGTTGACATCTATAAGCTTGTCGACTTCTTTACAAATTTGGTTTATTAGTTCCGGTCTCATGCGCCGGGGTGACTACTTGACTAGCTCCACTTTGGGATCAATAGCCATAAGTGTTGAGTCACATTGGTGCTAAGACCGGGCATCTCTTTGTAGTTCTAGGCAAATAGTCCCGGAACTCTTGCAGCAACTTGACATAATGCTCCCTCTCCTATGGAGGTAAAAGGGCACTTAGAAAGGTTGGCCTGGGGTCGCCTTCCGTGCCGAGGTTAATCTCGATGACCTCGTCGACTGTGGCCTGACCGCCATCTTCAATTTCCGACAGCGCCGGTAGTAGGTCGACAAAGTCTTGATCTTCACCCTCTTCTACTTTAAGGACACCGTAGGCATCTTCTTGCTCCACCTCGTGGGCCACGAGGCTTTGCTTGCTTCCTCCTCCTTAAAGTTTGCTGTCTGGGCTTCGAGGGGTTCTCTTGAGCGGGGAAGTGCAGGACTTCTCCGGGATCTTCTTGAAAGTTATCATAGATGCTCCTGCAGGAGCCGAGGTGATTGACTGCCATACTGGGGACCGCTCCACTGCTGGCGGCTGGGGTTGTTCATTTTCAACTGCATCTTCAAAAATCTGGTGCTGAACTAACACGCATGTAGATACCTCGTTCGTGGCCTGCCTACCACAGGGGGGCACGGTGGAGCCACCACATAATCCCCATTCTGAGTTCGCTCTCTCATCAGGTCCTAAGCAATATCCTTGAAGACGTAGTAGTCTCGATAGGGTGACCCAGTATTTGGTGATAAGGCAAAACAAGGGGTCATCACTTCTTCGGGCATCTTGCGGCCTTTTTGACCTTGGGAGGTATACTTTGCCATAGTGGCAAGCCCAGTCAAAGATTCCTCGGGTCTTGTTCTTTGGGAAAGAGTAGGGCCTCTGCATTCTCTCTTGTAGTGTAAGATTTCGCCTAGCCGATCGTCCGACTGGAGAAATGGCTAGGTCCCTTGCTCCTCTTCTTAAGTGCATGGGGGCGTTTGGGCTAGTGTTCGGGACTGGTACACGCGAACATTCTGTTGGCAGAAGATGCCCCCGATTAAATCAGACACGAGTGCGGTCACTTCAGACAACCTAGCCTTCAACATTTCAATCTCCCATTGTTGCTGATAGCACAGGGCAAGCAGGGCAGGGTCACATCGAGGGGGGTCCGGAGTGTGGCTCAGGCTGCTGCTCTCTGCTTCAGTGCGAGGCAGGGGTGCAGTGGCCTCGTCTTTTGCATCAATGTTAGGCGGGGGCAATGACACCCTATTATTATGGCCATTCAGGGTCGATCCCTTAGAGAAGGATGAGATCTTTCCCGTATCCCTGCAGGGAAGTGGATTCCATAGGAACACTTCCTCATCCTGATCTTCATCAGTCGGAGGCGCAGAGCACCGCCGGTCTTCGACCTTCCATGGACCTACCTTGCCCGTGGGGTTATCACCGTTCGGAGCCGAGATTGATATCACGTCGGCATCATAGAGGTCTTCTATTGAGAAGCCCAAACCTAGGTGCCGAGGTGATTTGTAACAACCTCCGGTCCATGTTCGGTGGATTCCACATTTTCTTGAACATTTCTTTCCGACTGGAGAGTTGATAGACGGAGATCCCCTGTTTCCTGGTCATTTTGACTATGCGACCGGTCATATCGGGAAGTCCCGTGATCGGGACGAGTGGATCATGTAGTTCATTGGGGAGTTTACAATCATCATCCCCTCTGATCGGGTGCTCTTGGGCCACATAGAAGATGGTAGACGGGCCCCCGGGGTTGGGGACCTTGAAGGTTTTCAGAGGCTCGACCACTTGACAGTCAACTTCTGCGAGAGGCTTGGTGATGCCGGGCGGGACTCTGACGTCCTCCAGCAGGTCTTCAAGGTATGGCGGCCGGGGTAGTGTGTTCATCTTTCTCCGAAATGAAGGGATGAACCCCCTCTCCCGTCTATCTCCTTGCAAGTATTACCTTCAGTTAAAAAAAGATGGGAAGGGGAGTGGCCTTAAATACCCCTTCTACTTCAGAAATGCATGACACCTGAGGGGGGCCCACATAGCCTGGAGGTGGCGGAGGGAACCAGCTGTCAGACTCCACCTTCTTCTTCCCTTTGTCCTGAGTAACTTGGGGAGCTTGCTTCGGCTTCTCCAAATACAAAGTGTCATCCCGACAAGTGACATTCGAACACTTCAAAAGGGTGGAGGTCAGCGAAGATTCTCTCCTCTTTCCCGTTGCCGGGGTACTTGATGCATTGGTGCAGAGTGAATGGTACCACCCTATTTTGGTGCAACCAAGGTCGACCGAGCAACGGCTTGTAAGAGGTGTTGGAGTTAATCACATGGAACTGAAAAATAAAAAAAGAAATGATAAGCTATGTTCTGCAAGGGACCCTTGCATCCCAATAAATACAAGCTCGGGCTGAAGAAAACAAAGGGGGAGGACGCTAGAGAATTGCTGAAGAAATTTCTTATCGCAAGAGCTGAAGAGAGAGAAAGAGAGAGAGGAAAGGTGAGGGAAAGGGGAGCAGGGAGCTCCAGTCCTTGCTCTCTTCCCCCTTTGTATTTCTTCCTTTTTTTTCTTGCTCTATTTCTGTGATGTACTCTTCTCCTCCTTGATTATGAAATAAGGAATACTCCTCGTTGGGAGATTTTATGTTGCAACACATATGATGTTCAATCTTTGATGCTCATGTTTTCCTCTCCCTCCCTGATCTCTAGCTTGTGATTTATCTCCTTATTATCCGCTATCATAATCAGATTTCAGCAAGGAGATTTTCTTTCTCAAAACCCCCACTTTAGGATTTGACTAGTCCATAGTCATGATGCCAAAGGGGTGAGGGATATGAGTTTAATTCTTGAATTAGCAACATGTAATGTTCTTGCTTCTACAGATTTTTCATGAAGAAGCACAATGTGCCTTGTTGGAAGGGTTCTGGGTTTATTCATTCTCATAGATATGACTCACGATTCACGCTCATTTGAGCTCCTGTGGGCTGCTCCCCCGATTTCTTTAACTCTCCTTGGCTCTTTTCTGAAGTTTTTCTGATCACTCCCTGATCTCTAGTAGCTTGCTTTCGCATAGCATGGCCCCCCGGGAGACCTCTCTAAAGGGGTGAATATTAATGGCCACATAGTTCAGAAACGATCTAAGTCCACGTTTCAGAATCGAGACTGTGGTAGCTCGTGGGTCATTGGAGCCCCTCGTAAGTTAGTCCTCGGGATTTCCATGCCCAATTCAGGTCTTAGGATGTCACCGCTTCCGTGCGATCCTTTTTATTTTGCTCGGATTTCCTCTATGGACGAGTACCTAATTAACACCCCCCAAAGCTCCGGGTCTAGGTAGGTGCTGCCGGATTTTCGCCTGGAAGCTTGAACAAATCATAAGACTCATGACATAAAGGAAAATGATGATGAGCAAACTGAAACAAAGATCACCATGAACTGACATGCAGCAAGATGTAAAATTGATGGCACCAAGGAAGAAGATGCAGTGATGACCACAATCTCAGATGGCTGCTAAGAAATGAATAAAGATGAGCAAAAGAAAACAGATGCAATGAGAACTAGTTCAAAGAACTGATAAAGATAAGCCAAAAAAAGAGGAAGACAAATAAATATATAAAGAAAGAAATCTCATATCAAAACAGAAAGCAAATTTCTAAATGAGTATTTGTAGATGACATGCATACTGTTCAAGAGCAATTGATGCTCCTAAAAAAAATCAGATTTGAAGATCGGCTGTTGTGAGGGTTGACCCCTCCTTGCGATGGTGCTGTCTGGGCCGTCCCTGTGCAGATTTTTGCACAGGGGTCGCTGACCAAGGGGGTCGACCCCCTTTGAGGTCTAGTCTGCCCTATGCTAAAAAAAAGAAGAGGGAGAAGAAAGCATGTGCACCTGCATGATACCTCATGCATAAAAGAATTTCTGCCAAAACTTCATGAGCATGATAAATTTCATTGAGTTTTTCATGAAGATGATAAAAAAAAGCACGTGCTCATCGAAATGGCATGTGCGTCCTCACACATGCATTACCTCGGGAATGAATTTCGAATTCAAACAAAACCTCATATGTATTCTAATTTTACATATTGAAGCGTATAGGCCCTTTTTATTGGAATTGCCTCCATATGTATGTCCATGCATTTTAATTCCCTTTGCATGCATTTCATGCATGTTTTTCACACCTATGTGAACCCTACCAACTCATTTCCAAAACCTACTTTATGGAGCCTCAGGGTCGACCCCTTGACCAAGGGGGTCGACCCCTTTTGGGGCCGGCATGCTTTATGATAAAAGGGATGAAAGAAGGAGCAGAGGGTTGAAAAAACAAAACTATATTTACACAATATTGTCTACATGATGGTCTGTCAGATTCCATGGCAAGTTAATTTCATTTAGCCTTCACAAATGTGATCATACACTGCATGTGTCCACTGAAGTCACATGAACTTGGGTAGTCCTGCTCTTCCACTCATCTATCTGAGATATGCATGGTACTTGTTCCCCCATATATGCATTGTCTCATAAATTCAGATAATATTCTATGAGCATTGCATTATTGAGTGCTTACCTGCCATGACTCCTTTGGTATATCAAATGGTGGGCGGTGGAAGTCCAGGTTACGCCCGGATGGAAACCCTCACTATGCATGAGTAAAATACTCCGCCATGTACCGGGAGTCACCCTGAATAAGATATGATCAAGTTTTGTGTGACATGTGCAAATAGCTCACGAAATTATTCATATACTCTTTAGAGTTGCATGCTCTCTTCAAAGCATACCCCAAGTGCATAGTTCAGCCTGGACATCCCAATGCATAGCGCTGCATGAGCCTGTTGGGAGCAAAGGGTAGGTCG